>PVLA01001021.1:30187-269367 GCA_004027455.1 Hydrochoerus hydrochaeris
TCTTGTCATCTTCTAGCCTTTGTATCATTGCTTCCTGGTTCCTTGTTATTTTTAAGAGATCCTTCCTTTCACGATCATACTTTGCAAATCTATCTTCAAGTTTTGAAAGTTTGTCTTTAGTTTCTGTTAAAAGGTTTTGCCAGGTTTCAATGGAGTTTTTAATTTCCTGATATTCTCTTTGGATCTGTTTCATATATTCCAGATTTTGTTTATTTTCTTCATCAAAGGCTTCTCTCCTTTCTCTGGGTTCCTCTGTTCTTTCATTTGTGTCTACTTGAGGATTACCCAGGACTTCTTTTATTAATCTTCTTATATCTCGCCTCAGTTGAGTTAGAATTTCAGATTTAAATTCGACAATGAGGTCGCGGATATATTTCTTTATTTTGAATGAGGCTGTCTCTGACATTACAGGTTTGCTGCTCTCAACCTCCTTTGCATTTACCTCTGTTGGACTCACTTTCCCTGGTTCCACAGTTGGGGACCTTTTGCTCTTTCTCTGTCTTGTCATGTTTTTGGCCCCCTTCAGACAGGTGGGTGGTGGAGGTCTCAGGGCCTTTCGTTTTGCTTACAGTTTTTCTGCAGCACTCTTGCTAGGGAAGTACCGCCCCCCAGTCCACTGTGGATCTGCGAGTTGCAGGCTGAGAGCTGGCTCCTCCTCCTGCGCCAGTCAACCAGTTTATGCTTCAACAGGTTTGTGTGTTCTCTGGGGATGCCACTGGCCCAGGAAAGCCTTGTCCCTGGCTATTGGGTTTCAACTAGGGGCGTGGCCCTGCCTGAGCAGATCCCACCAATCTGCTTTGGACTAGGAGTCATCAGAGAAGCTGCCTCGGGTTTTGATTCAAGCCGGCCCTGCCCAACTCCAAAATGTCGCTGCCCAACTCCAAAATGTCGCCCAGCCAGTCCTCCCTGTTTGGGGATTCCAGTTCCCATCACTCACCAAAGTTCATGCAACTTCACTGGCTGTTTTCACTCCCTGTCTCAGCACCTCCCCCAGCTGAGGGTCTGGATCTCACCAACCACTGCTCTCAGCAGGGCCGCGATCTCAGCTCAATCCTGAGTCTCCTGACTTTAAGACAGGCTGGTACAGTGATCGGGGCTTGCCCAGCTCCAGCCCTCTGTCCATGCTTCTTTTTCTTCTTTCTTTTTTCTTTTCCTTTTTCCTCAGTTTCTTCCTGGGTCGTACGAATTCCTCTCCTTTTGTCTGGCTTTCTCCATGTTGCAAGATTCCAGCATCTGAGTTGTTTTTATTTATTTTTTCCTCAGAGAGGCTCTTACCATGCCACCACTCAGTTGGCCATCTTGCAATCTCCTTCCCTATTCCACATTTTCTCATCCATTCATTTGTTGATGGGGTCCTAGTCGAGATTCCACCCTATGCCAGCCAAAATTGGCTATTATCAAAATGAAACAAAACAAAACAAAACAAAATGTTGGTGAGGATATGGAGTGAAAGGAACTCTTACACATGATTAGTGTGAATATATGTAAATGACTAAAACCATACTGGAGAATAGTATAGAAGTTCCTCACAAAACTAAAAAGAGTATACGATCCTGTTTACCACTCCTGGGTATTTATCCAAATGGAAAGAACTCAACACACAAAAATGTTGCCTAATACCCATTTTTATTATGACACTATTCATAGGAGCCATGATAAGGAATCAGTATACATGTCTGTCAATAAACTTTTTAAGTCTGTTTCAACTCCATCACCTCTGTTCCAATCTGGTGGGTTTATGCTAGCATCAGTATCTGCTATGGCTAGTGTATGGATGTCCCTTTACAGTATGAAGCAGTGATAGATGGCTTTTTCAGAGATGGCTGGATCTAGAGAATGTAACACTGGGATTAAGGGTGTGTGATTACTAAGTCAGTCCACCGATTGGTTTAGCACTACTCTAACCCTGGTAGTCTAGATACAATACAAAAAGGGCAGAAAGACACTATTAAGGTTCCTTGCTTGTTTGCTTTTCTGTCTTCTGCTTGCCATGAACTGGTGGTTCTCTGTGATGTCCCTCTGCTGAGCCACTCTGTCTTGGAGCCAGTCCATTATGGACTGAAACTTTTATAGATTTTGAGCTAAGTAAGTCTTTCCCCTCTTTAATTTTGAATGTCAGTTATTTTGTTTCATCAGTGAGAAAAAGTAACTAGGAGAGCATCTCTACTGGGGATTTAAAAGATGATTCCACATTTATGATAGGAAATATATAAGCCTGCACCATTTTGTCAGAGCAAAGAGGGAGGAAGGTACTAGAGACTATGAAGGTTATATCATAAGAACTCAGCAGTCAGTTTGAAGGGATGCTCACTGTTCCCAAGTGGAACTACTTTCAGTTTTAATGAGAATAACAATATTAATTAGAAGTACTCAATATTTAATTGTAAGGCAAAACTCATACCATTTTGCTTATTTATACTGATATTAAATATTGGCTACCTTTGTGAGATGACAATGACATCATTTTGAAAATTGTTGAAAGAAAAGAATAAAGGTTTATCCTATGTCTTCTGTTTGAATGCATTACCATGTTAGGCAAATAGTAGGTGATAGCTTCTTTATAAAATTGTTTCATAAAATATAGTACAATAAAATACATAATTAACACATAGCCATTTTGTGAACCCCCTATAAATTAAAAATGCATTAAGTATATAGAACACAGAAATTGTAATCTGACAAACTTAGAGTTATAAAAATTACATTCATTTAAAAATCTATACATGAATGTTTACAGCAGCTTGTTATAATAGCTAAAGATTGAAATCAACCTAAATGTGCTTCAGTGAGTGAACGCTTCAGCAAACTGTGATACAAACATACCATGGCATAGTTCTCAACAACTGAAAATGATACTACTGACACAGGAACATGAATGGACCTCAAGAAACCCATGTTATATAAAAAAAAAGACACCATCAAGAGACTGCATGGTATATTAATTCATTCTTAATAACGTTAAAATAATGAAATCACAAGAATGGAAAATATGGAATAATCCCAAGGGCTAGGATTTGGGAGAGGGAGGGGAAGGGAGCCTTTTGTAATGGAACAGTTCTGTTCGTTGATTGTGAGGGTGGTACCCAAAGCTACATATGTCATGAAAATTGCATAGCATTTTAGGCACAAATACATGCACACACACACACACACACACGAATATACAATTGATGAAATTTGAATGTTATGTGAATTTCATCTACATCAATTTCATGATTTTCATAACTGATTCAGTGATTCAAAGGCTATGCTATTAAACAGAAAACCAAACCCATTCCTCAATACTCAACAATTCCTTGGACATCAAATGTATTTTTTTTCCTTAAGCAAGTAATTCTCCAGTTCTCTACAGATACCAACAGGAGCCTGTGATTCAACTCAATTTTAGCACTGTCTACCCAGAGTTACCATCAAATTCTACCCGTTAAAAGACTCAGTCCCACAAGACTGCTTCTGTTTCAGTTGCTATTCATTAAATCTTAGGTTGCTACCTATATTTCTGCCTGACTGGCTACAAATCAGAGTTCCCACAACCCTCTCCTCCTATCTGATCATTTGCTCGAGGAATTCAGGGAAACACTTTACTTACTACTACTTTTTTAAAATTTTAATTAGCAATGATATAACTCATAATAAAGAAATAGAGGACAGGCTCTGGGTAAGGATGTAGGAAGGGCTGTGAAGCTTCTACGCCCTTCAGTGTGTGCCTCTTCTCAGTACCTCTGCCTATTTTCCATGTCTTTGGAGTTTTTAAGGAGCTCTATTACATAGGCATGATTGACCTGTGGCAACTCTTGGCTACTATAATCAAATGACCAGCCCTGTCCTGAATCCATCTAGAGTCCTGGTCACCACTCATCTCATTAGCCTTTTAAAGCATTCTTATAACTCAAATGTTATGGTTGCTACATTGTGTCAACTTAAACACTTTAAAAATTTAACTGAGAGACTCAGCAAGGAGCCAGGGTTCTTACTTTATAAATATCCTCATCCTGCGCAAAAGAAGGCAAGGAGATTTTGTGAGTGCTACACCTGCCCTGGAGGTAGTGAGTGACCTGTGTACAGTATAAAGAAGGAAAAGAGGCTTGCTCTTCCTCCTTTTATGCTCTGGCTGCTGCCTTAAAGTGTTGCCCCAGTGCCATGCCACCCTGCCTTGGAGCCCACTGAGTATGGACTGAAACCTCCAAAAACTGTAAGAAATCAACCTTTCCTTCCTTCATTTGGGCATCAGGTGTTTTGTCTCAGCAACAAGAGAAAAGTAACCAAGACATATAAAAGCATCCTTATAACTCAAGATTCCAAAGATCTTAAAAAACTGTGTGTCAGAAGCTAGGGAATAAGGCCAAATATAATAAAAGATTCTCCTATCACCTCTACGAGTCAGGAAATTATAAGGGTTTTAGGAGTTTTGTGTCAGGAACTAGGGATAGAGAACAGACAAACATTTCTCTTTGTGTCACAGTTATACTTGGGCAAGATGCTAATATTGGAAGAGGATGAAGGATGATGTGTGGGACCACCCTGAGTATTTTTTGGAAAGCTCTGTGGACCTATCATTACTGCAAAATAATAAGTTTTAGAAGTGAACAAATCTAAACAACAGCATTTCAGGGTACATAGTTAAGTAAGAAAGCTGTATAGAGAAATGCATGGAAGGCTACTATGTGCACTGTGATTAGTTCTAGAAGGAAGGAGGAAGTTGTAATCAGGATGAGGCAAATTTCTATTTCCTGACTTGGGTGATAGCTACAAGAATTTACCTTTAATTCTCCAAGCTATGAATGATTTGTGTGAGGTATTGTATCTAGTGGGTGTGTGTTGTGCTTATGCATATGTGTGTACATTCTCTGAATTTGCTTTTGTTTGTGGAGTAGCAGGTGAACATGCTGCCTTTTAAACACACAGAGTAGATTGCTTTTGGTTAATACTAGGCAGCTGTGGGAATCAGGAAGCTTAAAGAGACGGTGCAATGCTTTTAGGGTTATGTATTTACATTAACAGGAAAAGCCTCCAAATGACCCAGGTTTAGTGGGTCATTTGGCATAATGCCAATTTTGTGTTAAAGGTGCATTGTTGTGGGTGTATAATATCCATGCTTATTCTTTAGAATATTTCTATTGATGAATTTTTAATTTTATGAGTTTTATTGCATTAAAAAATAAGTACTCAACAGGAAAACTATCAAAAAATGATATTTTCAATATTTATTGAGTATATATTAAAAGGATAAAAATTTTCAACATTGACCTTTTGGTCCATGAAGTTTAAAAAATAACAGCAACAAATTCCGATACCTAAACTACAATGAAAATAGCAATAGAACTCTACAACAAAAATAATCTTTACTGGAGTGCTGGGGATTTAGCTCAGCGGCATAAGCACCTGCCTTGTAAGCACGTGGTCGTGAGTTTGATCCCTGGTACCAATAAAACTAAAAAAAATCTTTAGTTATCACACCTAAGGCAGTCTTCACACATGACAATAGCATGTTCCATATACACATATCCCTTACACTAGCAGCACATGTACTTTATTTTCCTGACCTTTTTGTAGGGTATATTGGACATCTTGCTGGTCTTACTGTTTTTCCAGGAGGTTTTTACTATATTACACAGTGTGTAGTTAATGAGAACATAAAATATCAATAAAATAAAGTATTAAATTCTTAATACGTAGTGCACATTTCAAAGTAAACATCAAAATTTTCACATCATCTGTGTACTTGTTTACAAAACCTCAAAGATAACATCAGAAATAAATTCCTATATGAATTAATGAAAATACCAATAGAAGCCAGGTGTGGTGATGCGGGCCTGTAATCCCAACCTTTGGGAGACTGAGACAGGAGAACTTCTGTAAGTTCAAAGCCAGGCTAGACTACATAGTAATTTTATTGACTGGGGTGCCAACCTGAATTACATGGCAATTACCTGCTCAAAAAAAAAAATACTAATGCAACTCTACAACAAAAATAATCTTTGCTTCAATTATCACACCCAAAGCAGACTTCAACTGCATGTTCCATGCACTGTCTGGTTACACTGGCAGCACATATACTTAGCTTTCCTTTCCTGTGTAGCAGGTTGTTCTTATCACCTCCCTTGTATTCCTCTTTCGTCAGGAGTTTCTTACTGTATTTTAAAATGTGCACTTAGAAGGAAAATAAAATCCTAAGATAAAACATCAAATAGTAATGAGTACTTAAACATCCATGGTATATATATATATTTTTTTAATCAGTACCGGGGATTGAACTCACGACCACATGCTTGCAAAGCAGGCGCTTATGCCACTGAGCTAAATCCCAGCCCTAAACACCAATATTTTCATATCAGCTGTTTATTTCCTTATAGAATCTAAAAAATGACATCAGAAATTTAAAAAAAAGAACTATGTGAATTACAATGTAGATATAGACACAGTTATACCACAGAAAGAATCTTTGCTTCAACAGTCACACCCAAGCCAGTTGTCACAAATGATAACTATATGCTCCATGAAGAAGTGTTGCTTACACTGATAGCAGGTATATTTTGTTTTCCTGCACCTTTTCGTAGGGCACAGTTGACTTCTTTTTAGTTTTCCTGTTGTCCTAGTAGGTCTTCTTGATGTTCCACCTATCTATTCCCTCTCAGCTCACTGATATGCTCCAGTTTTTTTTTTTTTTTTTTTTGAGTAGTTCCCTGGTCAGAAACATTTTGTTCTTCCTGTGCTGCAAATGACCTCTTATGAACTCCAGTTCCAATCCTCTAAGGAAATTTCTTCATGATATTTTGTACTTGCTATTTTTTTGTAGAGTATCAAACTATACCACACATGTTTAGTATCAATTAAAACACAACCACTGGCCAATACTTTGTATTTCAAGTGGCATCATAGTTGCCGTATAGCTCATCAATGACATCTACTCAGCCTTTGGTTTTGTTTTAAAAAGTTACCATCTCAGATTTTAATTTTGTCAAGGTTTTAGTACAGTTAGAAACAAATGGTCTGAATTACTCCCTTCCATTCTCTTTGCTCATCTGTAAATGCCACATGACCTTAATTTACAGCTTGAAATCACAGGGACCATGAAATGCTGGGAGATGTTCATCAATAGTCATGTATCAGATGGTATGTAAATTGCTTGACATTTTGAAACAGAACTCAAACAATGAGCAGATAGCAGCCAGATTTTCAGGTCTTTTCCTTTCTTGGTGGGTGGTTTTGTCAACAAACCTCAGGCAATTCTGAAGGAAACCAAATCTCCTCAGTGTCCTCAAGGCCACATTCATAAATCTGTTAGATCCATAAGTCTTTTATATTGCTGTGATTACCATGAGAAAGCCCTGATAAGTGCAGGAAACCTCTGAATGCTTTCAATTCAGCTAGGTATGTGGAAGACATTTTTGAGTATGGCTATTGGTGCATACAGAATGGTTTTCTTGTGTTTTAGCATTATGTGTTTCACAACACCTTGCAGCATTTTGTCTGTTAACAGTTTCCAACACTGAATCTGGCATACCATCCATTTCACCCCTGCCAAGATCTTCACTGTATTTTCAGATGTAGTTTTAACAATGGGTTGTTCCATTTGATTGTGTGACCATTTTGTACCTTTTTGACTAGTCAAATATGTACTAATGATACTGTTTTCTTCATCATCTGAATTAGGGAGGTCTGTCTCAGTCGATTTCTTGCTCCATTTCACTGTCATGAGAACTTTTGCTCACATGGTCAATGTCACCATCTGTGCACAAGTCACCTGATGATTCACTTTCAGCCTCCTTCAAACTTGCAAATCTAATTTTTCATGTGCCATTGTACTGAACTCACCAGTTGCAGGTTGGAGTTCTTTTACATACCTTGTTGTACATCTGCTAGGTGTATGAATGCACAGATGGGGTCCTATTTTCCCCAGGTCCAGCTACTGTGAGTCACACTCATATTCCATTATGGTAAAGTACATGCTCACATAACAGAATGCTCTGAGTGCATCCCCCCTACCATAGGCAGAACAGGCAAACTTACGCAAAAATTGTTATAGGCAGCATTATGTGGGTAAAAAACCCAGTTTCACACTTTTGCAGAGGTGCACATACCTTGCTATCGTGCAAAGTGGGTAAACACAAAGAGTGCTTCCCGTATCCCCTAAGTGCAGCTACTGAAATACATAGTAGCTACTATTATAAAATACAATTTTAAAGTAGCAAAGTACGGAATGGGTTTTTGTAATTCAATGTTAGGCCTTTGGGAAGAGGCTATATTATTAAAGTTATATTCATTGGTAGCAATGAATATAGAAAATTTCATGTTTCACCTTAAGAATATATATTTTTAAAGATACAAGGAAATTCATAAATTTGATTGTGCTGAATTATAGTTAATGAGTTGGCAGTTACCATAAGTTATGTAAACCATCATGAAATTGTAGCTAATTCAATTGCTAGGTCTATTAATGCTTATAACCAACTACATTGAGTTTTTGAGATCCTCAGACCTAGAGCAAGCATCTTCACTAGTTTGTGTGTAGAATGATAAAGTAAAATAAGATTCTTTCCCTTAAGAGAATGTCCCAAAATGCATTTGGCCTTGCTCAGTTTACATCTGGGTAAATGGTGGAGAATGTTATAATAATCCCCTCTAATTGTTACATTATAGCTCCTGTGCCTGTCTCTCTACCTTAGCACTTCAAAGCTGTTGATAGCCAGGTCCAGAATGGAACTCATCACATGCTTACCGGGTAGAACCTATTGTGAGCACAAGTTTTGTCATGCTGATCCTGGCTGGAAACTGCTTCAAAAATAATTCTGACAAATTTCCACAGGCCTACAGAGAAAATTTTATCCAAAGAGAGTGGTACATGTGCTATCAAAGAAGGAATGCATTTTCAGAAGAACTTTCCCAACAATAAGTGAGAACGTGAATTTTACAGAGGAAGCAGTGAGAATTCTGAGTCTTTGGAGCAATCAGGATATATTTGAAGACTTTACAGATGTTCAGCATGACAATTCATATTAAACAGAGATGGGTAGGTGAGAGTTAGCAAAGCAATTTGATGTGAACAGGGTGGCTAAGAGCGGTACCAGGACGGAGACGGGAATCTTACTGAGCTTTGCAATGGCATGCTGGGTGTCACTCATGAACTCAGGTGATTTTGACTGGTAAAGATGCTAGTCCATGCTTTTCTCTGAGAATTTATTTTATCTTTTTTCCCCTCATTCTTCACCTTAGAAAACCAGCCATTTCTATGTAAACATTTATACTTGATTTTTTAAAGTTTATTAAGTTTATTGCTACATCTTCAATATACATAATGTTCATTTTCATCAGCAGGACTTTGTACCTGTACATGACTTATCTCAGTTCTTATTTTCTTTCCTATTTTCTTACCCTCTCTTCAGCTCCTTTTCCCTTTCTTATTTAAAAAATTGTTGTTTCCATTCTTTCTTTGTTTTCTACACTTGGTTTTTAGATAACAGATGTGTTCTTATCTCGAGCCCACACAGATTACATGTCTAAAAGATGTTATAGTAGTTTTACTAGCAGAGAGCTCAACTGAAGTTTAATTTCCTCTTTAGGATTTAGGCATTCTCTCTACATTCTGCTACATTCTGTCTGAAGTAAAAAATATCATTTCTAACATATCTTGGTTTAGAATAAAATACTTCTTATCCAAGTGATTCATCTACTTGTTATGAAACAATTTGAGGCAATCACTAATATCATGAAATGTAATAGAGCATTAATGGAGAATTTCACATATGAACAGAAATGTCATTTCACTGAAAATTCCATTTTGGTTTTGAGGAGTGATGTTCTATGTATATAAATTTAATATCATTTTCCCTTTTGTGTAGTTTTGTCTATTCAAGAAAATTTACGTATGATTTACAGTGGGTATCTATAGAAGAAAGATTTAATCTCAGTGACCTGTGCTTGGTGTTAGCACATGCAATGTGGTAGTCCATTGTAATTAATAGATTATAGTACACAGAGAAGAAATGAGCATTCTTATTTGTAATGCTTTTATAGCTTATCACATAACAAAGCAGATTTGGATGCATTGTGTTTTGTTCTCTTTTCTGCCTATCTGCTTTGTCTCTGTTTCTGTCAATAATGTCATTTTATCAAATAAGCCTTTTAACCCACACCTTGAAATTTAACACTTCAGCCTTGGTGGCATTTTGTCATTCCTTCCACGGCTTGCACACACACACACCATTCTAATAGGCAGGGCAAAAATAGCTGCCTCTTGGTGAGCTCACAGGTCCATTGACCTTTGCTTGGCCTGCTCTAGAGTACATCTTTCAAGCTCTATTGTCACACACAGAAGAGTCAGGCTGATTTGACTGATCTACATTCTATCCTGAACCTCAATATGTGTAAATCAGTTTTAAATGAAAATAGTCTCCAGCAATTCCTCGACTACCTGAAACTCATCTATCCTCCGCTGGTTATGTTGGGCCCATCCAGCTACAGGAAGGCAGGGCCCCTGTCTGCTTTCTTCTCCCCTGTCCCCATTATTTCCTCATGGCTAGTACAGGACCAGACACTGGATTATATTTTTGTTAAGCAATGAAGAGAATGATGATTAAGTGACTCTAACAAAGTATGTGTCTTGAGGCACTGTTTTTACATTCTTTCTCTAGTTTCATTTTTAATTTCACGCTTTTTGTATTGTGTCCTCCATCCAACTCTTATTCTTTTAATGAATATTAAAGAATATTCTTCTTAAAACCCAAGTTGCTCCTGTGTGCCCGGTAGTAAGGCAGATGGTAAAATTTTTGAAGCTTAATGTATCCATGAGGTCATACTCCAGGCTCAGAGAGTCCAGTTTCTGCTGGGTCTGGTGAGCAACCACGTGTAGAGGTGAGGTTTCCTTTCCCCAACACAATGATGCCTGCTTCACACAATGTCATTCAGGAAGAAGGTATTACCCAAGCATGGATTCTACCTTCCTGTCTCATAACCAAAGGATGACACACAGAAATTTAAATAAAGAGCTATGGCATTTAAAAGGAAAACTTTTCCCTTTATAAGTTTTTGTTTTACTTTATCCATTGTTGATATTTACCTATCTTAATTTTTAAAAAGTAGGTGATTTTACTCTATTTTAACTAGAGTAGTACTTATCAAATTCTTTACTCACAAATGAAAGGTATTAAATAGTTACTGCATTACTGCAGTTGGTGGGGCGGTGGTGGTACATAAAAATAACCATCAACAAACCTAAGCCTTATTTGAGGCAACCTGTTTTGTACTTCTTCTTAAAAACCAAGCTTTTGCTATTTATGGAGTGAAATTGGCATGCTGGCCTCAGACAGAGTCCAACAACCCTTAGCCAGGGTTGCTAGCATACCCAGAGGTACAATGTGCAAGTTTTCAACATATGTAGGACTAATGTAAAAAAGGTTCTGCTCCCAGCACTGAGGCTATGGTAGGAGGGGTCAGATTCATTTTTTGTGGGCAACATATAACTGTACTCAGCAAGTTTTTCTGTTTCTTCCATATATTGTCTATAATCACCTCACTTTGGCTCTTGGTAATCTCATTCTTATGCATTGTTTTATATGCTGCAAATAGGAAATAATAAAGTTAAGACTGTTTCATGTTTATTTTCTGAGAAGGCTCTACAGGAGGACTTTAAGGTAATATTGGTGGGGTAATACTGGCCAGGACCTCTGTGATGAATTACTTGGGCTTCAGAGGCCTTAACATTCAGGACGGAGGTATGTTCCAAGGTGTAACTTTTCTAGGTAATTGGGGAGCTGCTGTGCTCTCATGTTCATCTACATACAGCAATATATTTGTACTCTTTTCAAGATTTTTTTGTTTTATTGTTAATTGTATTATTGCTCTATTTAAATGCATGCCTGGATTGAGTCATTCTAAGTTTTTCAGTGCATAATATTAACCCGGGATTTTATGACATACTGATAACCCAAAAGGATTAAATGGAGTGGGAAGTGGAAAGGTCAGGGGAAGGAGCTAGACGACCAGATAGAGCTGACTACACAGGTTGTCCTTTGAGTCCTGCCAGGTTCAGGGGCTTAGGCTGTATCTGCTAGTGAAGGTGACCAGGAAGTATTCCAAGCAGATGACTGTTCTAATAATGTTGGCATGTCAGGTGCTAATTTTGTAGACAATAAATCTTCAAGGAAGGATGGTGGAAGTAGACATGGTGTATTTCAGGAACAACTAGGAAATGGAACAGATGTAATGGGTTTTAGAGTGAAGTAGGGGGTAGTGTCTGTTTGGAAGGGCCCAGAGAGCTATTATAATAAAAATATAAACAAGGATAAAAATAACATTGTCAGGCATCTAATACCTGTTTGCTGTAGGAGTGAATGCTTTGCACAAATTCTTAATAAGCAAGTTTCATCCTTTAAATTTGGTACAGTCAGTTTTCCTATTTCACAGATAATAAAACTGAAACTCAGAGTGGTCACAAAATCCATGACCACATAACCAGATTGTAGCACAGCTGCTAAGAACAAAAAGAAAAAGGAGACATAATTGTTGTCTTCAGTGTGACATATAAGCAGTCTTCCTGTGGATGGTCAGCACTTAAGAGTACACAAAACATTTGTGCGTATGTTATAATCACTCCAGCTATCTCACGACACTGTTTGGAAGGTATAGATATCATTAGCTTATAAATGACGAAACTGAGACCTTGAGAGAATAAGCCAGTTTTCAGATTCCAGGTAAGGAACAAACTTGGATTACACAATAAATCTCACTTTAAAAAAATATTGCAATTTCTCCTCCACAAGGACCTTTGGTGAACCTCTTCTACTGCTCACACTGTCACATGCTCCACAGATGGGAACAAAATGGTGTAGATAAAGTTTTGATTCTGGAATCAGACTGCTTAAGTTGGCATTCTATTTCTGCTGTAAGACATTGGATAAATTACTTAATCCTTCTAATCTGTTTTCTTATGCAAGAAATGGGAATAATAATTGCATTTTTTGCTATTTTTATGGTTCTGCAATCATAATTTTTAAAAGAAAATTTATGCAAAGTGCTTGGCACCTAGTAAAATTCAATAAATGCTAGTAGTAATAGCAGTAGTTCAAAGAAATGGCATGCAATTAACTATAGGAATACTAAAATATATAAAGTCACATTTTTTGAGGCAAATCATTTCTGAAGGTAGAAGAAGAATCAAGATGTGAGTAAGGAGTTAGTTGGATCCTGGAGATTATTTTCACTTAAGCTAACAGCAGGGTTTATATAAGAAAATTACATTATTGGAAATGTACTTGATAGAAGGCAAGAAGGCAGCCTAAGATAGCAGTCCTGATAAAAAGTAACAACATCTTGAACAAAAGTGGCAGTTGAGGGGATGCAAAGGAGGAGATAGGTAGGCAGGAGAGGTGCAGAACATTTTAAGAAAGTTCTTACCAGCATGTACAATATTTTGGTTGCTTCTTTAATATCATTGGATGAGTAGATAAGAAAGTATAAACTTGTTTTCCACCTGGCTAAGCCAAAAATCTAATCCAGGTGATTTGGTACACTACAAAGACATGCATTCCAGAATCAGGTACAAACAAATTGGAAGTTACATGCTGTTCTGATTACCAACATTTCATTATTGTTTTTTGTCAAAAGATAACTGGAGTGTATGTGTTAGAGTTTTTGGTGCAATAAAGAGCAAAATATAAAGTAAAAAGTAGCCTTTATTCCAAGGTCGTGAAGAGGACATCATGAGTATAGGCAGTCTGGCTTCCTCTAACTGGATCATGGAGTATGGGATATGCATGTAACCTCTGACTGGGGGTGGTGCTTAGTGTGGGCGTTGATGATGCAGGAGGAGCTGATTGGCGCTGGGAAAGGAAAAAGGAAGTTGTAATAGGGGAAAGGGAAAGTGACCTCAAGGTAAGCATCTCTTGATTCCACCTCCCCCTGCCAAGCCTGTAACCTATTCTAGGGCAGAACTCTTTCAGTATGGAGTCACTTTTCTAAATTTGCTATTCTGGCTGCTTTCTGAGAGGTGTTTATTTGCTGGCCCATGTGCTCAGTTATATTTGAAGTCTCAGCTTGAAGCACTGTATTCATGGTTTTCTTTTCATAATGCAGAAATAATATAAGATATAAATATTTTGATCTCAGTTGATTTTTTCATGGTTATCTTTCTGGTAAACTGAATTAACTTCAAGTGATTACCTTAAAATTACTGCCAGTGGTGCTTCAAGTTCTTGTATCCTACATTTAATGGAGGTGGTTAGACTCCTTGTAATGAGCTGAGGCCTCATTCTATAATAAGAGCTTTCAAATGTCTGTGATCTGAAACTAGCAAAAGTTCTTGACACTGCTCTATTTTGGAGAAAAAAAGAAACAATTGGATTGCTTCATCTTGTCTGATGTTTCTGGATGCCCTGCAGCTGGGTTAGAGTTTTCAAGTGTTTATCCAAATTACAGCAAAGGCTGCCTTGGGTGGTCTGGTTGTGAATATATCTTTGTGATGTATTCCAGAAAAACCTCAAAGGTTGAAATCAGCCCAGATCCAAGGTGAACAAGGACAATGACTTAAACCATAATAACTGAGATTTTGTCTAATATGTTTCCACTTGGCATCTGTTCAAATAAGTTCAGTTGGTTGGCATTCTCATGTATGTTTGGCAGTTAAAGCCTTTTATGTGCTGTGAGCATAGCCTGATTGTCTAGACAAGAATAGATTATGAACTGTCATAATTCTCATTGTGGTACCTTATGTTTGTAAGTTTCTCAGTTTACTAAGTATAAGGCAGTGAGTAATAATCTTACTGTGAGAAAGTATTATAAGGCTCAGTACTCAATCAGTACCTCACTCAGTGATTACTACCATGAAATCACAGCCTTTGTGGATCTTATTAAACATTCAAAATGTCCTTAAAGTGCTAGAAACAGGCAAGTCTGTTTTGAAGCCTCCTACTTCATTTATGCCTCATGTACCTATATCTTACCTGAATAAATCCTTTAAATGAGCTGTTGATGTCCTATCAGCTATTTTTTTTTCCTCCCAAAGAAATTCATGTTCAGCTGCTGGGTAACTTACCTGTGAGAAATTTATAGGTCTGCAAGCCATAAAAAACATTAATGCATAATACATAAACAAAATGCACACTCTTTTTGCAAAATATGGAAAAAATAAAAAAGAAAGGAATTTTGTCTTTGCTTTCCACAGGGAGAAGTCATGAATCTTTCATTTTTATTTTTGATGCTTTTTTGCCTTTAAATATATGAGATGACTATTAATGCCCATATTCACAGCAGGGGTAGAAGGGAAATGGCAGTAAATTGTAAAGCAAATTTACATTATAACAAGGCCCATGGAAGCATTGTAATTCACACAGTTATTTCAGTGAAGGTTTGGACTCCCTCCAATTTAATTTTCTGAAGTTAGACTGTGCAGCTGGGTCATTCCTGGCATAATCTTGGAAATGTATCTCTTAAGGCTGTGGATCAGAATGCCAGTCTCCCAGCAGTCACCAAGGAGCATCATTTACAGCCACTGAGTCCAAGGCCAAAGCATTGAAATCACTTTATGTGGACACAACAACCTAGCTAGTTTCATATATTCTGTTGCAAAAAGCAGTAATCAATATTTTGTGTTTAATGATGCAGAGGTAAAATTAGTATAGATTTTATGTCTTCTAGTTTCCCAAATTATGCAAACATTATTAACCCTTTTTTAAGTGCCCTTATTACACTTTTTTTTTTTGTACCTGGGATTGAACTCACAACCTTGCACTTGCCAGTAGGTGCTTATGCCACTGAGCTAAATCCCCAGTCCTACACTTCCATTTTTTTAAAAAAATGTATGAGAGGAATGGTGATGAAACCTGGTGATATTTAATAGAATGATTGAATAGACAAAAGGATTAAAGGAAATTTTGGCTTTTAACTTTTGTTAAATACTTGCCCTTGGAATAGTATGGAATTATTCCCAACATACACACATACACAAATTGATTCACATGAGTGTCTCAGGTTTTGTCACCTGTAGCTATACAATGAAACAAGTTGCAAATTGTGTATACATTTTAATATACCTTAAATGTTCTGCAGTATTTTTGGGAACAAAATGACTAAGTGAAAGGTGGAAAAGTTAAGAGGTGACATTTAGAGATAAGTGCACTTTAGAGAAAAAGCAATTTTGAGATGATTTCTGACTTTAAACCTGTCTAAAGAACATATCTTGCTTATTTAGATAGCAGAAGTGGTAGCAATAGAAAACTAAATAAGAACAGTGTTTTATTATTGAGTAGGTCACGGGGTTGGTTGACTGTGAGGCCAGAGATGAACTTACCTAACCTCTTTGCTGTATTCCACTGTTTCCAATGAGAGAAAAACCTTTAGGATTAAGATTGGGGGGCAGCCACAAAAAGGTAGAACCCCATATCTAACATAATTGTTCTTGCCCAAGGTATTTTAGAATAACCCTTATGCTACTAGGAAGAATGGCAGGTATCAGTTGGTCCTTCATTATGCCAGTATATCCCACTGCCCAATGCCATTCAGAGCAGATTTCATTTGAAGAATTTGTAATATAGTATGTGCCTGGGTTGTGATTAAATAGCTCAACTTGTAAAATGCAAAGCTTAAATTTTTAAAAACGTCTAATACAGTACAATCCTATTGTTTGGTGAGTGAAATTGTGCCATGAAACTGAGCCAAGAAACTGAATGCAGGGCTTTGGGTTGGGACAGCTCCTCCTATAAGGAGTCAGACATCAAATAGTCATGCTCTGTTACATTAATTGAACTTGTTGTATTATAGATATAAGGATTGTAAGGATAGGGCAAACAAAAGCAATTAGGATTCTTGAGACATATTACACAGGATCCAGAAAAAAGATAACTGATTTAAGAAGACAAATGAAAGAGTTTCAAGAAATGGCTGTCTGCATAGGTGTGGGAAAGGTGTAAGGACAACCATAGAGGATGGGGAGGTATCTGGGGCCAGCATAGTTTGGATGGGGCAAGAGAAGGCAAATAGAACAGAAGAAAAAGAGAACGAGAAACAAGGGGAAGAAAACGGAGGAAGAGAAGCAAAGGTCTTCGAAGCACAGGAAAAAGCAGCTGCTGTGGCACTATGGTGAGATCCATTGTGTGGGAGTGTCCTGTATTTTCTGTCAACCAATGGAAGCTGTGACCTTCATTTCCTGTCACCCTGTTCCCAGTAAAAGGAAGGAACAAAGAGAAAAATTACTCTAACTTCTCTTTTCTAACACCTCTATCTTAGGCCACTGCCTTGGACTGCTGAAATCATCCCAGAAGTAACAAAAGGGCCTGTTTGATAAAGTCCAAATTTGCAGGCCTGTCAGAATCAGAGGAGAGTGGAGAAGAGTAAAGAGATTTTTCTGTAAAAGTGAAGAATATTCAGTAAAGAGTGTAAAACTTTTTGGAATTTGGGGGCCATTAGGCTACTAATGTTTATTTTCATCTTAGCCAGAACATGTTCATTTATTCAACAGATGTCTGCTGAGAATTCCTTAAAGACTTAATTTTTGGATTGGCACATCAGAAGGATAAGTGAGCATCCTTGACCTTCAGGATCTTGGAGAAGCAAGTAGAGGAAATGGCAAATTAGGGATCACTGCAGATTGCTGAGGAGGCAGGGTAGATTTCCCACCTTTTTTTTTTTGAAGGTAATAAAATATAACACAACAAGCAGAACAAAGCCAATCGAGACAATGTAGTAAAATTGGTACAGAACTGCATAGCAGGATACTGGGTTAACAATAATTGGTACCACAGTATATCTCATTATCTTTACAATAGTTGCCCATTCAATCAGGTATAGCAAAATCAAACCAAAACCAGAAAATTATAAAACCTACCAACACAAAATATTGAATAGAGCAAAAACAATCAGAACAAAGCATAGCAGTGAAAACAATATTTGCCTTCAAAGAGATGGTAGAAGGAAATCCCCCCTATTTGCTATATTGCATATGGTCACGTTCCCAAAAGATGCTCAGACCTCTGGCTCCCAGTTGCTAACGGGACAGGGGAGGTCTGTGGGGGGGTTGGTGTGGGATGGTCTGTAGGCTCACAGGAGATGCTGAAGGTTCTCTTCCAGGCTTGCCCACAGCTGGCTCGGGCCATGGCTGCTTACCAGGAAGGCAGGTGGGTTGCTTTCTTGCTCAGCACCCTAAGTTCTAACATGGCTGCTCCCACCCTTTTTGTTGGGTTGAGCCAAACTGTGTGGAGAAGGAACATGTCAGGGTCTTCCTGGAAAAAAAAAAGGTGAGCCAGTAGAGGAGAGCATTGTCACTGAACATCCAGTAAGAGAGGCTGCAAATTCTGGACATGTATGACAATTCATTTGATCCGCCTCAGAGACGAGGCAGCAGGGGTGAAAGAGGGCAGAGTTAACAGAGGTGGGCCAGGGAGAGGCAAACTGGATCTTCCTGCGCAGGACTCGGCTGAGGAGTTTGGAACCCATCCTGAGAGCCACAGGGAGCTACTGAAGGTTTCAGCAGAAAGAAAGATGCTGCAGATATAGACTCACTGACAAATAGGACTAGTGGGAAAAACTAATGAGGGAAGAACCCAATTTGTTTGTATATGTTTTAAATGATATATTAAAACAAAAAATTTTCTTGAAGATGTAATTCCCAGTAAAAATAGAGTGAGCTAGTTGAATTCATTATCCATCTCTAAGAAAATGAAGACATTGGAACTTCCAGGCCAACTGAATTGAAGTGTTTTGTATAGTTAGCTTAAATAACCAAATGATGAAATCAGTCCTCCAAATTGTCAGCAGAACAGCTGTTCAGAAAGCTCTTGTTAGTCATTGACCTTATGTTTAATATGATTTCCTAGAACGTGCATAGTCACACTGAATAAGGTACTGCACCAAAGTCCACCCACCCAGCAAGCTCCCCACAAAGAAGAATCAAGCAGAGTGGTTGGCATTGTGTTTCCCTTCCTTCCTGCCCCCCAAAACTCCTAGGGAAAAAGAGGAGAAGAAAGGACATCACTGGCACATCATAAAGGAGAAAGTACCCACCTTACCAAGACCTAAATGGCCTTATTGAGAGATGGATCATTAGTGGTTTAGAACCAAGAGCTGTGTCACTAAGTGCAGTAAACAGAATGCAGTGGGTATGAAAGGAAAAAATTTACAACCTAACTTCTAGTTTTCACGAATAGTTTTGTGCTGTATTCACTAACTGTAAATTATGAGTCACATTCTCTTCTCAGGATTTTTTCAGTTAGTAAAA
This sequence comes from Hydrochoerus hydrochaeris, assembly GCA_004027455.1. NCBI lineage: Eukaryota > Metazoa > Chordata > Mammalia > Rodentia > Hydrochaeridae > Hydrochoerus > Hydrochoerus hydrochaeris. The sequence continues at coordinate 49,392 of PVLA01001021.1, forward strand.
ACAACCAGATTAAGCTAAGAATTCTTTAAACAAAGGAGAAAATCTTTGGCTCCCAAAGCTGAAAAGTTCAAGGGACCAGGGATATAGCTCAGTGGCACAAGCACCTGTCCGTCAAGCACAAGGTCCTGAGTTCGATTCCTGCTCCAAAAACAAAAACAAGACACAATAAAAGCTGAAAAGCCCATCAATGCATAGATTTTAAGCTTTGATTTGTCTATAGAAGTTTGATCCATAAGCACACAGCATCACCAGGCTCTGTTTTGCTTTGCCTCTTCCACTGTATTGTGTTACCTTTTTTTTTCAGTTAATGTTTCTCACAGCAGCAAACAATTTTATCACAATTCCAGAATTATTCTTACTTCAAAACCAAAAGGAAGAAAACCCTAAATTTTCCTTTGGGTCCTAAAGATTAAGCAATTAACACTGGTTAAACAGCTACTGTAAGCTGGGCGCTATTCTAGGAGCTGAGAATATAGTGATAGGTGCGTCTGAAGAGTTTATCTTTCAGTAAAAGGCAGCAAATAATAACTTAATAAATATGTTATACAGTCATATATATTGAGGAGTGATAAAACCAGAAAGAAAGCGATACAAATATAAAGCATTGTAGTCACGGAGCAGGACATATGTGACATTTTGTAGAATTTAGTCAAAAAAAGGCTCCTTTCAGAAGCAGACCCTTGATTGAGTGAGGGAAGAAGCTATGTGAAGAGATGGACGGGAGTGTCCTGAGCAGAGGAAACAGCAACTATAGTGACCCGAGGAGGGGCAAGCGTGCTTGCTTGTGAAATGCAGTGGACGCTATACGGCCAGAGGGGAGTGAGTTGTGCGGAGGAAAACTGGGTGGAGAAGAGGGCATGGAGACAGGTGGGTGTTTGTATTACATAGGGTTCTGCAGATCATGGTGACAAGTTTGGATTTTATTCCAAAACCGCTGGAGAGTTATAAACAGAAGAATGTATGTCCTTATCTCTATTTGTCTAACCATGATAGATTCATAAACTAGCAGACTGATCTTCTTGCATGAAAAAAAAAATGTGTGTTGGCAAATCAGTGTGGAGGCAGAAGTTCCCTATTTTCAGTTGGATCTCAGTTACCCTTTTATATTTTAGTTCTTTAGTTTGTATTTATTTATTTTCAGTCTTTGGGATCAAACCTGGGACCTTGCACACAGTGGGCAAGTGATCTGTCCGTGAGCTACATCTCCAGCCCCCTAAACGCCTAAAGGATAGAGAAGCATAAAATTCAGAAGCTATATGCTTGCTGAATTTGGTTTTTTGTTTATTAATTTTGTTTTGTTTCATTTTGTCTTTTTTGAGACAGGCTTCACTATGCAGTTCAGACAGTACTTGGATTCATTTTGTAGCCCAGGCTGGCCTTGAACTTGCAACAATCCTCCTGCCTCAGCCTCCTGAGTGCTGGGGTTACAGGCGTGCGCCACCATGCCTAGCAGTTTCTTTGTATCAGAAAAAATAATAGTTTTTACAAATGCTCCATTCAGTAGATTTATGTGAATGTTCATTTAAAGAGCTGTGAAGAGCCTTGTGGAAAAAGTGCAGGGACTAAGGAGTGGTGGGTGATTGGGTTAAGTTCTGGGATGCACAGTTCAGTATGTGCTGAAAGAGATCATGTCATAGAGGATGAGAGAATGTGGGAGGAGGTGTACAGGGAATATCAAATCCTGCACTGTTTTATAGAAGGGACTTGAGCATCTATGGGTTTTGGTATCCATAGGGATCCCGGAAGCAATCCCCCTAAACAGCATGACTGTAGTTCCATCTGTGTCTTCCTCTTGGGGTTGGTTACTTTAGCAGTTTTTAGTGCTGAGGAAAGCAGTGTGGCTCAGGAAATGGCGGTATTCCAAAAGTGGAGTTCTGAGGGCCTTTGAATCTTCTGTGATTGATAATCTTGAGGACAAGCAGTCTCACTGGAAAACTGAGCCAACTTCTGTCAGATTCCTATGGCCAGACCTAAGGATAGATGTCTGAAAGAAATGCAGAGGAGGGGTGTGTGTGTGTGTGTGTGTGTGTGTGTGTGTGTCTACATGGACTAGAGGGAGGAAATTACCAAGAACAGAAGAGCAGATAGTCGTAAACTGACCGATAGTAGAACACTAGAATGAATATTAGAGTTTCTTATCTAGCAACTAGCAAACAATACTGTTGACAGTAAATTTGAAAAGAGGATATGTGGATTCACATAAATATATCTGCACTCTAGAAAAATAACAGGAAGCATTAGCTTTATTTATGACAAAACACAGTTAAAGTGACAGCTTTATATTTCAATTGAATCAGTTGTATTGTGTGTTTACCAGATGAGATTGGGTGTGTTCAGGGTGGAATGACCATAGGCTATTGTGTTTAAATACATAACCACTGCAAACTACCAGTGCACTCTTACCGGTGTGCACTCTTGTTTTTGCCAGTGATTACCCTCAACTAATATTGTCAGAAGTGCATGATTTCAATTTGTAAAATATTTCTTTTCTTTTTCACAGGAAGAACTAAAAAGATTACAGAACCCATTAGAACAAGTTAATGATGGGAAATGTTTGCTTGAAAAGTAAGTAAAAATACTAAGGAAGATAAATAAGTTTCTAGATTGAAAAGCTCACATGAAAGTTACTAAGCAAGGCAAAACCGATTAAGTATATGTGATAGTTTTTCATAGTATCTTTGTGATTAGGGCCAAGAAATGTAGCTCATTTAAAATACAGCTAGACAGGCATGAGGCTAATTAAGCAATGATACACAAGCTCTCCTGATTAATAGATTAGTATGACTCTCAGATGTTTCCATGACTTGAAAGCATGAAGGCTTGAAAATTAACCTTGTCCTATCTTTGGCTTTTAAGCACGAATATTTACACAGGGAGGCATAAAAATTGCAAAAAGTGCAAGGCTAATCCCAAACTAATAGCATAAACATTCAAAATAACACAGTAAAATGCAAGAGCTTTTTTTTAAAAAAGTGAGAATGAGATGAAATTGGCAGAGGTAAATGTACAGTAGTGTCTTCCACTTGGTTTTGAAGCAGAAATGCCCCATTTGAGGCCTGAGGATTGGATATTCCTGTTACAATAGAAATATTTTTAAAGGAAGTTTTGTTATTTATATACATTAACTATATTATGCATTTTATGTACATCCAAAGAGAACAATTCTTCACTCAGCACAACCAAGGTAAGCCAGGTGTGTCCAACTGATGGGCTACACCCAGATTACAACACACGAGAGAAATATATCCTGATTTCAGTTTATGGGTAAATGCTTAGAGGTTTATTTGCCATTAGCATAGCTCATAATCTAAAGATTCTAGAATATTAGCATAACATTAGACTGAGTAATAGATATTCATTTTCAAATATAAGGGAACAAAAATATAGCTATCATTTATTGAGGATTTAGAAAGTACTCTGTACTGTTAGTACTGAAAGACATTTACTCATCAACTTCTGATACAGTCTTTCATATGGACATTATTGTTTCCATTTTACAGATGAGGAAAGAGGCTCAGAGAGTTTTTAATGACTTGCCCAAGTCTATGCAGCTCTTGAGTGGTAAGGATGGCAACCAGACCGAGGTTTGGACGCCTTTGGAACCCTTGCTGTCAGCTCTTGACAAGGTCTCAATATACTGTGGATCAGTGAACCCCAAGAGACTGTCTACTTGGCTCTGGACACTGCATTTAAAAAGCAGATTTACCAGATCACTGGCCCTAGACCTGCAATGTTAGTGGTCTGACCATAGGTTCAGAGGATATTGGTACGCAGTGTGGAATCTAGCAGGGGATCTCCTTCTGAGCGATATCACCATTGTTGGCTCCCTATGGTCTTGTTTTGAGGTCCTATATCATTTCTATTGTTTTGTTGCATGGGGTTTTATTCTCTTTTGTTTTGTTTGATTATATTAAATCTGATGGTAGGAGAAGCTATTTCAAGGATAGCAAGATATGTTATGGTAGCAGCTTTGGATTTGCTATTGGCTTGTTTGATATTCTTTATTGCATTCATTGTTTTGTTTTTATTGGCTCTATTCTGTTCTGTTCTGTTTGATTTTTACTATGCCCGAAGTTCTCTGCAGAGATTTTGAAGACATCAAGAGGCATTATGGTAGCTATTGTTGATTTTGTAATGTTTTGAAGTCCTGTATCTCTTACAGTGGTTTGTTTTGATTGGTTTTATTTTGTTTTATCCTCTTTAAAATAAGAGGTAAAAAAAGCATCCCTGAAAGTACCTGAGAAAGTAAATTAAAACTGTGAGGGATCTAGAACCATGTGAAACTACTGCAAAGAACTGAGGATGTGTTGCTTAGAGAAAAATGTCTCTAAATGATCAATGTTTGAATGAACATTCCTGTAACAAAGAAACCAAAATGTTCTTATTCTAGCAAGTAGAACAAGTATCAATGAGTAAGATATATGAGGAATGCCCTTGTGGCTCAGAAAAGCACAATAGCTTTTGTAAGATTTCTGGCTTTCCCACAATAGAATGGACTTTTTTTTCTTAATGAGTAAACTGACAGGTACTAGGACTAGCCAAGAAGAATGTAAAGGAAAACTTTAATGTTGTTATATTTGTAAAAATGGAAAATCTTGGGATTGATTTCTCTTACTTCCTTTCCCTAGTTTTGTAAGTTTTGACAAATTACTTAACTACCTTGCAGTCCAGATTCCTCATCTTCAAAAGAGCAGATGATGGTACTGGTGTGGCAGTCTTCTTGTAGGAAGAGACCATGGTGATATGATGCTTTTAGTGCTGGCTCCCTTCCTGTCCCATCTGGGTATGTGTTCAGACCAGGCAGCTTCCCAGAAAGGCAGGTCCAACCCTTTGACCAAACAAAGTTTCTGGGTAACCTATGAATTCAATTTATCCTTATTGTGCCTATTCTTATTAATGTGAATGAACAAGGACAAAATAGTCCAGCCATTATGGAGAACATTATAGAGATTAGTCAAAAATTTAAACTATCATATGATCCCGTATTCCCACTCCTGGGCATATTCAAAGACAATAAAACAAGTATGTCAGAAAGATCTGGACTCCCATGTTCATTGTAGCACAATTCACAATAACGAAGAAATGGAATCAAAGTACTGATGAATGATAAAGAAAATATGGTATTTAATGCAATGGAATGCTATCCGGTCACACAAAGAATGAATTCCTGTCATTTGCCACAGCATGGGTGAAACGAGGGAGTGTTACATTAAGTGAAATAAGCCAGGTACAGAAAGACAAATTCTACATGAACTTACTCATACAGTGAAGTCTGAAAAAGTTAATCTCATGGAAGCTGAAAGTAGAATGGAAGTCACTGGAAGTCAGGGAACCAGTAGCGGTACGGATGGGGCTGGGTGATCAGTGGCTTCCAGTTACGGTTAGGAGCAAGAACTTCTGGTGTGTTATTGTGCAGGAGAGTAACTACTGATAGCAGCAATTAAATTGCATTCAAAAAGGCCAGAGGAAGACACATTGAAAGTGTTCATCATACAAAAGTGATAAATGAAGAGACAGACATGTTTAACTTGTTTTAAATATCATCCAGTGTATAAATCTTGATACATCATATATTACCCCATTAATATGTATAATGTTTTTATGTAAAAGACATAAATCTATTTTTAAAGTAAATTGAATTGAAATTTAAAAAAGAAAAAAATAGTTCAGTTCTTCCCAGTCTCCTTCATAACTAGCTGTGTAATAGCTGAAGAGTTTTTAGCAGATACTAGAAAGATTTTTCTTCCGTGGATACTCATGTCGTGATGACATTAGGTCCAGATCAGTGGTTCTTCACCCTGACTACACTTAGAGTCATCCATGGAGTTTAATAGAAATGCTTTGGTTTAAGCCCCACCTCAGACAAGATGAATCTGAATCTCTGGGGTGCAGCCTGTAACCAGTGTCTCAACAGCTCCCCTCAGGTTCCTGCAATGAGGATCTGAGGTTAAAAACAGCGGTGTGGACGCATTTTAGATTCCTTTCAGTTATTCAATAATCTCCTCATGTAGCTCAGTTCCCTGAGGACACACTGTCTCTGTGATGTTCAGCCCATTTATTTATTAGGCCTGGCTATGTCAGTTTTTCATTATTGATTTTAATGTAGGAAATGAAATGCAAAAGGTTTTTTTTTCTCCTGCTAATTGACCAGAACTCTATATTAAACCTCTCATTATGACCAATATGCATCTTTCCCAGCAGTCCCCGCTAAGGAAGAAACATGAAAATTAATGGCCTATGTGTGCGCCTCTGCCTCTACCTGCCTGCCCTTCCCCCTTAATTATCCAGAGACCCGAGAAAGCTGAGAGCTTGTGGAAATGACGAGCCTGTTTGTGTGCCTGTTTTTTTCTGATCATGACAGGAGTTCCAGGTATGGGAATTCTGTCCCCTCAGAGCATCCGGGTATGTAGAGAAACCCCCCACTTCATGCTTATGTAGAACAGAGAACAAATAAGCAGGGGCCGTGAGACCCAACAACTATGCCTGTTCATGTAGATTTCTGGAGATTTTCTTGTTCTGTTCTGCTTCCTTGCAGGACTGTGTCCTTGAAAGCTGTCAGCTTTGATTGAAAAATTAGTGTACTTCGAGTGAGCAGATTAGGCATTTCATTATAGCTGTAGCTGACTTAGGTGCTGATGTAAATCATCTCAGCTACCCGGAATGACTGTAAGTTAAGTGATAGTGGTGTCATAGCAGTTGATCGGTTATTCCCCTTTGGAACATTACACTTATTCTGAATGCTCAACAGGGTTTTGTGGTAGACGGTGTGAAGGGAGGGGAAACTCCAACTCCATACTATTGTACACCATAGGTAGGGTCACTTACAACTATTTAAATACACACACACACACACACACACACACATGCTTGGCATGTGCCCTGAAACAGAGAAGAGTGACTGGTAAGGAGGCTGCTTATCAATTAGGAGGCTGCTTATGACTCTATTGTTTATGGTAATCATTTATTAAATTAAGTATGACCTGAGGTTCACTGCCATTTTTTATAAATGTTGAATCATGCTGCATCTCTGGTGGGACATATATGCTTGCAAGTCAGACATTCTATGAGTTTTTAATCACTTATTAACCACAGGCAATTATTGATGGAATGAACTAGTGCTAGCAAAATTAAACCAATAGGTATTTGCAGTTTATCGTTTCTTGAGGATATATAAGTTATACCCTCAAATTAGTAAATTTGCTAATATAATTCTTTTCTTCTCTTTATGAAAATATTACCTTTGTAACTACATAGCTACTGATCCCACAAATATCTCTATTACCCAATTTGGCAATGTGTAGATAGTAGTGTGATTAATTAACAGAATCTTATGGTATCCTTGTTATAAGGTTTTTGGTCCTATAGGACCACAGAACTATACAAATGAGATTTCTCATGTCCACCTACCCTGGATTAGGTCCCCATGCATTTCCCTCTAATAATACCCACCACACTGTCCATACCTGTTTAGTGTCCCTCTACACTGTCCTACTGTAAAAGTAAGGACCGTGTCCACTGTCCTCACCATTTTATCCCTCATGCTTTGTGTCATTACTGACACATAGACGATGTTAAATTTTTAGAACAAATAAATAATGAAGAATTAATAATGAACTCTGAATTAGAGAGCCCAGAGGAAGTGGTGAATTCTTTTTCTTTTCTGCTCAACAAACAGGCTGAGGGAGCAAGCCCAAAGCTATACTGAGTTCATGGCACCACCTAGCGGCTGGTAGGAATTTATCGGGTCTTCCATGCTTTCCTTACCTGGCTATTCCTTGCTGAAGAGAAGTACCAAGTATATTTTTGATCTTAAGAGATAATTCCAGGACAATTGTTTTCTTACCTTTTGCTTTTCTTTACTGCAATCACAATTCTGGTTCTCATTACCTGGCTAATGTCTTTGTTACTTTTCTCTTGTTGCTGAGAAAAACACCTGACACCCAAAATTAGAGAAGGAAAGGCTTATTTTGCTTATGGTTTTTGGATGTTTCAGTCCATAATCATCTGGTTCCAAGGCATAATAGTGTGGCCCTGGGGCAACACTTCAAGGCAGCATCCAAAGCAATAGGGGGTCAAGCAGACCTCTTCTTCTCCCTTGTGTTGTAAGCAGACAACTACCACCCTCCATCCCTGCCCCTGGTGGGTATATCATTAACACTCTGTGCCCTTCTTTTGCACAGGATGAGAATGTTTACAAAGTAAGAACCCTGAGTCTCTTAGTTAAAATTATAAAATTCTCAAGTTGACCAATGTGGCAACTATAACAACTAATGTACATAGTCTCCTAAGTAGCTTCCCTTCCTTCCTCTCATTCACTCCCACTGCAAGCCCCTCACAGATCCCTTTCATTGTATTCTCTTGCAGAAGTATTTTTTTCCTTCCATACTGAATGTCACAATCCACTGATACTTTGTTAAACCAATTTGATATGTCACTACAGGACTTAAAAATCCCTGAAAATTGAAAATTCAAATTATGTCATATATAATTGGGGACATGATATTTCTTTAAAACTTTTGCTTCAAACACAAACACACAAACACACATGCACACAATAATTGACATGTATATTGGAATGGATGTGAAATTTATGGCCTCTGAAAGCTGAAATTAATGACCAAGTATCATGAGTCTGATACCAAGAGCTTCCAACTAGTATCTTGTAGGGAGAGAGCAGTAAGACATGAGTTTCAATCTGGCTTCTTTTGTTCAGCATCAGAGCACCCTGTTTCTCAGGTACACACTGGGGAAATGACATCTAAATTATGGATGTTTTGGTAAGAGTTTAATAAAATAATAAATGTAAAGTATCTACATTAAGCCGGGGATGGTGGCTGTTAGTTTTCTGTTTTCCAAATTGTTTCCTTTTATATTCTCACCCATTTGTGTTAAACTGCTTGATTTATTTTTTAAACATAACCTTTGATTTTTTTCACTGATACTGTTACTTTATTCTGCATCTCAGGATGTCTTGTTCATGCACATTACTTTCCACTCTCAATTTACCTACATCTTGTCCATTCTTCAAAACTCAGCGTAAGGCCTCCTTCACCTTGACCACTGCAGTACCCAGTGAGAGTCCAAGAAGCTCATTGGAAGCAGTGACCATCTGTCTAGAGTTCATGTTTTGTTTACAGCAGGAACTTGGAAATAATGCATAGATAAAAGGTTCTATGTTGGTGTTACTGAGACAATGAAGGAAGCCTTCTCCCCAACTTAGCAGGCAGCCAGGATCGTGGGGTGTTTAAGGCTTATGTTTTATCTCCTTTCTAGATGGTCAAATATTCTGCTTCCCTTTTCTAAAGAAAATTACTTTCATGCTGTAGCTATGAATGTTGAATTGAGTGATAGACTATGAAAAGGAAAAGGAAACGCAGTGTCTTTCCCTTATAGTAATTTACATACCACTCATTTTTAGGATTCATTTGATTAATTCAGATGAACAAAATTGAGTCTATTTTGCCTTTTCCAAAACATGGAAATTAATATTATTATTGCTGTGAATGTTAACTTCCTAAACTGATCTTTATTGAGACATTTTTTCTGTTTCTAGTCACCAGCTGGCCATGGATATGGAGAATAATATTGAAAAATATCCTCTTAATCAGCAACCATTGGAATCAAAGGTGAAAATGTAAGTTCTTGTTTTTGAACTTCTAAACAAATCTAAAATTGTCGAGTACAGAATTATACATTGATTTAGTTCACATTTACATGCGTCACATTATTTCTTCCTTGTTTTAAGCCGTAACAAACCTGCCTTGGGCTCACAGAACAGTTGACTGGATAATACAGAGAGTTTTTTGATTGACATTTCTTCTGCATGTCTTAGTTTTTCTGTTTCAGGCAAGTACAATATGATCCTGAAACGTCCATTAGCATTTTCTACTGTCTTTAGTGTTAGTAGCTTGGTTAATTCTACTTCAGAGCAACTTGGTTACTTACACCTCATGCCATCTCTTTGTTACACACACACACACACACACACATTTTATAATCATCTTATTTCCATTCCAGTTCTAAGTCTTGTCCAATTACTTTGGGAAAAATTTTTTCTTTCTCACTTACTATCCTTTTCTTTCATATCTTCCCTTATTAAGCCAAATGCAAATCCTTTCCTCAAATGTAAATGACTATTACTTTAAAATAGTGCTAACAACACCTCCATATTAACAAAAATTAATGAGTTAAGATATACAGGAGGACAGCTCTGTTACAAAGCAAAGTATTAACCTAGTTTTAAACTATTTCTAAATAAAGATGGGGCCTACAGAGTCTCCTAGGAAGCAATCTCAAGCTATGCATTAGTGATTTTTGTAATCATTTCTCATTCTGATTCTCTGGAGTGCAAATGGGAATTTTCAGTAATTGTGTATACAATATCACATATACACAAGACAAACACATATACACACTCTAAACAATGGATTTAACAGTTAAACACTTAAACACGCTGAAGCTTGGCCAGAGCTGACCATTTGCAAAATAAATAAACAATAAAACCAAGTAGTGAATCTTTTAGAAAAGTCACCCTGAAAAAGAGTGTCTTGATGTGTCCTACTTTGAAGATCAATATATCATTGCTGGATTAAGGGATTAAAACTGAAATTTCACAGATACGTAATATCCTACTGAGTAGAAGCAAATATTAATGTATACCTCTGCAAACCATATATGCATGCCTGTATTACCAGCACTTGGGAGGCTGAGGGAGGAGGATTGTCATGAAGTTAAGATCAGCCTAGACTACACAGGAAGACCTTGTTTTAAGAAATGTAGATGATGTAGATATAGATACAGATACAGATGCACATGTAGATGTAGATGTAGATGTAGATGTAGATAGATATTTGCAAGTCTATGTTATCCTGGTAAATAGCTTACTTTTGCATATACGGAAACTCCTTAAGCCCAAACACGGCTCTGAGCTAGTTGGTCTCCTTCTAGGTAGCTTTGTGCCACACTAACTAATCAGAAAAATCCAGCTATTGAATCACAGTGTGTAAACATGTGTCAGGCTCATTATATAGAAACTAGTTTGCAAAAATAGGCTTCTCCATCATTAGGAATTTTCTCAACGAGATAAGGCCTTGTTACACGAAAATACTCTGGGAAGGGAAGTTTATTATGAAAAATTTGAATGCTGAAATTAAGTTAGAAAAACTTCTTGGTCTTTTTTCACTTTCTTCATCGCAATTATACAGAGGCCAAGGGGCAGGGGCCAGGAGGAGAAGGATGCAGAGAAAAACTCCTTGAACCTTTTTTTCCAGTCAGCTCAGGGAATCTGGGATTCTATGCTTTCATGTCTGTTGGTTTGATGGAGGAGTCTCAGCTCAGTGAGGCACAAGTGAATGGCTTTTACCTTGTCTAGTAACTCTGTACCCCATTTCCACTCACCAGAGGGGGATGAGAGCTAAAAAACTTCATCTTGTCCAATAATAGAATCTGAGTTCCATCAGCGAATTTACTCTGGTTCAGTGACTTTTGTCAGATCTGGTTATTAAATCCCTAACTCCCTCGGCAGGTTGAACATTTCCCCTCTACACACACACACAAACCCTTTCCTTTCCCTTAGCTTGCCCCTCCCTCCCTACTTCTCTCTCTTCCTCTCCTTTTTGCTCTTCTTTCTGAAGCTCTTCTTTCCTCCTTCCTCACCTTTCCTCTGCCAGAGTCACACTTTCCGTGTGCTAGACACCAAGACCGCCAGGGTCCTAACAGTGGCAATATTTAAGCTTCCAGGCATTTCTTTTTAGATGGCTCTAAGCCTAGTGACTCTGAGAAAGAGGTTGTTCTGTTTCCCTGAAGCCCCAACCAATATAGGCTACAGCCCTTCACTGTTTGACGGTGTCCTTTGACTCCCTAGTACTGCTTTCCCCTGACAGAGCCTGGCGTCTTAGTGCTGAGACTACTCCCAACTGTTCCTCCCTGGGAAAGTTCTGCAGACTCATAGCATGTTGATATGAATGGGCTTTTGCCATGTCCCAGGTGACTCTCCAGTGTCACAGACTTTATCCTAGGACCTTCTGATGTATGTTGGTGGATGCAGAGGAAAGTGAAGGTAACTACAGCATAAAATCTGTGTTACTAAAGTCTCCTATTCCTTTACTGATGAAGAGAGCACAGTGGATTTCATCGCAGGGGCTCGAAGCAGCCAGGTCTGCAGGCCCTGAGCAGGGGTAGGGACCTTGGAGGCCTGGCTAGGAATGTAAAAGGGAAGGCAAGATGAGAACAAGGTACGAGAGGCTTCAGTGTGGCTGCACAATTAGGAGCCTTAGGATGGGCTGGGGTGGGCAAGAAAGGCCCCTGGTTAGTTTTTCCTATCAGATCACACTAAAAGGACTTGCTAAGAAAGTGTAAGACTCTACCTAACAATGGGAAGCGTCAGTGTCAGGAAGGGTTACCTGGCTCCTGACTATGACTGTTCAGAGGTGATTTTGAACTTTAGCCCTGGAGGATCAAAGGACAGTGCCAAAATGGAAAAAACGATCAGTATCACACAGTTATTAACGAAAGAGATTGTGGGGCAGTAAAAGGCAGGCTCTCTGAAGATCAGGCAAAGGCAAATCACACAGGTTAAAAAGTTGAGTGAAAGCAAAACTAACAGTGAAAGCACCCAAGTGAGGACTTTCCATGAAGCTCTGAGAGTGCTTAAAAGTGTGCCCTTAAGAACCAAGACTGGAGCAAGTATGGGGATGAAGGTGCTTGACATATGGAGGTGTGGGGTGAAGCTGGGAAGAAGGAACCAATTCCAGGCATGTCAAGCCACTGTCCTTCTTGTCAGGGCCAAGATCTGCGTGATGTAGCAAGATCTCAAGGGCATCTTTGAGTGACAGTACAAACTGTCACTTAGACATCATTCATCACTGTGTGCAATCTTTTCCCCTGTATTTTAACAATATGCTAATTTTGTTATGGAACAAGAGACATATACCGCAAGTCCCTGGCTTATGAACATTCAAGTTGTGAACTTTCACAGATTTAGACCTTGCATTATGAACATCCATAGATGTGAACAAATTGTGCAAGTAGCTCATGTGTCTGGTGGACATTGTCACAGTAATGCCACTGTGTGCTTACAGTGCAGTGTGAGAGTGTGCAGTATTTGTGTGCGTGTTTGGTTTTTTAATGATTTACATTGTATATTTGTGTCAAAGGTATGTAAGACTCACTCTGAGACTTACAAATGAATCTGACTTATAAATGTTCTCTGGAGCGAAACTTATTTGTAAGTCAAGGACTTACTGTATTGAACACAGTTCATCTTTTGAAAGTCTGCTCATTAAATATTTCAATTCTTTCTCTGATTTTTATTAATATGGTTGCTTTTGTGATGAAACAATGCTTAGATTCTATGATGGAGAGACAGAGACACAGGTTTTGGAGAAGGAAGGCAACCTCTCCAATAACTTGATGAGACAGTATTTCCCAATAAAACCTGGTTAAGTTGCATCTGTTTGAGCATAATGTCTGTATACTTTACTCAAAAATTTAGTTAGAAGATAATATTAGAGAAAAGTGATGTGCACACACTTTGAGCAGTCTAGGTTCAAAGCCCGGCTCTGTTCAGCACTGTGTAACACTGAACACATCGGCAGCCTCTCTGGGCCTCAGTGTATGCTCTGTGAAATGATATCAGTAACTGTGTTTTATGGGATCAGTGAGCCTTCCACAGGAAAATCCAAGAGCAACATTTAGCCTACTGTTTTGTTTTTTCATCCAAATATATCTTTTCCAAATACACTATATTTTTACGTCAACTTGGACTAACAAAAATAATGCCAGTAAGTATTCTCAGGAATCAGAATACCATGTCAATGTGTGATTTTCATATCTTACCTCAAGCTAGTTGGGAGTATTTGATAGGCCTTTTTCTTTTATCAAATCACAAGAAAGAAACAAAATGTAATGGGGAAAGTGAGGATCTGTCCTGAGTGTTAGGTCTGATGGTTAATTCTTCCATTTTGTTCCTTGAAATTTATTAAAGATTCCCAGTTGTGACAGAAACAGAATTCAAACTAACTTACACATACAAAGGATTACATAGGGTCATGTAATGGAAATACCTGTGGGCAAAAGTGTTTCCAGTGCAGCTGGATTCAGGTGGTGAAGCAAGGTCATCAGACATCTGTCTTTCTTACCATGTAAGCTCTGTTCTTTAAGGGCTGCTTCACTATTACACGGGCTTTCCCAGTACTGTGGCAAAGTGGTCACTGATACATTTAACTTACATCCTATCTACTGAAACTCTTAAGAGGAAGAGAAGAACTCCTTCTCAGTAGTCTCTGGAATAAGTCCCAGGATAGTCTTTCACTGCCCTGGCTTGAGGTATATGTGCTTCTGCATTGGTCAGTTTTCTGTCACTGTAATAAAATACTCAAGACAATTAATTGCTAAAGAGAAAAACTATTATTTTGACTTATAGTTTTAGAAGCTCTTTTCATGACCAACTGGAAATTTGATGGATTCCCCAAAGGAAAATCCCACTCATAGAAATCCCACTGCCTCAGCATGCTGAGTGCTGGGGTTACAGGTGAATGCCACTATGACACAGAGCCATAATATCATGGCTCGGCCACTTAGAAATGTAGCTATTTAGGGTTACAGCATAATACGGTGCAAATAACTTATTAGCTTCTGGCACCCCTTTAAAGACATCATCTACCCTGTTTATCAGCCTTTTAAAATTGTGATTATGAAGGACACATAATACATGGAAAATATTTATTATATTAAATTTTTAAAAGAATATGATATAATGTGCTTTTTATCAAGTAAACTTATTTCCATGTATTGGGCAATGACCTTGGTTAAATACTAAAAAATAACTTGCATTATGGAAATGAGTGGGGTTTTAACATGTATTTTCAAATTATTAAACATTGTTACACTCTTATCAGTTGAAGACCTTCTGATTAATGGGAAGTATGCTTGCCTAATCTTTGATTTAAGGAAAATTATTTTGCCACTTTCCAGATTCCATAGAACCAGGGGGGAAATAGTGATATTGAGAAAGTTTTTTGCAGAACTTAATCTCAGCTCTCCTCAGCGTTGCTTGGTTCTTTAAAAGTGTCATGCCGCCCCCTGCTGTTCAACAAGTTAAATGTAATACTACAATAAATGGCCACTATGGGTTCCTTGTTTTTCAATAATCACATTGATTCTCTTTTTTTTAAGGATAGAGTAGAATGTGTTGAAACTTTATAAACGTATTTATATATGTTGTTAATATTTTCAGATTCTTTTTTTTTTTTTGTACCGGGGATCGAACTCACGACTTCAAGCTTGCAAGGCAGGCGCTTAAGCCACTGAGCTAAATCCCTGGCCCCAATATTTTCAGATTCTTAACTGCTTTTCAAATGTTATACTTTTGAGCCCTTGATAGACAATTTTCTGATTTAGGTACCTTCAAGTGGCAGAACTTTTTAGCTGGGCTCTGATCGACCTAAAAAGCTGCAGATGTTGTGAAATCAATAGTAACTTTCAAAAGGGTGCTAATTTTTAAAAAATAAAATAGGTTCTGGAAGAAACAATATGTCTATAAACTTCAGACAGGTAGTCTTGCAGGACTTAAAGATTTTGTTTTATATATATATATATATATATATATATATATAGAGAGAGAGAGAGAGAGAGAGAGAGAGAGAGAGAGAGGCGAGAGGAGGAAGGGGAAGAGGAGGAAAAGGAAAAAAAGAGAGAGAATGGATTTTGACCAAGCATTGTATAATAAAACAGTGACCAAGTATAATTTAATTCAAAGCCCAGTGACAGCCTGCTTTAGTGGAGTTTGAAGAACGTATAATTTGGAGGACACACAAAATAATTTCACTTTTGCAGTTCTGTGCAAACCATGAAGAACCGCTCATAGGTTCTGGAAGAGGCCCCTGGCTTCCAAGTGAGAGCCATAAGAGCTGAGGTTTCCTAGCTTCACAGAAGCTAACCCTGGCCCAAGGCATGGTTTTTACTGTGGCTCCTGGATTCTCCTTTAGTACTATAATTCACAGTGCCTTGATTAATTGGAGGAAACCATACAGATTCAATAATGTGATAGCATTTTGTGTTCTTTGTGTTCTCTGACTATTGAGAGTTGATGGCCTTTGAACATTCTAACCAAATAAAAATATATCAGTTTCTTGTATAAAAACCTCTTTAGTGACTTAGATTGTGTATGGAAGACTATATTATATATGTTTCCAAGCATCTAGAAGAGAGAGTGGTAGAATTAACATAACTATCTGGAACTATTGTAGGCAGCCAAATCTTGACAATTGGGCTGGTTGTCCTTAGGAAGCTAATGCTTAGGAAAGGTTAAAATATGTTTACTGACCACCTGGAAAGACCTAGATGTTAATCTCAAAGACTAGGAGCTACTCAGTAGGGACAAAATCACTTAGTTTTCACACAGCAAAAGTTTCTGTCACTCAAAGTAGAAGAGGACTTTTTCTGACACTAATCATGGGAAATAATTTCATTGAATGAAATCTTAGTTACCTAATCACGTTACTTTTTTATAGTAATGCTTTTAGATCTCGATCTCTCTCTCCCTTCCTTCCTTCCTTCCTTCCTTCCTTCCTTCCTTCCTTCCTTCCTTCCTTCTTCCCTTCCTTCCTTCCTCCCTCCCTCCCTCCCTCCCTCCCTTCCTTCCTTCCTTCCTTCTTCCCTTCCTTCCTTCCTTCCTTCCTTCCTCTCTTGTACATTACCTGGTTCTTCCCGTAGTATGTAAAATCCATGACAGATTGCACTGTGCAGTGTCATGGACACGGCCTCTCACTTTGAGGTCTGTGTGAATGATGCCACTTCACCGTGTGGACCACAGAGCCTCATTCCAGAACCTAGTGCTGACCCTCGTGTCGAGAGGTCAACAACGATATGCTGACTGGATGAATATGTGATAGCCCATTTATTACTTACTTGAAACTTAAGATGAAAAATGGAAAGATTTTCTGCCTCATAAATCAATATGCCTTTAACTAGCGGCTTTTTCCAAGTTGGTTTAGGCTGAGTTAGCTGAAGCAATTCTGTGAAAGTCAACCCAGGAAACTAAAGTGAAACTCAGGGGCCCAAATATTTAAACCCCACGCCTTCTGATTTCCTGCGACAAGTTCTCTGTGTTACATTTTCTCTATGAAACCAGTTCCTTTCGACTCCTTGTAGTTTGTTTTCCTTTTCTTTTCTCTTTTCTTTTGTTTTCTTTCCCTCCCCTCCCCTCCCCTCCCCGCACCTCTCTTCTTTTTTTGAGCCTCCGGGGAGTGACCTGGCAGTGACACGGTGTGTGCTGGTTTTCGGGGAGTGACCTGGCAGTGAGTGACACGGTGTGTGCTGGTTTTCGGGGAGTGACCTGGCAGTGAGTGACACGGTGTGTGCTGGTTTTCGGGGAGTGACCTGGCAGTGAGTGACACGGTGTGTGCTGGTTTTCGGGGAGTGACCTGGCAGTGAGTGACACGGTGTGTGCTGGTTTTCTTGCAGCATTCAGCGAGCGTGGCGTGAGTACCTGCAGCGGCCCGACCCCCTGGGGAAGAGAAGCCCGTCCCCACCCTCCGTGTCCTCAGAGAAGCTAAGCAGCTCCGTGAGCATGAACACCTTTTCCGACAGCAGCACACCGGTGAGCGTCGTGGTCCCACTCTCTCGGCCTGACTTTCTCGGCCATGTATCCAGAGCGTGGTCTCTGGTTCCAAGAAAGAAATCTGCGCATGTCAGCAGCGGTTTGTGGCTATAACGAGCTATATGGCACTTTTTTGCTACCCGGGAGGGGGTTTGTCAACATAGAATAAGGACAAAATTCATAAACACAAGTGAACTTTACAAAGTTTGGAGAAAACAGATTACATATGAAATCAACCAAAGCTTAGTTGTGAGTTCTCATTCCTTTAAGGTGTGGTTTTTGTTTGTTGGTTGGTTTTCTTTATAAAGGATTGTGTCTTTTAGTATGTGCCTCTAGTAGCATTGTGTTATGCTGATATGACAGCAGATTAGCTTGGTTATTAGGGTTAGAGCAAAAACTTTTATAGGAAGAACTGAAAAGGTCGTGACTCCTGTGTCAGATAAACAACCTGTGTGCCTAAATGCAGTGCATAGGTTCCTCCCCTAAAGGGGCAGCCCTTTCAGCCCTGAAACATGTTGCCTTGTAGGGATGGACCTTGCCAAAGGCAAACCTTTCTCCAGAAAATACGAGAAATTCAATTTTAAATGTTGGCAACTATTAAGGAAACTTAAAAGTTAAATAGACCAGGCCTGCAGGCCTATAGAGCACAGTCAGCCCACAGTCTATCAATTTAAGAACCCCTGAGTGCGGGACTAAGAAATAAAAGAATCTTCTGAAAGTCTGTATTTAAAGAAAAACACAAAATGTTGTAGGAAACCAATCATCAGGCACTTAGAAACTAGATTTTTAGATTTAGCCGTTATGGTAATTTATAACCAGTCACTGAAAATGCTGAAATGTTAGAAGGGAAATGATCTTATTATATAAAGTACATGATTTTTGAAATATATTAGTTTAACTTTATTAAGCTCTAGGGAAGGTTTCTCGACTCTCAAAACAGTATATGCACAATCTAGTAATTGCTAATCTATGTGAAATGTGTTCAGATGATTACGTTGCATCTTCTTTAACAATTTTATCTCGATATGAGTTATTAATGAGAGGGACCAAGATGAGTCCATAGCTGTGGAAATAAAAGCAAAATCGAATATTTAGTGAATTCTTAACATATAAAGACAATTTCTTGGGAGAATGGTTTGTATTCAATGACTCCCGTGGTCACTAGAGGGCGCATGTGAACCACGTATTGTGTGGGCCTCGTGGTTTGTGAGTAAATCCTGCGGTGCAAGTTGGCTGTCAAGATGCCTTCGCTGCAAATGCTGACAGAAAGGGTGAATTAGATTACTTTGAAGATTTGATTTGAATGACCGGAGCTCAATGTTAGAAATCATTTTGTCTTTCTGTTAAGCCCCTGTTAAAGGTTTGGATTTATTGCCTTTGTATCTTCTCACATTCCAACTCAGGACACTTGCTGACTGTGGCTAAGTCCAGTTATCTAGTGGTTTTAATACTGTTTTAAATCCTTAGCTTTTTTTGTTTTATTGAAATCCTAGAAGAAAATGTCCTTGTGTTATGTAGACGCTGCTATACCAGTTTGACGCTAGCAGCCCAGATGTTTTGTGTAAAAATGCGTGTTCTTTACCTCTCAGGGGTCATTGTGGTTTCTTATGTCTCTGCGCATCTTTGTTGATGGTTATACTTTCTTTAGCCAAGTTCCTGCATCCCCTGATTTTTTTTAATAGCTACACCGCCTCCCTCAAATGTTCTTAGCATTTGGATTTTTCATAAAGTGTATCAGACTAATATGGGAGACATCGTGCCTTTCACCATGTCATGATTGTTTAGTTCTGATGTCACCAAGCAAAGGCAACTCGAGAGTGTGTGAGGTCAGGCTCACTCTTCATTGCGTATAAACTGTGAGAGTCAAAGCAGATTTTCAGAAATCGTTATCCGAATCAGCTATCAAAAAACAAACAGGGCCTGCCTAGAATTCTAATAGTTCATTGATTATAATAACGACTTTAGTATTAGTGATAGGACATTAAGTCTGCAAAATATAAGATAAAATACAAGATGCTGGATTGTTTCTAAGTCTGTAGTTTGTCTGGCAGGTAAAATACCCGAGACATAATTTTTAAAAATGCTGTGTTTGGAGTCGATATATCTAACTAAACTTAGTATTAATCTGTCATGATTATCAGTTTGCCAAGACAGCTTTCAAGAGAGCTGAATCTTTCATCTTTTGAAGCTTTCAGGCCACTTGGGGAAAAGAAACCAAAGCCTGCTGAATCCCTTTGGCTCGTACGTTTTCTCAGGGAGCCCTAGTGGTTTTCCAGCCCACTAGTGAATAGATCTCAGGTTTATGGAGGCAATACGATGACTTTTGCTCCATGCTGACTAAGCTTGTCATAAAGAGAACAACCGGCAAGTCTGCATGGAACTTTGGTGTTAAAACCATAAGTCTTTCAAAACATCATGTGTATGTAATAAAGTCATATAATGTTATCTGTTAATTTAAAGAAAAGCTTTGTTTCAAGTCAAATGATATGTGGCAGGGAGAGTCTTCCAAAGGACTGTTCCAGGTCCTGGCTCCTGTTTGATGTCATCTAGCTTGTTAAACCTCAGCCCTCATTCTCCGGGTTTGAGCTGTTGCAATTTTGCTTTAAAACACTGACAATCTTCTCAAATTTGACCAGCTATCTATCTTGTTTCTTCCCTCTACTAACCTCTGGTACCCCTCAACTGGAAAGCACCTGCCCTTGCCTAACTCTTCAGCCTTGCCAGTTGCTCCCCAAACCCACATACACATAACAACTGTAATTACTTCCTGTACTCCTGTCTGCCCAGGCATGCACCATATGGGAAACCAGCTCCCTGATCCGACTGAAGCCCTGTGCTGAGCTGAGAATGACACTTCCCCATGCTTTTGCTCTGATTGTTTGGCTAAGTACAATAGTAATATAGCTTTCAGACTATTTCTGCTTTCAAATATGTAACAACTGCAATGTTTTAAGTGTGAGCTCTCAAATTCATCATCTAAATAAGAGCTGAGCACTTGTTTCATGCCAGGCACTTTGCTAATACTTTGCTCGGATTATCTCGTTAATCCTCTCAATGGCCATACAAAAGAGTCACTACGAGTGTCTCCATTTTAAAGATGATGAAAATGAGACCTAAGGGGGGAACTAACTTGCCTCAGGTTGTACACTGGGCTGGAGCATGATGCACTGCTTTTCCACTGTGCTGTACCAATTGATAACAAGCCTGCGTTTAGGTATGGTTGAACTGTAGGGGCAGCAATTAGTTAATGCATTTTAAAGATTATTTTACAACTTGATAGCTATAAGTGCTGAGCAAAACAATTGAAAAAAACCCATTTGATTTTATAAATTGCTTCATTCAATGATCTTTGATTAAAAATCTCAAACCTCAGCTGTTCAACACCAAATTAAAGCGCAACAGGAGGGAAGATAATATTAAATTATGCTAGCAATTTGAATAGTAAGAGCACTTACACCACGATGCATTATGGGGTAACTGAAAATTTTGTTTCAGAAGTAGGAATTTGAAATAACAATTATTATTGTGGAATGGAAAATGTGGGTATCAAATTGAGAATTGAAGAGTTCACTTTTTACTTAAACTATGAGATATTGCATAGAGGACAACAGTGGAAATGCTTTATGTATTTTAATAGTTAATATCACATGATAAAATACTTGTACTTCTAGTTTCCAGTCTGAGAAATCTGTAATTTGCCTTATAGCATAAAATAGAAAGAACTATGGGATACATATTTTTATTTTAAATAAAAAAGATAAAAAGAACAATAAAACAAAGTTTCTAAACAGGTTAGTAGCACAGTTACAATAATTAATCCATCACATATTGTTGTCTTCATAGCAATTACTCAGAGTATGAGATTTAGGCATGATATCTTGTCCAGGCAACATTAGCACAAACCTTTCTTTTCAATGAACTAAGAGAAACTATCTGTATAACTATCTTAGCTACCTTGTATATAAATATATTTTTCTTTTACTATGGGATATATATTATACTCCCTGAGATTAATGACTCTTTAGGAAAGCATTAGCAGATATTCTTGCAGATAAATCCATTCAACTTTCTGAAATGGGCTGGAGACATTGTAGTCTCACTTAGCTTGGATCAGCCCCATCTCCTGCCTTTATGGTCTTGTCCCTTCCACCTGCTCCTTTCAGTGTTGCTATGGTCTAGCCTGCATGGGGCAGCGTGGTCCATGACTGAAGTTCAGGCTAAGGGAGAGGACACAGAAGAGAGGCTCTTTGTATGTCCTAAGTATTAGTCTTCTATCAGAAGACTAGCTAGCAAAGACTTTTTTCCATCCTATAGGCTGTTTCTTTGCTGTGCTGAGGGTTTTGAGCTTGAACTAGTCCCATTTGCTGATTCCTGATATTTCTAACACTATTGAAGCCCTTGCATTTGGCTATGACTTAAAATGTTTCCTATGTTATATTTTAATAGTTTCATAGTTTCTGGTTTTGCATCTAGGTCTTTGATCCATTTTGATTTGATTTTAGTACAAGGTGAGAGATGGATTTAGTTTTATTCTTCTGTACTCTTAACAGCCTAGATGCCCATTACTAGATGAAATGATAAAGAAAATGTGGTATAAATACACGATGAGGTGTTAGTCAACCATAAGGGAGAATGAAATCATGTCATTTACAGGAAAATACATGGAACCAGAGACCTATGTTGAATGACACAAGTTAGACCCAGAAAGTTAAATGTTGCATAGTTTCACTAAATGAAAAAATTTAAATATGATGATTTAAAGAATAAAACAAAAATAGTAAGAAACAGGTAAAAAAACTTTTTGGAGAAGAGAAAATGAATCAGGGAAAGGTAGAGGTGTAAAGGGATCAAAAATGGTTTAAAATGCTGTATATATGCAAGCATAGTATATATTCCTTGAAGTGAATGTAACTACTATATTTTGCAAATGTACATTAATTTTAAAAAGCTCTGCCACTATTTCTGAGTCTAAGACACATCACTTAAGTAGTTTCATCTTGCAACCCAGAAATAGCACCTACTTCAAAGATGGATAGGTAGGTATTGCTGTTAGATTAAATAGCACACGTATTTTTGAAAAACAGCACAGAGCCTAAAAACTTGCAATGAATGTTAGTTAAATCTGCTCTTCCTAACATCCAGGAAAACCTGGGGAAAGTGGAGACAGAACTTTTAACTTGAAGCTAAATGGGCATTAGAGTGCCTGTTTGTGATTTTTAAGATGAATCCATGACAATCAGCTTTGCATTCCAGAATGAATATGTTCTGAGATTTGAGCTGCACTCTGCAAAAATAATACAATAAGCATTTATTTTACCTTTTCTCTTTAAAGACTAATTTTCAAATTCTAAAAATGAAACTAGGTTTAAGTCCTTTGGCTCTCTATGAGTAGGTCTCTTCTGAGAGAACACATGCTCACACAGTAAAGCTAAGGCTAGGTCACTCTCTTATTTCCCAGACATTAGAGGAATGGAACGACCCTCCCCACAATCCCTTTCTTGCATGTTCAAAAGCAGAGTTAAGTTCCATTTTGGCATCTGTGTAAGCCCAGTAACAAAACCTTGCCTCACTCCCAGTCAGAAGAATTACAATTCCAAGCATATTTAAGAGCAGTGGTCTGGGCTGCCTGAAGATCCCCTTACCTCATTTGTCCTAGAGAGGAAGCTGTCCAGTGCTCAGATTAAATGCGTTGTTTGAATAGTCTTGGCTTTAAGAAGAGTGATTGGATATTCCTTGATCGATGATCCTATAACTGACCAAACCTTTCCAAATAAACCTTCTGAACTCTGTGCTACCTTTGGGGTCAAATGTGACATATGGACATATATTCAGATGATTTCATTGCCTCCAAATTTGATCATTCTTTTTATCTTTTCAACCTTTAATTACACTAAGAAACATCTGGTAGCTAATGGGAGAGAGTGTTGTTACAAAGCCATACCCATTTTTAGGGAAAACTGGACCCTAAAAGAGGATTTCCAAAGGCTCTCTCCAGTACCATCTTGAGAGCTGTTCAATTATAGGGAACATAAGCCTTGTGCTACTTAATAATTTAGTAACCTAGATTTTCCAGGTCAAGGGCAAGTAACAGTTTTATGCCCAGCTGTTATAAATTTAGGTCTTATGAGTTCTAACGTTTCAGCACCCAAACTCTATCTTCTATCTTGTCTCTCTGACTCTGAATAGCACAATTTCTCTGTCAATCTATTTATCCCAAAATTCAGTTCAGAGAATGTAATAACCATGCATAAAAAGACTTTTGGCATATATAGCTTTTCTTCAAACCTGAACCTTAGAAAATAAACTTTTTTCTTTTGCAAAATTTCAGAAAATATGTTAATATACAACCAAAGATTGCTAATATTAAACATTTGTTTGAATAATATGTAAGATTGATAATTCATTGATAACTGACTCATTTGTCTCTGTAACATAATAAAATTTCTTGGGTGATCTCAGAGCTTATAGCAATATATAGATGGAAAATTCTAGACAAAATGTAGTTCACTTTCAGCCAGGCATGGTGGGACATGCCTATAATTCCAGCACTTGGGAGGCTGAGGCAGGAGGATCACTGTAAGTTTGAGGCCAGCCTGAGCAACAATGTGAGCATAATCTACAAAGTGAGACATTGCTCAAAGAAAGAAAGAGAAAGAAGAAAGAAAGCAAAGGTAGTTCACTTTTGATAAAGATAGCTGAGAACAGAAAATTTTTGTAGACAGATTTGGCATTTGTCTTCTTAGAGATTTTGTCTTTATTCTATAGCTTAGGTGAGACAAGTTGTTGAAATATCAATTTAGACCTAAAGTGCATATTATTTTACAAATCCCAGTTTCACACTCGCAAAAGAACATTTCACTCATTGGATGAATATGAAAGATGCAGTAAGGTACAAAAAGAAATCAGATGATGTAGAACTGAAGTGTGAACTACTATCACATCATTTTTTTCTTAAAAGCTCATTGTTTTAAGGCAATTCCCTTTTACAAATAAGACCTATTTTTCAAGGAGAGATAGTTGTTTATATCCTGGTTAAGATCTACCACTTTTTCACTCATTCAAGAAATATTTGACTGTCCATAATGTGCCAAGCCTTTGTCAAATCAAGGATACAATGATTCTAAAAAAACACACAAAAGAAACAAAATACAATCTCTGCCTCTACAAAATTTACATACCCAGTGTCTTAGTTACCTTTCTCATTGCTGAGACAAAAATACCCAATACCCAACCTCAGAATCTTGCTAACTCTTCCCACAAGCAGGTCCCAAAGGCTCATAAACCACATGGTCAGGTATAGTCACATAAGAACCCCACTTCTCTGGTACCAAATTCTGTAGTTCTAAGTAACCAAAACACTAAAACAAGAGTTTCATGATTGGAAACTCTTGTAACAAGATAACTTATAGGAGTCATTCAATAACTGTTCTCTGATTAATTGTATAGAAGCTTTGGGTATTATTAATAACCAATGTCTTCTGAACTGCCTTCTAGAGCAGAACTTTCCAAATATGATTCCTAGAATATGATTTTGTAGAATACTGACAAATATTAATTGGAAGAAAGGTGAAACAAAACCATTTCTTTGCTCTAAGGCTTCCTAGAGCCTTGTTAAGTTAGTAGAAACTTTGAGCCTATAGAAAGACAGTATTGTTTTCACATCCCCAAGTTCCTTTGACCATGAAACCCAATATGAACCACATCTTTATTTTGGACTATTGATTTATAGATCACGTTTTTGGGAGCCCTGGAATACAGTTAACAATTAAAGTAAAACTCTAAGTCTAGAATTTCTGAGTCTCAGCAATAATATTAGTACGAGTTGAGCAATGCATTGTGTCAAACTTCAAAGTTTTACACATGATTTCTCTTTTTTGTATGCCTTTATCATACAGCTATAATGTGCAAATAAAAATTTTGTTTAACATAAAAAGCTCATTACATTAACTGGCCAATAAGGTTTAGATTTTAAAAATTCAGTCAATGAAACATCAATAATACTGGAAAATGAGGTTTGAGGAAGTCTATAAATAACCCCTTCCTGTTTTGATTTAGGAACTTCTTTTGAAATGTGAGACATGTAAGCAGAGGGAGATTAAAATCTCAGCTGTATTTCCTGTCCCAGATTTGTGGATGTAACTCTGACTGGGGTGGCAATGGGTCTTCTGCTACTGGACTTTGGAATCATGGGAACTTATTACTCATAGATTGTACTGAAAATTTCCAGCCTCACCTGCAGGGCAAGGCCAGGTGGGTCCCGAGCAGGGAGACTGATCCTGGGCTGAGAGGTCTTCTTTCTTTGCCTTCTCCTTCATTCTGGGTCATTCTTTCCAGCTATGTGAAGAGGAAGAAAGGCAGAAAATAACAGGCCTGGAACCCAACAAGTTGGGAAGAGGGCACCCCAACCCCAACCCTGAACCCTTAATGTAGCAACAATTTGTCTTTTTACCATGATAAATATCAAAAATATTTTCCTCACTTGGATTTTATGTAATTGTGTATATGGATTATTGTAATATTTGCTAAATAACAATTACTTAGGGAATTTTAAAAATTCATATTCCAGAACCATAGCAGATCATTTTTATCAGATAACATCTGAGAGAAGGGTTCTGATATTTTGTATTTTTAAAAAGTTTAAGATAATCTTCCTCACTGTAAAAGTAATAGAAAGTACTGAATTGGGCTGGGGATATGTCAGTATTTAAGTACTTGCTTATTGTGCATAAGGCCTTGGGTTCAAACACCTTTCTCCCTCTAAAAGAAAAAAATACTATGCTGAGGGAATAGAAAAAAATCAACTTTATTTAGGAAACTTTTATATAACCCAAAAATGTGCAGTTGTTCAGTTTCCTCCTCAATTTTCTTTCGGTTGTTTTAGCACCGTGTGGATACACCTTGAGGAAGTGCTGAAGCAAATTTTTCCTGATTGAATGCAAAAACAATCGCTATTGTTTTGGTAGATTTGCTTAGTGGCAGTAGTTGTACAGAAAATCCTGTTTTCCATACTTATGTTTTTTTTACCCCCAAATATGACAGAGTATTGTGTCCTCCAGAAAAGTTCCTAATATTTGTGTCTTCTTTTTTTTCTTTATTTTATTTTATTTTATTTTATTTATTATTATTGTGTGTGTGTGGTGCTGGGAATCAAAACGAGGGCCTTGTGCCTGCAAGGATCGAGCTCTACCATTGAATGACGTCCTTCAGCCTAGGTTCCTAGTATTTCATTGAGGTTGGCTTTGCAATATTTAGAAGAGGAAATACAGGGTGATCAAAAGAAGCAGTGAATGTTTAGATTAAAAGTGTAATTATTTCAATAAAAGACATGTTGCCATTAATCTCCCTCAATATACTTCCCCTCACCTCACACATTCTATCTTTCTTTCCAATTTCTGAGAAGTTTTGTAAACTTCTTTTGTGTCTTTAGTTAGCACTGTTCTGTCCATTTCTGTGAAAAATATTACAACGTGTCCTCATCCAATTTTTTTTTCACTGAATTAGGCATTATGAAACTGCTGGCTTTCCACCAAAGTCCAAATGACCATGAAAAGCAAATGTTTTGAATCAATCCGGGTTATGGAGACGGCTACAATGGTACAACTAAAGATATTCAGGAAAGAGTGTTTCCAAGACTGCTTCAGAAGCAGCAATTAGAGAAGTGTGTTTGAAGTCAGGGGGAGTATTTGAGGGGGACTAGTGGCAATCTGTTTTACTGTAATATTTCTTCTTTTATTTCAATGAGAAAAAACAGTGAAAATGATGCGAAATTTCAAAACAAAGCAAGAGAGTAACAAAGTTAATACATTGCATATGGTTATCTTTAAAGTAGTTGCTCAGGTTACAACAGACAGGTATGAAAGAATGATCAGACAATATGAGTATAAAGCTTTCTTTTCAATGAACTAATAGAAATTAGTAGTATAACTATCTTAACTGTTATTTATTTTTCCTTTTCTTTTCTCCTTTTCTTCATTCAAGTTTCTCTTTCCTTTTGAACAGTTTCTTCCCATATTCCAATATTCTTCCCAATATTAATTATACATTTTGAATCTTATCTACTTTTTCCACTACTGTCTTGCACTAGAGAGAAAACATAATGTTTACACATGTGAGTCTGATTTATTTCACTTATGAATATGGTCTCCAGTTGCGTCCATTTGCCTATAAAAGTCTAAACTTTACTTTTCTTTATAGCTGAGTAGTATTGCATTGTATAAAATACCACATCTTTTTTATTATCTTTTCCTCAGTTGATGGGTATTTGGGTTGTTTTCAAGATTTAACTATTACAAATTGTGCTGCTATAAACATGGCTACACATGCATCACTGTGGTATAATGTTTTTAATTCTTCTGAGAAAATATTCAGAATGGGAATGACTTGGTCAAATCCTAGTTTTTTGAGGAATATCCAAACTGATTTCCACAGTGGTTGCACCAATCTACATCCCACAAACAGTGGAGAAGGGTTTCTTTTTCCTTACATCCCCATCAGCATTTGTTACGGTTGATTTCTTGATGGTAGCCATTCTTTCTGGGGGTGAAATGGAATCTCAGTGTTGTTTTAAAAATTCAGCTATTCATCATAGTTTTTTATTATACTCTGTGCATTCAATAATTGCTGATCTGACTATTGTCAAATGATAGTCACTCTGCATATGAGAATTATTTATTTGCCATGAAAGAGGATTAAATAATTTAACTATTTACTGTCAACTTTTACTGAAAAATCTCAAATTATAACATACAACTATATAGAGAAAAGAAACAAATTACATAGAAAGGAAATGAGCTTTGTTCTGTTTTCTTTCTTTCTTTCTTTCTTTCTTTCTTTGTAGTACTCAAGACTGAACTCAGAGCCTTTACAGTGGCCTACAGTACCAGCCCATTATTATTTTGTTTTTAAACATAGGGTCTCATTAAATTGCTAAATTGCCTGAGCTGGGCTGGAACTTGAAAAGCCTTCCTCAACATCCCAGAAATTACAGGTGTGAACCACAAAGTACAGCTTCATCACACATTCTTTAAACCAATACCTATTTATACCAACTAAAGATCATATATAGATTAATTATAACATAGCTAAATCTTAATTTTTGTTCTCAGAGCTGAAAACATCTAAAAATGAGTTAGTTTCCTATAAACTTCTAAAGACAGATAAAAACCCTTTCAGAGACAGTGTTAGTAAACTTTGTTATGTTTCTAAAACTTTTTATTTTATTAAATGAAATGTTAAGAATTGAATATACTTGTCAGTTTTTAGATGACTGAAAGTTCAAAGAGATATTTTAAAAGTGGACTCTATCTTTAGTGATTCTTTGATTCCTGCAGCTCTTCAAGGGTAATGCTCTTCTTCACTATTTTACCCTTGAGTTAATTGCAATTATTCATTTTTAAAAGCAGCACTAGAAACTGATTTTAAACAATCTCTTAGAGATTCTGCTTCCCGTGTGAGTGAAAGGCAAATTGATTTTCCTTTTCACTGTATTGATAGAGTTAACTGTATTGGTAGAAGACCAACCTATTTAATGCAAATAGATTATCATGAAAATCACTATGCTAAATACTTAATAGAAGAACTGCACCTACCTACAGCAGTAACCGTGACCTGCTTTAGAGATGACATCACTGGGTGTCATGTGGCTCTTTATGCGTCTCAGCCTCAGAAAGAGATAATCTGTGAAAGGCACAAGAGCCTGATTTCTGCTGTGATAATCTTCAGCAGACAGAGGCTTGGGCTAGAGAAACACAGACCTGTTTACACAGTGTGTGCAGTGTCCTGAGGCATTCTCAGCTTTATTTTATTTTGTATTAAAGAGTAGATGCAATAAGGTGATTTGAATTGGCTGCTTTGGGCTAATGGGAGCTTGTTTTCTGCATTAAGATCAAGAACTTTTCTGGAATCCTCTGTTCGCTGAATGGCTTTGTCTTCTTTATAGGTTTTTGCAGTTTGAAGAACACAGACAAAAATCAGCAAAATCTGTCTCTCAAAGAGCTCACTCTTTTTCATAAACGTGAAATTTTTTGCTCCAAAACATACCTAAAATATACCTACCTAATCATGGTTGACGGCTGAAGAATGAAAGCATCTCCTTTATAGTATGTGTTTCAGAAATTCTTTAGGTAACTTTATTTGCTAATGTAGACGGCCTTTTGTGGATTTATTTTAAAATTGTTTGAATTAAATAACTTCCCTCTCAAATGGGCAAGAGTAACTCTTCAGCACCATGGAGAGCTCTAAGCAGCGTGTGACGACGTGGGTCGGTGAGCAGAGCAAACAATCTGACAGTGTAAGTTTTCCAAATGCCTGCGATTTACTTTAGGTACCTTATATTTTACACATATGGAGAAAAGAAACTCTTAAAGTCCGAGTCAGGATAAGTTTAAGTTATAAGAAGTGGTGGCTTTTATTTCATTTTATAATCAGTGTTAGCCAATGAAAATATTATTTGAGACTGTTAATATATTAATTTTAAGGTTGCTTTATTATTGCATTAGTTGGTATATAAATGTTTGGTGATTTCAGTTTTGATAATCTAAGTTTTTAAATCCAGCATAAGTTAATTGCATCTCAATTGGGCAAATCAGTTGGAAATAACATTAATAGTTGTAGAATAACATTACATAATTCAATACATAATGTGGACATTCCTTAATGGAGTTGGTACATATACATAACACATTTTAATTACTTTTTTGCATTTTTATAAGTCATGTAAATAGTTCCAAATGTACAGTTTGCTGCCCTTTGTAAATATAAGGTTCTCTTTGAAAAACAGTTTCTGGCTTGTACTCAATTGGAAGAACAGATAATCTTTTTGAGTTTAGATTAGACTTTTAATGATGAAAAACGCAAATGTCTAGGTATTCTAATATTTAGGAAAACTTCATGACATAAAATTTTAAACTTATTGGTATATACGGAGACTGTACACAGTGGAAACAAATAAATGAGGACACATATTTTTATAAAATGAATATGGTTCAATGAGGCAGTATTTTTAGTATCATTAGAAATATTCAATTAGTTTCAAAATAGTTCAATGTAATTTTCAAGCCAAAAGTGTTTTTTAAAAAACATTTTAGTCCCCTAATTAAAAGTATCCAAGTTATATATATTATATATATAATATATATATATATATTATAATATACAGACCCAATGAGAAAATGATACTTTGAATTACTACCAAAAATGACCCCAGCAGATATTTGATTAACTATTTAAATTTATCAAGGGAGTGTTGTGCCACAAAAAGCAAGTTAACAAAAAATTATCATTTCTCAGACCAGTTATGTGTAATTTAGAATATTTACTTATGCTGAACTACTTATTTTAAAGCCTAATAAACTATCTTTTATAGTATTGTAACATAAAATTTATTTCCCTCAATAGTTCTCTTCACTTTTAAAAACCGATAGTAAATTCAATTTACTTAGCTAAATTCCCAATTCAAATATAAATAATACTTTCAGTTATGGGTAAGCTTTGAGTGAATTGCTGTTCCTTTTTATCTCATTAGTAATTAGATTTTAGGATAAATAAATTTCACTTCCCCTAGCTTTATAATTCTGCAGGTAAGTAAAACACTGAGCACACCTGTGATTTTAAACTTCAATTGTCCCCTTATGATGGGTCTATCCAGGTCTTTACTGGTGGTTGACTTCGGACAAGTTATTTTGGCTGACTGGATTGCAAACTCTATTCCCGGGGACCCAAGACTCGTGTCATGATGTACACTGTGTCATGCTCTGAAATGGGGTAGAGGAGGGTATTTTACATTTAGAAATTTATTCTCTATCAAACTTTGTTTCTGTCTCCATTCTCAATAAGGTGATTCATGTAGGATACTGTCAGAAGTGTCAGATTTTACATTCGTTGCATTTTTGCAAATACTTTAATGATACATTCATAACTATAGCTATCTTTGTAGTTGAGATACGGTCATCTGCGTGTTTTTTAACCAGAAATTTTTGCTACATGACATACTGCAAAGGTATGATGCCTTCTGTTTTGGTAGCTTTTCAAGAATCATTGAAAAGAGTGTAAGTCACCTGAACAGTAGAAAATTATGCAGTGATATTTAGACCATGAATTAACTCTTTCTTTCCTTCCTCCTTTCTTTCTTTCTTTCTTTCTTTCTTTCTTTCTTTCTTTCTTTTTCTTTCTTGCTTTTCTTTCTTTCTTTCCTTCCTTCCTTCCTTCCTCTCTTTCTTTTTCTTTCTTTCTTTCTTTCTTTCTTTCTTTCTTTCTTTCTTTCTTTTTTTCTCTTTCTTTCTTTCTTTCTTTCTTTCTTTCTTTCCTTCCTTCCTCTCTTTCTTTCTTTCTTTCTTTCTTTCTTTCTTTCTTTCTTTCTTTCTTTCTTTCTGACAACATTCTGTTGGTAGCTGATGTGGGTGAACTATCTTAAATTTAGTTGACTGGCATTTTGATTTTCTTGCCAATGTAAAAACATGTTCATAGATCTCTTTTTTGTGGACTATCCACTCTTTTATGGCTTTATAACCTTTGGCTGCATGGGATTTAGGGGAATTTTGGTTAATGCAAACCACCTCAGTTAAGATTCTTTTCAAGGTGGCTGAACATATAAGACGAAGATAAGTGTGATTCTTTCTGCTGAGTTTAACACTGTATGGTACCTAGAGAGAAGTTAATCTTGCAGATTGTCCTTATATCCTTGGTGTTCGTAAACTTGTCTCTGCTGCCTCATTCTCCATCACAGCTTCCTAGAAGCAGCACTTCCAGTTAGAGCCCCAGTAGAACCATTGCATGTAGGGGAGATTTTGACAGTAGGATATTATAGAAAGGTCTCAGGGGGTGGACTTGTTACAGGGATATGGGGTTCCTGGAACTGTTTCATTCATCAGGATGTTGCTTGATTCCAAGCTGATTCTTACCTTGTTTTAGAATGTTTGCAGTATCGTTACAGTAGATCTCGGTGGACATTAGAATCCTATGGGAGGTATTCCAGCTTTCCAGAGAATCACACTGCATTGATAATTTTTCATGGAGTTTTCTACAAATTGAATATGCATTATGTGAATTATTTGTAACCCTGAATATTTCTGAATATTTTACATTTTCTGATTTTGAAATATTTGTATATACAGTATGCATAATGAGATATAGGAGATGGGTCCAACTGTAGGCATGAAATTTATTTATGCTTCATATATATTTACCCACATAGCCCAAAGTTACTTTGATACAATATTTCAGCAATTTTGTATATAGAACAGAATTTTGTTGTGTAAAATTTGCTCCTTGTAGAATTGTGTCAGCATCCAAAAAGTTTCATATTTTGGAACTTTTTACCTTTGGGCTTCTGGATTACAAATGCTCAAGCTATACCAAGTGATCCTTGCCCTCAACGACTGTGCTCAGTTTATTACTGGCTGTTCTTTTCCTGTTCTAATTACACTCAGAAGAGTCATCACTACTTTTGATTATGTGATTGCTTTTAAATATGACTAGGGTAACCTAAGATTTATATTAAATAGTATTAAAAATGAACTTACGAACTTTCCATGGGAGCCATCTATATAACTGACAGACCAAAAATACCCTGCATGGAAATAAGCCTGGATACTGTATCTTTCTCAAATTCCAAACCTCTGAGCAAACCTCTCATAAATGATCTCAAACCAAAACACCTAACACGCAGGCACTCAACCAGGCAGCCAGTCACTGGCATGAAGCAGGCCAGTCCGATTTCCTCCTTTGTCCTGCATCTGGACTGTCACCTTGTTTGAACTTGGGCATCATCTCATGCGCACTTCTAACTTGACACACTGTCACACATGCCTGACTCCATTGATGAGAGATGTCTTGGTGTGATACTCATTTGGAGCCAACAATCTGCAGTGACTTCAGAACCTTGCTTTTCCAGATTTCTTAGTCTTTTACCTCTGTTCACCACAATGGGAGGAAAAACATCTTTCCACCTGGGTTTATTTTGTGTGCACTGGCACTGATGGAACGTGTTGGGCAGAACAACACATGGAAAACATAGTCGTTGACTCTCTATGATGTATTAAATATTCATGTTTTTAACCCATTAATGCAAAGATTGCAATTTTTTAAATTTTTACATGAAATTCATGTATTTGTCTAGAAAAATTCAAGAAACAAGAATTTGAGGATAAAAGATGGAACACTAGGCATTGAATATTTAAAATTGATCAAAGATAGATTCAGCCTAATGATTTGAAAGTACTCAAAAATACCAGGCTTCAGTGTCTTAGAGCAAGTCATGCAAATTTATATTTGATTTTTGTTGGAATTTCTAGGTATGTAAATACAGGAATTATATCTGAACTTCAGTACAGTTCCTGATGATTTTTTTCTCTTTGTGAACAGAGTCACAATACAAATTAATACATTTTGGTAGGTTTTATACCCTCACCAAAGCAACAATAGTTAGTGAATCTGAGTTATCTTAGAATAAAATATCCATAGTATGGAATAGCCTTCATTATAACATTTTTATCACTAGTCTTGAATAGAATCTTTTTCTTACCTTTCAATAGTTGAGGACCCTTGATTCAGGGGAAGAG
Organism: Hydrochoerus hydrochaeris; assembly: GCA_004027455.1. Classification (NCBI taxonomy): domain Eukaryota; kingdom Metazoa; phylum Chordata; class Mammalia; order Rodentia; family Hydrochaeridae; genus Hydrochoerus; species Hydrochoerus hydrochaeris. The sequence goes on from PVLA01001021.1 coordinate 83,547, forward strand.
GAAAGGGATGGGAATTAAAAGCAATTAACATGTCCTACATGTGTGTAGAATTGATGAATGAAATCATTAAAACATGTATTAATAAAGACTTAAAAATTAAAAAGAGGAGGAGAGACAACATGCCTAAGGTCAGATAGTCTGTCAGCTTCAAAGGCAGATCTAAAAACTCGCTTACTGACTCGTAGGCAAGGAAATATCTACTGGAATATGTGATCACTTAAGAGACCCCTTGTTGGGTTTTATAGGAAATTTTAATTAAAAGCGGGTACAGCTTTTAAATCTTTGGAACTGCCTTTCAATGATACAATTTCCACAAGAAGCAGTAAGCTCATTATAAGAAATATGCATGCTCACTGCTCCATGAGGAAACTTGTGGACCACATCATAGATGTGTAGAATGTGATTACCTATGTGTGTGTGTGTGTGTGTGTGTGTGTCTCTGTGTGTGTGTAGCAGTTGGAATAAATTAGCACTAAAGTTTTTTCCAACTTGAACATGGAGAGGAGACATCTAACATGGAGAGGAGACTATTGTTTCCTTAAAAGGAAAAACCAAAATTTCATGCAAAAACATCACTAGGTAAGTGCTGAAGGTGCTGTGTAATAATGATACATGACTACCGAGACCTTCCCAAGTCTTCCTCAAAGGAACCACTCATTTGAAAAAAGAGTGAAAATGGGAGAGATTGGGAAAGGAGTTAAAATAAACCAAAAAGTTTTATTTTAAACTTCAGGAGTAAGAAAAACACAGGAGGGAGAGAAAGGAAGATTGGAGCTATTTAAGATGAAAAAATATATATTAAAAGGGGAAAAAGGAGAAATAGTTACTGTTTATTTTAGCTTGCATGGAGATGCTAGAATGCATGAAAAAGAACTCAAAGCATAAGAATTTATTGGTTGATAAGCATTTCTATAATTGTATTCCATGTTGTGAAATCTCCATTTAGCTATTTTTTTCTAATGTCTTTCCAATCCATGTATCTGTAGCTAAATAATATGTTTTAAAGATTCTGTCCCAATTATTATCTGATCTTTTTTCTAAATGTGAGGAATTCTGAAAATGAGACCATCAACTCAAGAGCTCAGTAAAAAGTCAGCCTTTGTCTGAATTTGAATTTTTGCTTGATTTTTTTTAAAAGCATGCATAGTATATCTAGGTTTCACTGTAATAGATCCCGAGAAGTACAAGAACTCAAGTACAACAAAGTTTATAGCTTGCTTAGTGCCAGACCTGGACAGGTGAGCAATTAGGTAGAGGAGTGCTTTGTTGAGAGACCTCAGGATTGTGGAGACTCTGTCATCTCCAGCATATGACTTTCAGATGCACCCTAGACCTCTATCTCTTCCAGCAGACCAGAAGAGAAAGGAAATAGAGCAGCATATACAGGAGGTGTACATGGGTTAGGTTTGGAAGAAACACACACGATTCCATTCACGTTCTTTTGATTGGACCCTATCCCATGCCGTACCCAACTGCAAGAAAGGACTGGGAAATACATTTCTTATTTCCATAAAAATAAGAAAAGAAAATTGAATTTAGGGATACAGTACTTTCTGCCTCACATTTAAATTCTATTGTTCTGTGGGAGGAATTCTTACTCCAAACCTGTACATCCTGGTGCTACAAGACCTACGTGCTAGATTTGCTTGATATTAACTTCTCTACAGCCTGGGCCACTGCTGTTTTCAATCTTCCAGGTTGCAAACCACACAATGTGACTCTAGCTAATTTCAGATGAAAAATAAGTTATTAGAAACCTGTCAAATAGCTCAGCGAGTTGAAAAGAAGCCAGGAAAGTCAGCCTTAAAAACTAAGGAAGAAGGAAGATAATTGGTTGACATAATTCCAGGCAAGGGCCAACATTGGTGGAATACCACTGGCCACAATGGGTGCTGGATAAAATGGCCACAGGGTTGTTAATGCTCCTCGCTCGCTACTCTGGAACGTCGGCTCCAGTTTCAATACTGACCTCCCATTAGCTAGGTTAGGTAATGTATTCAAGCCAGACTTTTAGGATTCAGGGAAGAGAAAGTTCCTTTGTAGTCAAGAGGTAGAGTCCTGTTCTTCACTGTAACTTCCATAATAGTGGGTTCTGTAATTACAAGAAAAGGACACACACACACAAACACACACACACACACACACACACACATGCACACACGCACGCATACACATGTCCACAATCAGCTCATTCTCCCTACTGCTTTAATATTCCCTTGATGCCCCATTAGATCTAGTGATGGCCCATGCTGGTTCTTCCGATTCCAATTGGCCACATGCCCAAACTGAGCTTTATTACTAAATCTTGTTGTCTCTCCTGGGATGTGTTTTGATCACTTTCAAAAGTTTATTACCCCAATCCATCTAACATCCTGCATGAGGATGTTCTGGCTGTTTTTGATGCTAACTGAGCTTTTCAGACCCTTTTCTATAACACTTGGCCTTATTTGAGAACTTAATTCAAACTGGGGACGTATGTGATAAGTCTGCTTGGCCATTGCCCAGACATTTGACCCATTTCCTGTGGGGTTTTCTCATCTGTAAACTTAATAAGTCAACTCCATTCCTGTTAGTCTCAAAGGGCCACTGAGGCTTAACAAGATGGTACTTTGAGATAGTTGGAACACTGGGTGGCATTATCACATTATTATTTTCACAAGCTGTTAACCTGAAGGGGGAAAATGAAGAGTGAAAATTTAATGCCAGAGAGGTTTTTGGCACTTTGTCAGTTCAGCATTAGCTCTGAGGGCTTTTGGAATTTTGCCTGAAAATTTCAGCACTAGGCAGTTAAAAGCTGTGTTTTTCTGGGCTGGTGATATTTCTGTCCCCAGGGATGGCATTAAGCATTTGTGAGGAATGAACTGTGCCAGGCCACCTTCCAGTGTCCTGCCAGCAGTCACAGAAAAGCAACACTCACTCCGTAAACTGCTGCTAATACCCACATTTCACACTTGGAACAGCACCTCTGACGTGTGCCAGGAGGAAAGGGGTGGGGAAACAGTGAACCAGGTATTCGTGTGTTAAGCAGATTTCTTGTACCACGAGGGCCATTTGTGGCTTCTCATAGACCCCTATTGATGAGCGCAGGACCTTCTAACACCTTTCAAATGTCACCTTGACAATGAAACCAAAGAGTGGGCCAATTAGAAGACTGAAAAAAGATGTACACTCTTTTGTATACATCAGCTTAATGACTGTAACATTCAGCTTAATGGCTTTGGAAGAAAGAAGAAGACAGGAAATCTTGATGGAACCCAGGGCAACATTTCTTCTTATAATGGTTCTAAATGACTTCCCTTATTTGGACAAGACTGATTTACAGATATATAGATTACACTGTTTCTGAAATACACCCTTATGTGTGTTTAGAAAATAATATGCCATTCGTACAAGCTGTAAGAGTCAAAGTCTAAAAAATATAGTTTTGAACCTACTCTTATGTAAATATATTTTGTGTCTTCATAAAACCAACACATTTGAGCTTTGTCAACAAAGGAAGAGAGTGGTTTACATTTTATAATGAAGTATAGTGCCTGTGAATTTATCTGAAACTGTTAGGAGTTAGAAAATGAGATTTCTACAGCATAAAGATTGTCAATAACATTAAGCCACATTTTTTGAATCAACATATTTTGAATTCCATTTCTAAAATATATTATGAAATTTCTTGAAACATTTTAAATAATTCTCATTTACTTCTAATTATATGTATCTATATTCATTTTAGAATATATGAAGAAATATATTGAAATATATGTATCTTACCTTAACCCAACATAAAACACCCTTGTTAATATTTTAGTGAGCTTACTTGGAATTCTACATATAAATTAGGAAAAATTGTGGATTGCATGCATATATATTGTTATATATGCATATAAGAAAGTTTTCTAGTATCTTGGACTTAACTTTTTAAAATTCAGTATTTAAATGATAAAAAGTATACAAGTACCAAAACACCACATAGTTCCCCATTAGAATGAACAAATTTTGTGTTTTTATGTATTAATTAAAATAAAATTAATTTTAAAAGGTAAAACTATTTTAAAAATTCAATATGTTAATCTCTGTCCATAATTTCTCTCTGTCTTGTAGTCTAACCTGATTGTTTGCATGTAGGCACATATGAGCTAATTCATTGAACAGTGCCACTGTGTTATCAATGTCAACATCAATGGGAGGGTTTTTGTTTATCCATTTCTACTCCCTTGCCAGAGATCATCATAAGTAGGTTAAAATTTTTAAAAATTTTTGTAAGAATATTGACAAAGATACATTTGTTGAATTAATCTGCTAGTACCATTGCATTGATAGTAAATCTGAATTTCTTAACTATTGAAGTTTCACTATTTCACAAGTTTTATGGCCATTTTAATCTATTCTGTAAGTTATAGGGTTATGTTCTTGTGAATTGTTTTATCCTTGCACTTGTAGGAAATATTTTCTTAGAGTTTATTTAATTACATTTCATGTTATTTCTATCTATAGAATTTTATGTTATTGAAATGTAATATTTGTTCATCTTTATGGAGCATATTTTGGTAATGCTACAATCTACATAATTTTAAATCATCATTTTTTATAGAATAAAATCTACTTAGTGCTTTTCAAAAATGTATTTTTGTGGGTTTTAAAATAGTTTTAACATTTGTCTTCACTTCATTGGACATTTCAGTGTATAGAATGATAAGAAGCAATAGTCTCTATATTTCTAACAATTATCTGAGCACCCTTTATTAACTAGTTCTTTACTGTCCTTTGGTTTGTGACATGTCAAACATCTACTAGAATGTCATTCCTTGTTTCACATGTCACCTCTTATCCCTGTATCTCACTGCCTTAAAGTTTACATTTCATGATTAGTTTTAATATCTAGTAAGGAAATTCTCCACTTCATCTCTTTTCATGTTCTTGGTTGGATATATTCATTTTATGTAAAATTTAAAATTGCATAGTTAAGTTCTAAATAAAGTATTTTGAAGAATTTAACTAGAATTGTAACCAGACCTATAAAAAAATTAGAATTGTTCTCTTTACAATATTTATTTTTCTCACTGCAAATATAGTATCAAGAGAGATATAGGCATATAAGTAGAAATAGATAGATATACATATCAGGAAATATTTTAAAATTTATTCTATATACATGTATATATTTACTTCCCTTACTATGATTATTCTTAGACAAATGATTCTTATTCTTTCTTTCCCTTTCTTGCCTCTATCTGGTTGTTATTAGATCTTAGGAAGCATAAGTTTCTGTTATGCTGATTTGTATCATTTTACCTTCTTAATATTTCCTATTGAAGTTTAATGTTTTTTTTAGCTAAATTTTGTGAGTTTCTAATCATATGATCTCTTCAGCTTCCAGGAATAGTAATGCACCTTTCCAGTTGTCTTATTGTCTTGACTGTGAAGTGCAACCTGAACAGAAAGGTTACTAGTCATTCTTGATGTCATAAGTTATATTATGTGAAGTATATACAATATTTTTGTAATATGGTATAATTGCTGTTTGGTATAATGGTAGTTTCTCAATAATTTTTTTGCATCTGTTTTGATTTGTTAAGATTTTCACATCTCTGCTTATAACATGAAATTCATCTTGTCACTTTGTGATTTGTTTTCAAGTGTTGAATCAGGGCTATGCCAGCTTCATGGATGAGAAGCTTCCCAGATTTCACTTTGGTGTTTGTTTTCATGGAGCATGATAATTGCATATTCCTTGAAAGTTTGAAAAGAGTTTTAAATAAAACTGCTCATCCATAAAGTCTTTTCTTATATTATAGGTATGTTTAAATAATATTTTCTTTTCTTCCATAACCATTAGTAGATATTTAGGTATTCTGTATTATTATAAGTTAATTTTGGTGCTCATTTTGCAAGATAGATCAGTGACTATTTTGAGATTGATTAGTACGTTATTAATTTATTCTAAATTTTCTCTACATATATCCTTTTAGTGCTCTTAATATTTATCATTTTTTATTTAAAATTTTCTGTTGGTACTCAGATATTTACTAATTCTACTTTATTTTATAATTAATATTTATACCTTAACATTTATGCAAGATTAATGCCTTGAATCTACTTCTAATTCTGTTTGCCCTCAACCTAATAAGCAATATCTTCATTTATTTTATCATTTTTCTTTGATTCACTGCTATCTGGGAAAGAATTTGAATATTTTTTCCTTGTGATTGATTCAGGCTAAACACATGCTCTACTACTGAGTTATACCCCAAACCCCTGAATATATTTAAGTAGTGAGAATTCTAGAACTGTTAAATATTAAAATAATACTTTCTTACTGTATTAAATTGAAGCTATAGAATATTGCCCTTACAGCTTTTGCTTTGGAGCATTTGTTCAAAAATGATGTTTTGCTGCCATATACAAACATGATTACTTGTGACAATGTTCAGTGTATATTTGCAAATAAGTTGTGATCATTATTTTGGGGACACAAAGAGTTATTTTATAAATTAATTAAATAATCAAGCATATTGTTTATTGCTACTTTATTTCATGTTTCCTTAATAACACAAAGTATATCCTCAACATTTAAGTCATTTAAGTGATAATATTATTAGTAGTATGCAGTTGAATTTGATTTTAATCAGAAACATCTTTTTATTTATTCAAGGACTCATTAAGTATAATAACAAACTTCCATTAAGTTTGACTTTTCCCTTCCCTTGTTTTCTCCTTTGCATTTTTCATACTTCATTACTATTTGCTTTCCCTCTCATTATGTGACTGGATTATATTTTTAGTTTTATTTACTCTTTATTCTGTTGTTTTTAACTATATATGTATATATCTGATCCTAAAAATAAGAACTGAAATTGCATCATTGATTTTTTCCTCTTAACATTTTGACCATTTATTCAATAAGTGTAGTATTCACTGAGGATTTGTTCCTTGCTATACACTCACCTAGATGGGAGGTATTATAAAACCATGATAGATGCAGCTCCTATTTACATTGGTATTTCCCTTCCTATCTCAATTCTCCCACCTGCACTTCTCAGTCTTTACTACTGTAATTCATGCATGGAAACTAGATTATATATATATACTTAAGTTTCAAAATATGCAATCTGAGAACTATGCTTTGGCATTTCTTTGGTTATAAGACTGCTAACATGAGGAGCTAAAAGGCAGTCTGTCTCCAAACCCTGCTGCTTGACTTTTGTGCATGGAGTATTATCCAATTAGTAAACAAGTATTTTGCAACTTACCAAGAAAGTAAATAAAAATATTGAGTGGCTTTCAGTAAAGGGGAAAACAAATTTCATGTATGAAATTAGTTTCTAAGAGTCTGTCAGAATATCATATACTTAATAAAAGTAGAATTTTATGAGCAAGAAAAAAAGAAGAGAAAGAGAAGAAAGGAAAGTATTGCTATGCCAAATGTGATATATGATACCTGATTTAATCTTCTGCATATCACTTTGAGATAGAGTACATGAAATAAAACTGCTTAAAACTGTGTCTTAGGACCTGACACAGTACTGTACTCTGTACTGTGAGGCTGAAGGGCAGTCTGTGTGTAGGCTATAAAGAAAAATCAAAGATGCAATGTAAGCACATGCTCAGCTGTACTCCTGCACATGAGTAAAGCCACCTTTAGCAATATCATTTTTAAAACAAAATAGTAGACTTCAAGTTTAAAATGATGCCTAAGCTACCATCCTCCTATGCAGCTGCATTTTTCCATTCAAATAATCACAGTAAAAGACAAAAATATGCATCGACATTAACATAACCATTTTCCAGAATTTGAGATGAATATGCACCAATAGTAGAATCAAGAAAGATTCAACACTGAAGATTGACATGTGCTTTAGCTTGCAAAAAAAAAAAAAAAAGTAGCCTCAGAATATGCATTGGCAAAGTGAGAAGGAAGTGGAACTTTTGGTGATCAGTCTTGGTACACAATACCCCTACACAGACCACACCATTTTTTTGGTAACGTTATCAGTAAACTTCTCTCCCAGTCTTCATATCAGTAAGTCACCCCTGAGATGGTCAGGACAGAATGCTGAAAGTCATTTTTATTTTCTTTCTTTACTATCCAGTATATCTTTCCCATTTTATTTACCACTAACTCTTTTTAAATCTCTCCTTAAAAATGTCTCTTATGTAAATTTACTTCATTATCATTGTCAGTATTCTGTCTCAAACTACCATCGTCTTTCACCTGGATCACTGCCATATCCTCCAACTGGAGTTCTTGGTCTACTACTACCCCACTCTACAAAGCAGTGAAACTTATTAAGCTCTAACAGGCATCTCAGAATCCCCTTATTTCACTAGTATCCCACTTCACCTTAAATAAAGTCTAAATTCCTTACCACATTCTTATACCCTGGTTTCAAAGTCTAGTGACATGGTCTGATCATTACCTCTTAATATTGATTTAGACAGACCAGTCCTGTCTGTTCCCTGAGTCACAAAACTCATTTTATATTCATTTGGTTTTGCTTTAGTGCCTTCAAAAATCCCATTCCTTATGGCTAGGCTGTTCTTCACTACCTGGTAAACTCTCTCTAATCATCTGAGCTTAAATTAAAATGGTAGCTCCTTATAAAAGTCTTCCCAACTACCATTATTCTTTCAAACTACATCCTGTTCTTTATCTTTCATCTCATTGATCAGAATTTGTCATTAGTAATTTAAGTTATTCCATTTATTTACTTCCACATTAAACCTTTATAAGGTCAGAGTCCTTGCTTACTTTCATTTCTGAAAAAATGAAGGGAAAAATCTAACAAACTACAAACTAAGATGTTACCTAGATAGAGAGGGATGTGGTGGAGTAGGCAGTGATGATAATGAAACCTCTATGACTGTATCGTCTTTAAAGATTTTTTAGAATATATATTCAGAGAATAAATTCAAATAAAAAGAACAAATATAAGAGAAATTAAGAATATTCTTAAACCTGGAAAATTAATGGAAATGAATCTAATTATAGGTACATAACTACAAAGAGAAAAAAGTTATTTTCAATGACTTTAGAATATAGTATTTTAACTGTTTATCAGTAAAAGAATATCTAAAGACATGTAGAGATCCAAAGAAATATTAAATTTCACTCATGATTGGTATTTGTATCACTGTATTGGTACAATTCTATAGTGTTTTACTTTCTAGATAGTTCCATAGCTCAGATTACTGTATTACTATTGTAAGGAATCAAGATTTTAAATGATACAAGAAATGTAGTATAAAGTCAAATGAATAAGATGAAATCTTGTATCATTAAACATAAAATGAAAATAATCATATAAATTTAAATTTTTATTTTTTCTTTTAAGAATTTGTATTTCCTAGTTTTAGTCAGTGAAAATGCATAGAATCAATAATGATCCAGCAAAGATGAGACCCCAACATAAATCAAATATACTCACACACTTCCTAAGGATAAGCATCAGGATATTCTAAATAGGTCTCTCTCACCCTGAGGCAGCCAGGAATCCCCATCCCAGCTCCCTACAGGGAGAGTCACTGCTATTTTTGCATCCCTGCTTGCTCTGTGACTGGCTTCCCCATTTGTCCCCAGTTCAATAGATTTTACCTGAGATTAATCTTATTGGTTGGCCATGGTTCTGACCCACTTCATGACTAGCTTGCCAGTTCCCATTTTTCCCCCTTCCTGGACCTGCCTCCAGGAAGTTTTGCTCTATAAAATCCCTAGGAAAGACAGGGTCCTTGGTAACCCGCTGGGGACCCCTTCTGTCTCTCTCAGACAGAAGCTTTCTTTCTCTCAATAAATATATTCTGCTCTTAATCTCCATAATTCCTAAAATTCATTCTTTGATTTTAGAGAACACGGACTTGTACCGGATACCTAGTAGTTGGGAGCTTCTCTCCCTATATCACTATGTCTGGGGGATAAAGTATACAAAATACACAAGGAAGATTCCAAAAACTAATAGAGTCATATTAAAATACACAAAGACTCTCAATGAGATGAGAAATTTGGACATGAGAAAGATAATGAATATACTTATTAGAAACAGAATAAATACATATGAAATCATGAGTTCATAATTAAGCTGTCAAAAGAAAGAGAAATAATTGGACACCACTGTAATAAGACTAGTAACTCATTAAAATAGGTAAAAGAATCTAAAATAGTGTGAAAGAATTAAGTATATAATCTGTTTTTTTTCTAGAATATCAAATTTTTGGGTGACCAGATAACCTAATAATGAAAATTTCTTTACAAAGTTCCAAACATGACATGATATAATTAAAACTCACAATTCTGCAACCTCAGTGACATAACAGATCATGATCCAACATCGTCACAAATGGACGAAACCACAGGTTGAAAGGTTGATGGGAAATTTACCAAGCAGGCATCAAACTGTCATCTCCCAAACCCACGGGTTGATCAATCTCAGCATCAGTAAGATTGTGTCCTCTTGATTTAATTTGACCTGAAGTACACAATACCACCTATGACCTAGCCCTATGGAAATAGCAAACTATAAATCTAATTAAATCTTTGTGGCTACCACTTGCAGAAAACATGGCAGGCGGAGGTTCAAATCAAATGACCCTAGTCATTCAACAGTCACCAACAGGAAAGCTGCAAAAGTGTGATATGCAGTGAGACAGCTGACTCAAGTTCTTCAATAAATCAATGGAATGAAAAGATATTAATAAAAAGAGTAGAAAAAGAAATTCTCTTTTGTATTGAGAGTCAGAGAACATCACAACCAAATACAGTGTGTGGGCTTTGTTGGCTGCTAGTCATTGGAGACAATCAGAGAAATTTGACTATGAACAGATATACGATTATACTAAGATATTATTTTTACTTTTAACAGAAAGATAATGAATATAGTTTTGGGTGACATTATGGTTTAGGCCATCATTATTGAAGAAAACTCCCTTTTTATTTTAGAGATGAATGTTAAGATTCTTAGGGTGAGATGACTTGACATCTAGGATTTACTTTAAAATAATTGAGCAAGGTGAGAAGAAAGGAGAAACAAGGCAAGAGAGATAATGACAGAGAAGAGAGAGGGCCTATGGAAAAAAGAGACATAAAAGTAGGCAAAATTTTTTTTGATACAGTCTTGCTATACTGTTCAGGTTGGCCTTGGCCTTGGACTCAGTTATGTAGCCTAGGTTGGCCTTGAACTCACAGCAATCCTCCTGCCTCAGCTTCCCAAGTGCTAGTTTTGCAGATATGCCTCATACACCTGGCATAAAGGTAGGAAAATCTTGACAGTAGTTAAATCCAGGTAATGAATCTTAGGGGACTTGCTGCAATTTTGTCTCTAACTTTGTTTAAAATTTTCAGAAAAATAAAAACATGAAATTTGTAATCTGATGAACTGAGCAGGCTAGTTAACTAAGCAAATGTTTCATTTCTTATTCTACATGATATATGTGTCTTTTGTGTTTTCTAGTTATTCAATATAAAGACATTAGGACTACATTGTTTACAAAGAGACTGAAATAGCTGTTTAAAAAGAGAGGAATACTTTGCCGAGATCTAGGAGAGGAAGGGAAATTAGAGAACTCAACATTCAAGTAGTTACTCATTAAGAATTTCACAAAGACTGACAGGTTAGTATTTTTCATGTGTTTACAGCAATGTCTAGAACATACATAAGTGACAATTAAATAACTAAGCTATTTCTTGTTACTATATTATACATATCCTCAGTTTTCCTTTATTTTCAGTTTCTTTGTTCAGTGACATACCTGTCACCATACAGTGTACTGAGATTTCTGAGCACTAGCATTATACTTTGACTTAGCTTTGTTTTGGAGAATGGTGGGATATACACAGATTTTCTATTGTAGGAGCACCTGCATAGATTTCCAAATCCTGTCAACAGCTTTCTCCCTTTGTATTTTGTCCTGAGTTGAGTCAGTAAGCAATGGCTTCCAAATGACTGTCACATCTGATGGTCATTTCAATACAATATAGTGATGTCCATAATTTGCATCTTCTAATATACACTGAAAATAATAGCTGTTAAATAAGCTTTCAACAAGGCCACATTAGCAACAATAATTAAAGCATTTTTGCCTATTTGCTTTGTGGTTTGGTATTTTGTAGCTTGTCACCTGTGTTAAGTGAGTGAACTTTCCAAAGAGCCTAGAGAATGTCTAGCATTACTTTTGAGGTTCCTTGTTGGAACATTTGCTTTGTCATCTACAACACAGAACATTACTTCAGACCCACTGTGTACTCATGTTCCCATGTGGATATAGGTGCCAAAGCAGAAGGGAGAATGCTTGGTCTCCAAAAGGCCTTTGGGAACTTACCTGGGCCACCATATTTGTTCCATTCATTCATTTTAATGAATATCAATGTTACATGAATGCAAGAAAGTAGTATGTAGAGATGAGAAGGTGGTAGGCTGTCAGTTTTATTTCTTGCTCTGGCCTTTGTCCTATTTGTGCTCTGAAATAATGCTGTAATTCTGATAGGTCATTGTTGACAATGCCAAGTAGCAGTTAGTCTGGAACAATTACAAATGAGGCAAAGAGCAGATGGTAAATGCGAAAGAAATCTCAGACAAATAGGAGACCGAGTCTTTGTCTCCTTTGTATTGCCTTCTCTGTTTATTGTCATGCTATCCAATTAGCTGCTGGAACTTAGAAGCTTGTTATTCTTCGTATTTCTTTCAGACTATTTAACTCAGTAGGATGAAAGCTCACTCTGTCTCTGTCTCTGTCTGTCTCTCCATGTCTTTCTCTTTCTCAACACAGAAGATTTCCATCAACTAAGGGGCCCAGTGATTAGCAGGAAGAAATCCAAGGGCAAAATGACTATGCGACTATTCTATCTTCGAAGACTGTGCTCTGCCAGTACCATGTCTTTGAAGCTGTGTGATCACCTGGTTCTAGAAAGTAGACAAGTTATTTAACCACTTTAGGGCTCAGTTTCCACATTTATGTGATGAGTATCATGGATTATTCCTCTTTAGGATCTTTGATATATGCTACTCTGATGACTTCATATACTAGGGCAGGTGTCAGGCTTCCAAAACCCACAAACACTTATTTCAGCAGCGTAAGAAAAATATGGAATACTTTCCCCGTACTGGAAGGAGAGTGTCTCCAGAGCTCTATCTCTACATCAATAGTAAATGATAGATACTAAGAGCATCAAGTTTCCAATGAACCCTTACAAGCTGGAACTGCTAATGAGATGCTTTAAAAATTTCCCCTTTCGTATGGTGAAACAACTTCAAAACTTTTAACCTGAGAATATATAGACATTTATTTATAGATCACCTATCATCTGAGATTCAAGCTGACATTTTTCTTTCCATAAAGCTCTCAAGCGGAGCGCCGTGATTTATAATTTTATTTGGCTATTGTCTGCAGATGCTGCAAAAAGTTGAAAAATTATTCAAACGCTGCCAAGTGTATTTACAGTTATTTTTCAGATTTTCTCCTCAAAACATTTTAAAGTCTTCACAGAGTCAAGATTTGATTTTTCAGAGAAGGAAAAAAGCCAGTAAGAGACGAAGTTTTGTCTTTATCTAGGAAGCTGGCCGCAGGCCCTGGGGTCCCAACCTACACTGAAAGGCTGGGCCACCAACACGTCTCCCGTAGATATTTCACCCACTGCATATGTCTGTCGGGATGGATGTTAATAAGATGGATCAGAAACAAATCTATTATTAAAAAGCTCCCTTCTCTTCTCCCTCCCCTTAACCCTAGCTTCCTTTTCTGTTTGCTTCCATATTCCAGAGGCTACAACTTCCCTGTCAATTCTAAAAAAGATCTGTCTCTTTCAGTCCATTTACCCTGATGTCTTTCACCCCTCCCTCACCCAGAATTATCTTTCCCTAAGTAGCTACAGCCTTAGACTCTCACTTCCCTCAGGGCTTTTCTCAAAAGTCACCTAGTCAGAAAAACTTTCCCAGGACACTTTTTGTACATTAGCAAACCCACCGTTTTCCACTAAGCTGTAACTCTGCTGCTCACCACGCTCAAACCATTCTCCCCCCCTCATGCTGCAGGGTGTGTGTGTGTGTGTGTGTGTGTGTGCACGCGCACGCCCGTGTGTAGATGTGTGTTGGGGAGGCACCTCTGCTGCTCTCTTGAATGTACGTAATCTCTAGGAGGGAAGAGACCTTTCTCTGTTTTTCTTTTTCCTTTCAGTGATGTATTCTGTGACCAGAAGGATACTTGGCAAATGGGGACCTCTACTACCATCTATTTATTGATAGATGAACAACAGATGAGACAATCCCAAACTTTTCTTAGCTGATTCAGGATTGGTGCTCTCAGCAAGTCCTCGAGTATTGGAAAGGCTGGAGTGTCCCTCCCCACAGCTGACATCCTACAGTTCAGAAGCTTTTTGCTCCTGTTCACTTTTTTTTTATTACTTTTCAAACTATTTCCTAAAACTCCTTTTGTTTTTTGCCACAGGCAGATTTTGTGACAAGTCACCCACATAGGTAGAGAGGTGTTACTACTTGTTGCAAAATTTCATGAACCAAATCATAGATACAGGTCACATATAGCCTCTCTTGTCTCTTTCTGCTGCCACATACAACTCAGTGCACAATTTAAGGACTCAGAATAATAGCGATTCAATGCTGATTCCCTCGCGTTGTATAACCATACTGCTCTGATGGCTTATGCTGGGACTTATGAAGGACTCTTTATATTAGAGGCTGATAAAATAATAGAAGAGATGAACACTCTTTTGTTTAGAGAGCCTTTCTGGTGGGTCAGGTATACGCCAGAAGCTGTTTTAATCCTTCACACCCAAAGCCAAGACCTGCAGAAGCCTTGATAGCCAATAATATAGATTTAAAAGTGCTGATAACATTGAAAGGCAACCATCTGAAATAGTAAAATTAAAAGCGTAAGATATAAAACTTAAAAGGTAAACTTTGAATCTTTTAAAAAATAGGTGATCCACTCCACATCTCTTCTAGAATTTTGAACTAAATGGATATTTTTTAAAAATTCATTTTAGAGACATTTTTGTATTGAAGTTTTAAAATTTACTGGTTCAGCCATCACTACATCTCAGCGGATGCTACCACCAGCATCTACCACGTGCTTTAGCCAGGACTGGGTCTCTCTGCCTCTGTTCCACTGCTTTAGTCACTAAATAGTGCTGTGCTTTGCTTCTTCATTATTTTTATCTACTTGGTTTATACCCTAAGTAAAACACTTATCTTTTTTTCCTGTTATATCTTAATCTCTTCCTAAATTAGAAAAAATACACAGGTAATGCATTCTCCCTGTAAAACTGGGATAATTACAATACCTAGAACTTATGGAAAGCTACTTTTCATGTGACAGACACCTTAAAAGTTTTACTTAATCTTCACATGGACCTTGTTAATACCATCATTGTTATGTTATGGTTTTGACTTAGAGTGTCCCCCGGAATCTCATGTGCTCAGGGGTTTGGGGAAGTGACTGGATCATGAGGATGGTGTATTCACCATTCATTCACCACTGAATTCTTCAGGTGAGTGTGCTAAGAGGTGGTTCACTAGAGGCATGACCTAGAAGCACACATCTTCCTCCCCATCTCTTCACTTCTACTCTGCTTCTCGGTTTCCTGATGTAAGTAAATTTCTTCCACTGTGTACCCTTGCTGTGCCTTCTCCTCTAGGGCCAGCCAACCGTGGACTATGAAAGTGAGCCAACACAAACCTCTCTTTCTTTACATTGTGTGTTCCAGTGATGAGAAAGTGATTAAGACAGTCATTTTATAGATGAGGACTAGGGAATACAGAATGTTGAGTAACTTTCATTTACTCATAAAGTTGTTAAATTATGGGGCTGGGGATTTAGCTCAGTGGCTTAAACACCTGCCAGGCAAGCACAAGGTCATGAGTTCGATCCCCAGTACCAAAAAAAAAAGTTGTTAAATTATAAGATGGGCTTCAGTCCATACAGTGTGAGTCCTGGGCTTGTACTTTCAAACAACATGGTATGGGCTGCTCTTATTATTATTCCCAAACATAGTATCCTTCCCAAACTTTGGGAATAATCATGGTTAGCTTTAGCATATAATATGCTGCATTCACACATATCCATATATGTGTGTTTTTGTAACAAGCATGCAGGCTTAAAAATTCCTAAAAGGATCAGAGCTCTATGAAACTTGTTTTTTCTACTTAATTGATTTTCTTGAATATTTATCTATTTTAGCTGTATGTGTATACCTTCTGCTTAGTAATCCACTGTATAAAGTTGGACATTTTGATGTGATGAGTACTTGACTTTGCTGATGGGTACGACTGCTTTTCACGTTCTTGAAGTAACATTTCAAACAATGCTTTGGCAGGAAGAGACACATCAGGGTAAAATGGGGCTTTGGGGGTGGAAGGTGAGTAGGGAGTGGGAGTTAACTCTCCAGATTCAGTTTATATGGCTACAGGTCAGCATCAATATCTGGTAAGAGGAGATTCAGGGAGAAAGAGGGCTATGACCTTGGAAAATGCAACTTTTGAGGTCCACATTCAATTAAGTTTCACTGGCTGAGTCAATGAACTCTGAGCTTTATGTATTACTTTTACTTAGAAAAGTATGGATAATGGTTCTATCTTTCCTTCTCATACAATTTGTGGGAGGAAAAATTCAAAAGAAATGTTAAAATAGACTTGCTATATGTCAGGCCCTATTCCAAACACTTGACAAAAATTAATTCACTTAAACTTCACATAACTTAATTACATACAAACATAATTAAATAAAAAACATAATTATTGTGATGGTTATTATTACCTTTTCTCAGTTTCTAGGTATTTGATATTAGAAAGGATTTTTTGTAGAGTGTTTGGACCATAAGCTGCCATCCTGTATTATTTTTTATTGCCTTTGTGGAGCTTTTTGAAGATTAATTAGGAGGTGCACACAACAGGGTGTCAGCACAGTGTGTGGAACTTGGTGGACACAAGGGGTGTAAACTTCCTCTGGTTTCCTCTGCTGCACACATTTAGTGCAGGAGTGTCTTTAGCATCTACCTCTTCATTGACAGTTCTAGGATGTATCTTCTTGCAGTACAAATTCTGGAACTTTCCTAGTCTTCTAAAAAAGAGAGCACTATATCATTATTTAATTTAAAAACACAAAATTTACTGAATTCTTGATTTTACATACAAGATTATTTCCCTCTTTCTCTACTTTGTTTTATCAAAAACATCAAATTACTCTGTACAGGAAGCTACACTCTTGTATTTCAGTCATTCAGCTGAGTCTTAATCTCCGGCAGTCTGAGTTTCAGTAGAGACTGTTTTACCCTTGTATCCACATGAATATGAATAGAAAGTCTGCACTGGTAATGGAATTTAAAACATCTCCAGCCTGTTTTCTATCAGTTTTTTTAAAGATACAGTTTGCTTTTTGAACACAAAAGAATTTGTGGCAAAGAGTAGGATTTGAGCAGATACTAAGTCATGGCAACAGTTGCACGTTGGCATTTACTACATCAAGAAGAGAGGCTCTTCGGACTAATTAGCAGAAGAGAAGAAAAGGGGAGGGAAAGGAAGGAGAAGACAGAAGAGAAGGGGAGGGGAGGGAAGGAAGGAATGAGGAGGAGAGGAGGGAGGAGGGGGTGGGAACGGAGGGAAAGGAAGAAGAGAGAAGGGGAGAAAATATGTTCCTCATTTCCCTGGCTCTGAAATTTCTATCCTTGGTATCTTTGCTACAGTTTCCATTGCCCTTGAATTGCTTTACTTGCAACCTAGAGTGACATGTAGAGTAAGACCTCTTTCTGCTCTGTTGGGTCACTTCCATGTGGGGCAAGGGTCTTTACAGTGATTTACTCCATGTTTTCTGTAGGCTCCAGACGAATGGCCCCATGTAAGTTGCTTCCCTGATATGGCCTTTGCTACCATGTGCAGAGAGTGAATTTGCACACACTGAACCTCACATAATGTCCAAACATACATCAAAGTGTTTCCAGCGATAATTGCAGGCTCATGGGAGAAGAAGACAGGTGAGCCATCCTGTGGCATTTTTCACTTCTTTCAGTGAAGAGGAGGCAGAGATTGGAAGTAGGGGCTTCAGATCTTTAACTCTGAGGGTGTCCTGTCTTTCCTCCAGACATTCCCATTTGCTTTTTTCTCCAGCCCTCTTCCTTTAATCTCTAATGCAGAGGTCTGAGCATGTTTTGAGAGTCACTGGCTTATGTAACGAAGCCCAGTTCCTTAGCATAATGACAGGAGACCTCACAGCTTCCCTGCCTCTGGATTCACCGGCTTTTTTTGTTCTCCTGCACCAACTCAGCTCTCAAATCCTTGTGCTTATTATTTGACCAGAATTGAACTTTTGGTCACACTCATGAAGTTACAGAAAAATTCAGAACTTTTTCACTGACTACAATACACTATGGTCACCGTCAAACCTTGGCAAGCCTACTTGTTCTGGAAAAACCAGTGAAGAAGACCCATTTTGTCTGACGGTGCCCGTATCCTCCTCCCTGCTGCTCTGAGAGCCCTCTGTTGTTTTCCTCCTCAAGCTATAAGTCCTCCTCTCTCCCTCTGGTAGATTTCTTCTGTACTTTGTTAATACTTTCCTGTTACCCTTGTCACTTTATATAGAAAATCTACCTTACCTTCATGGAATCTTTCCTGATTTCTTGAGGTATGTTATCTCCTAAATATCCATTCTATATCTTAACTTCCTTTCTGTAACTTGTCACATTCCATCTTAAAATTAATACTAGTACATGCCTAGATAGTACTTGCTATATGTCAGGCCCTATTCCAAGCACTTGACATAAATTAATTCACTTAAACTTCACATCAGTCTGTGGAAGTAGGTGCAGATGTTACCCTCTATTTCACAGATGAGGAAATGAAAATCAGAGGGCCAAGGAAGTCATCCAGCCACACCAGTACTGAATGATCAAACAATGTTGTAACTACTTAATCTGGCATCAGAGACCATACTCCTTTCACTCCACATAACTTCTATATACCTTAGAGTCTTGTAGTTAGTTATAAGTTTGTTGTATGATTTTGTTTTTCTTTTATCTTGGCATCCTTATCATTCCTAGCACAGAAGGCTTTCTTTAAACACTTCAAAAATGGAATGATAGGAGATGACTCTTTATTTAAAGAGGTGATGGAATGCCAAATTTGGGGAACCACGGGGGAAAAACTTTCAAATGATCTGAAAGTGGAATTTCTGGTGGTGGCGAAGGGCAAATTGTAAATTCCATTTGAGGTTAGAGTTTTCTTATGCTTCTTTTCTTCCTGCATACCTTTCTAGGTAGTTTTTGTTTTCATTTGTTTTGCATTTTCTTAAGATATGTTCACATTTACATTTTAAAGGATGGAGATGAAAAGATCACTTATAAATACCAACTGGAAAGAGTGTTTATTTTAAACAGCGCCATTCCGGTGCACTGGCTCTGTTGCTATGCTTGCATGCTGGTTGCTAGGAGCAGTGAGGAGAGTTCAGCTTGTGATGTCAGGATGACACTTTTCTTCAACCTCATGGTGCATTGGCTGGGATATTACTGGGATGAGGAATCCTCAACTCCAAACAATTAGATAGCATTTTTGGTTTCCACTAGCTGAAAGAACTCATACTACAGAGATAATTAACTAAAATCTAATAGTTTAAAAAGTTTACATTTCTCCAAAGGATGGTTAAGCTATTATAGAGGGTTAATAACCATGACAGAAGGGTGTTTGTCATGGGTATATTGCACAGTTTCTTCAGCTGTTATGTTTTATTGATATTTTCAATATTTTCCCTTCATAAACAAAGCTAGAATGGCATCTTCATGGTTATATTTTTCCCACAGTGTAGCTAGTCCTCCTATGGCTTTCATATCTTTTCATATTCTCAGCTGCCATGCGGTCATGAAGGAACAAGATTAGTTTTTCACATAAACACATAAACATGCTAACATATCCAAGTGAAATTTGTTTTACCATTAAAAAGCTAAAGCGGTTTCCTTTGAAAAGTATTTCTTATTTCCCTGGCATGTCTAATTACTTTGAACATTTTGATCTATGTCTTTCTTCGTAATTCCTTCAGATACATTTTCAGACAGGTACTCCAGAGATTAACTTGAATGATGTCTACATTCTCAACTTTTATTATTCAGTCTAGCCACCTCCTGATTAGAGGGCTTGGCTCCAAGTAACACTCACTGGCCTTCACCCAGAGTTTTACACACAGAGCTTTTATATACAGAGCTTTCATACACAGAGACCTTTAGACTCATAAATTCCTTGGCTCCCAGATCTGGCCACAGCCCTGATTTCTCGCATCCCCTAATCCTTCCACCACTGTTGCTCTTTGATTTCATTGAGATTGGTGGAACCTGGACTTCCTCTATTTCTTCTAACCAGCTTTGGATTCCAAGCCTTGCTCTCACGTACACATTGTGTACTCCCTTTCTCCTACTTACTGCTCTGCCCTATGGATTCTGATTCCTGGGTCCAGCTGAGTATTCTCACCACTCCTACACCTCACCGTACTAAGTCCTACTGACTTGATATTATGCCACCTCACAAACATGTCACCTCACTGTCCCCTAAGCTTGTCCTCAGGGCTGCTCAGCAACCCTTCCCCCTGCCCAGAGCACCTTCTCCGTTTCCCATGCGCCTGCCCTCTTTCTTCCCTAACTCTCAGCTCTCAAGCAACATTTGTTTAATATCATAGAGAAAAAAGATGTTAGCTGTGAAATTCTTGGTCATCTTATTCCACATTGGTAAGTTTATGTGAAGCATGCTTCTCCCTTCTCTTTTCTCAAAAGGAATATTGTTCATTTTCCTGTCCAAAGTTATATGTCCCTCTCCAAATTCCTGTGAAACTATGTCCCTCAGTAATAAGTTCACTTTCTTTCCACAGGTTCCTTCTTTCAACGTGTAAATGCACTTAAAACTTAGGAAGAAAGGAAGACAGAATTATATTATGTCTTCTTTATATTGATTTCATGAGAACATGTTATCTTATGCATCTTCCTAACAATTTTATGAATTATGTGCTATTATTCCATTTATTTCAGAGAAGAAAACAGGATTTAGAGATGGTCAAATGGACTAAAGTTTTAAGTTAGTAAGTGATGGAGGGAGAATCGAAACTGGCTGGCTTTATCTAATGGAATAATCATGAGTACTTTCCCCATTAGTCCACTCTAAGTTCCCTTCACTTTCCATTCTCAACCATATTTCCCTGTTGAGTAACAAATTACTCCTTGAAATCCTATTCCAACATGGCTTACTAAGGAGTAGCCCTGTGTGGGACTTGTTTGAACTGAGTCCCTTCACTGAATGCAGTGTCTTCATATCCAGCCTAGAGCACACTTGGCTGATGTGCAATTCAGAAAAGCTGCTGACCATTGTCTCTTCAGCTACCCACTCTGCTGGTGGGTACTGGTCACTATCTGCAGCATCTTTTTCTGTGGCTTGGCAGTAATAATAATACACATATGAGTAAATGCTAATAATCAGTGGCATGCTGGTGAATATTTAACAACTTCTTTCTGAATAAAAATCCTTGGTTAGTAGTGCTTGCCAGTTTATGAGATATAGTACTCCCATTGTGAGGCTATTTTAATAATGGTTGTTTTAGCAGCTTCCTTGGAAACTTCCTGAATGTTCCACCATCGCAGTCTTTTCTAAACTGCCAGCAGTATGCTACTCAGTAAGCTAACAGTTATTGAACACTTGCCAAGTACTGTGCACTATTTAAGTGCTTAGAATTATTATCTCACTTAATCCTATAACACATTTACATCCATTTCATAGATGAAGAAATAAGTAAATTCTCCTAAAATTTATCAACAGTGTGGAAGCCAAGTTTTGACTGAAAACCTAAAAATGCCATCTTCTTTTATGGAAAAAATTCACCAAATATCTTACTACTTTAACCTTTTGTATTTCCAGTAATTTAGAAGGATCTGGTTTGCATTTTGTCATCCTAAGACTTACAAAGAAAATGTGGATTAGCTGAACAATTTGTCCTTACCAGTCATATTCTCTCATTGATTCTTCAGTTGAGTAATTTGAACCCATGTGTCATTACTTGCAAGTTGACAAGGACTGTTTGAGCTCCAAAATGAAGTAGCATCACAGCATGCTACAGTGAGGGAAAATGTAGTTTTTTTCCGTATCATAACTATCCATCAACTAACTGTTGGCGATTTGAAAATTGTTGGCAATCATTCATTCGTCCCCAACTTTGCTTCTTATTTTGCAGCATGCAGTTCACCTTTCACTTCATTCGCGGGCTTCATGCAGTAACATGTAGCTCTCAAGGAAACCTCAATGAGCCCACTTTCTGTTTTGTCATATCCTGGTACATGTACCCAAATGTGGTGTCCTGTCAGACCGAAAGTAAAACAAAGTGCAAAATCACGAGAGGAGTTGGTCATCACATGTTGACCTAACGCATGGCTAAATTTATGTGACATGACCAATTTGGATAGGATGTTTCACTTCCTTTTTACTACATATATCACAATTCATTAACAAGATGATGATTTGAACTTTGCTGTTAGTAGTATTATAGTGCAGGTATCTAAAGACAAATTCAAATGAATGCATCTGAAAAACAAATTGTCTGATTGACCTGAAAATGTATATTTAAGATAAATAAGTAATTTTCTACCTTAATAGAGTTAAGTATTACAAGGGTAGGGGTCTGATCATTTGATGTTTTTATATACATTTAACTCAATACCAGTATGACAGGAACTCGTTCTGAATGCTGAAAGAATAATATAATATAATATAAATATAATATGATAATTCTTATTCCTTTATTAAGTTTAAGTCCCTGTAAGGTATGTAAGTTTACTTAAAATAATTAAATGTTATATAGTTATCACCCTTGGCAAAATAATACAACTTCTGGTAGTTTATCCTTAGGATTTAATTTTAAGGAGAAATAAAAACAAGATTGTGCAAGAAGTTGGTCACTACAGGGCTAGCCATGCAAGCAGAGAAACAAGATGTGCACAAATATTCTGGAAATGGTGAATAATTAAATTAAATTTCTTTAAATAAATTTTGGGTAGTCAATAAAAAAGGTAAGAGTTTTATTTATCAATATGAAAAATTAAAAGCAAGACATAAATTCCACTTATGACTTGATCATGTAAAACAGGGGGTCATGCTAGAGTGGTCCATAGTATGGGATGTAGCTTTAAAGCTACCAGAACTCAATTTCAGGGTTTTTCAATTTCTTTAGCAATCTATGGCAAGTTGCTTAAGCTCTCTAGGTTTCAGATTCCCCTTTAAGATGGAAAAATTGCTCGCAGCGTCATTGTAAAGATTAAGTAAGTATAGATAGTGCTCAAGATAGCACCTGGCGTGTTGCTCTATTACATATGCATACATATGTGTGCAAAATACATGTGCATCTAGACCAAAGACTGGTATGAAATATGGACAAAAGCTCCTAATGTATGCTTCTGGTGGGGAGTATTTGTGGATTAATTTTTAAAAATATTTTTGTATTGTGCAACATATATGAAACAGTAGTAACCCCTGAGAAAATAATTTTAAAAATATCTTATAAATTAGGTTTACCTCTAATATAGGCAAGCATTAGAACAAACAAGTGAGGTTGCCTGATTTGAGTCCAGTAGTTTAAAAGGGCCGTCAGGGTCAGGACTGATGTTTCTATATTTTCTGTTGCTTGTGAACTCTAACAATTCTTCCACCATCATCAGGTTCACCCAATTTTCCCTGTATGGATGTGGAATTAGCTTAATTTCCATTCTATAAGAGTATGGATAAAGTCATGCTCAGATGATAATGATGATGGTGTTTCCAAGCTTTTGGATTCCTGCTCATATGTGGAAGGTATTCTGTAGCCTTCCCAGCTATTAGATAGTTCACTACTATTTCCCTTCTTTCTTCTTGTTAATCTTACTTTTATCAAGGTAAAATAGATAACAATAACAACAAAAAAGGTACTCTCATGGTTACCCCTTGAGCTGATAATAACTAGTAACTTGGAATATTTCAACATTTAACCTGTAATTCTAGTAAGTTAAGTGAAAACTTTGCAAGATGCACAGTGTAATGTTTGGATCACAGTTGAACTGAAAGCAAAAATTAATGGATTATTAATATATTTGATGTCATTATAATAGACTTTCATGTGTCAAGAATCAATGACAATTATCTTGGTGTAAATTATTTTTATTCTGTAGGCCATCCAAACTCAAAGAAACTTTTAGAAAGAGTAGTTTTCTAAGTCTTCAACTCAAGCAGACATAAAATCCAGGGTTCAGTGTAAGCCCAAGGCTTGTCATCACCTGCCTCAATGTGCAAGTGTGTGCTTTAGGCATGCCCAAGTCTCCTTAGCTTCCCTTTATTAGCAAGGACATTTAATTAAACCAAGATGGTCTTTCTGCTTGACCAGGGCAAGTGCTGATGAGAATAAAATTGATGGCAGATAAACAGTTAACAGTAGGAAATACATGGGAACAAGATAGAAAAGAGCCATAGTCAAAATGAAGAATATTGCTGTAGTATATTATATTTGACATTTACTGCTGTGTCTAATAATGCATCCCTTACTTTTCTCCAGAAGCCATGTTACTTCATTATTTTAAATTTTGGAAGCTTTTGTTTTTGAAAAATGACAAAAATCTCAGTTCTCCATTCCTCATTAGAGTGCATATTTAATTATGCTCCTCTGTTCATTATATTTGAATGTTGCCATTCAACAAGAGATATGCTGGAAAGAATCATGTAAATGGCTATGCCGAGCTTTTCCAAGGTATTTAAAATTCTGTCATTGTTTCCATAAGCCACAGACGGTGGGTTATTTTTCATGGACAGACAGTGCATTCTTCTCTTGGGGTTTTTATGGGCAGACTGTATAAAATGATAACACAGTGAATGAAGGACCAGCTCTACTACATCAAGGACTTAAATCAGCAATTTCAGACAGAAACTCAATGTGGTAGAGCACATTTCAAATAGGTTTGCAGGTATGAGCTATAAGACAAAATTTCAGCATCTTCTGTGATTAATCTCTTGAGTGGCTAATGATATTTTTTATAATAAAGCTAAGATGAGAAAAATTTCAATAATGTAAGTTCAGGTGGTGACCTGAATAAAATTGGTAAGATTTGCATGCCAGAAATAAGATAGAGATGTTATTTGTCTTTAAAATGACAGGAGTTTGTATTGTCTCAGAAAATATACTAAGCGTGAATCTTTTTTCTTACATTTTTCATTTCTTTTTCATGTCATGTGATAGTTTCTATGATTTTATAACACTGTATTCACTAAAACTTATTCTCCTATTTCTATGCTTTTTTTTTTCATTGGTACCGGGGATCGAACTCTTGACTGTGTGCTTGCAAGGCATGCGCTTATGCTGCTGAGCTAAATCCCCAGCTCCCTCTATGCTTTTTTTCCTGAGAGGCAAATTTCTTCATTGTAATTGTTCAAAAATAAGCTATTTTAAGGTTAATTTATAATTAACCCTAGCATAATCATCATCATTAGAGCTTCTTTTTTGTTGTTTCTCTTTTAAACCTGTTGTAGAAAAATAGTCTAAAGTGATTTATAAAAATTGACTCTAAGGACTGTGAAGAAATATCTATTGGCAATTAATGATGCAGAAAATCAAGAATTACCAAGTTTGACAATAAAGTATATATTTTTATCAGTTTGAAATTCTTTTTAATGGAAAAATTCACATGGAATTAATTTTTATGCATAGATGTAGTGCAAACTTTAATTTCCCACTAGCAGGTGTGATACATGATCCACATCATTTTTCTAGCTGTATTTCTCATGAAAATCTTCAATTTATATGTATGTTTTCTTTATCTAAAACCACTATGGTTACATTTTTATTAGAAGTGCTTAATAACCAGGTTCAATATATATGTTATATGTTATATCAAAACCATTTGTTCTTAATAATTAGAAGAATTCCAGCATTATATTCTACAGGCTTCACATTTAATAATTTTCTAATAATTTTGATTGATGTAAAGAAATGATAAGTATATAATACACCAGAGAGAAACTGACATATTTTTGACTATTTAAAACATAATAGGAGAAAAACGCAACTTCAAATTCTCATAAGGTATAATGCTCTTCATGATAGATCTATTTTAGTCATTCTTTTATTTATGTCTCATTCACTCCCAAGAAGGATATAAAGTGTCTTATTGTTAGGCAACCATATAATTTAACATACAAACTTTCGAGAGTCAGAGTTAATTTTAATCGTCACACTGGAGCAACAGATATAATCTAGCACTGTTCTACAACTCCTTGAACATATGGTCACCTCACTGACAAAAAGCTCTTATACAACAAACCATAGTACAGACAATGTAAGACAAAAGTTAAAAAGCAAAAAGGTGGTAGAAAAACATTCACGTATGTCTCCCTGACCTTGATCTGTTTAGACATGGCATATGTCATTTTTGTATGTTGAGAGATAGGAATCTCTCGTATCAATGCTTGCTAAAGTGTAAGGGATACAGTATTAGTCACAGTAGACTAACTGCTGTCACACAAAACTCTAAAATCTCAGTGGCATAAAATAATAAATATTTTTCTGATTCCCATCACAGTCCATCAGAGATTGGTAAGGGAATGGTGGATCACGGCTTAGAAACCTAAGCAGACAAGGGCTCCCTTCTCTTGAATTTGGGACAAGCAAGGCAGGTGTGAGTGTCTGCATCTAGATAAAAGATGGGAGAAGGAAAGGTTAGAGGATCGCCCAGGACCTGTCAGCTCTGCAGGTGAAAGCATCACTTTTTCGTAATTCTATGGCCAAACCTATTTCATGATCTCTGCCTAACTACAAGAAAGGCTAGGAACTGTGGACTGGCTGTCTACTCTGGAGGAAGTGGAAATGAAATTTGGTGAATATATAACAGTCTCCATTACTGCTCACCATTCTGGTCCCCAAGTAGTCATTTCATTCTTCCTGACAGACACAGAGTAAAAGAATTCAGAGTCCCCTTATGGAGTTCAAAAACTGGAATGTTTGGGAGATGCCCAATGCTCTTTATAGCTGCAGCTAAGCGAGCCTTCTTATCATTTGGTGGTTATACTTAGAAAGGTAAATAATCTTCTCATTTATTCTCCACTGTATATTCAGTAAACTATAGTAGTTGTGGATAACCTTAACCATAACCTTTTTCTGCAGGAAAAAAACAGACAATCAAATCAGATAGAAAACATTTTTCTTACCTTTGCTTTTGTACAACATTGCCTTATTGTTTCGCTTCAATCATAGATGTCATCTTCTTTCCTTTTCACTGTTACTCTTGAGAAATCACCAAAGTATTTGTGTCATATTAAGAATTTATTAAATCTGTGTGCTCTCTTGTACCTCAGATTAGCAACCTTAAAGCTACTTAGTAAAATCCTCTGCAGTTCTTATTTAAAGCATATTATAAAGTTAACACAAAGGGAGCCTCTTATCAGTGATTATAAGGATTATGGAAGATTTATGAGCTCTGAAAGACTAGAGAAAATTACTTCCAAAACAAGACATACAAGAATGAAGGAAACAGCACAAGAGGAAAGTTATTTGGCTTTGTGACATTCAAATTATTATTAGCTGGCCTTATGTGCCTTCCTAAGCTTTGATACTTTGTAGAAGTGTGTGTGTGTGCATGTGTGCTTGTGTTTATGTGTGTGTGTGTATGTTTAGTATGTAAGTACAACAATAAGATTTACTACATTTTGTTGATGTAAAGGCCACTCTTGTATAGATAATTATGAAAACATGTCAAAGTTTGATAGTAATTACTGAAGATATCAAATCCTGAAATAAGACTGGTAGTTGTACTTTTAAATTTTGGAATAATTTCAGACTTAGAGAGTCACACCCCTATGTGCCTTTCAGTCATGTCTCAGCCAACATCTGAGGCACAGTTAGCATAATGCTACAAACCAGATAGCAAACTTTATTTGGAGCTCATCATATTTTCTACTAATGTCTTTTTCTGTTCCAGCATCTGACCCAAGAATCACATTGCATTTCATTTCCATGCCTCTTTTGTCTCTTCCTCAGTAATTTTTTTCTCTAACTAATTTAACTTCTCTTAGGAATACTTTTTAAATTTGACCTTTTTTCAGGGTTAAACTGAAATAAAGGCTTTAAGGCAGAATAACCAGATGTACGATGCCTGCCGCTTGGTATTCTATAAGGAGTTACCCAATTTATCACCATGATGGTATTTCTAGTTACTTGGCTGAAACAATACCTGTTAGGTTTCTTTAATTAATTTTTAGTTTTGTAGCAGGAACTTTGAGGAAGTTACTTTTGTTCAGTACTTGTATTTTATCTGCCACTTGTAATACTTCCTTTTCCCTAGACTCAAGATAGTTGCTCCACAACCTCAGCATTTTGAAGGATAAGAGAAAAATATGTTAACGTGCTGTTTTTCCAGTACTCTTGTTGTATTTAATAACAGCACTGATTCTAACTCTCAGCAGGGCTCAGAGATTCAACAAGGGGTTTAAAGAAACATTCTTTATATTAGCCATCACTGTTAGTTGTCATGGTAGTCAATACTCCATTCCATTCCAGAAGGTCACTCTTCATTAAATTTTATCATATCACCTCTCCTGCCAGCAATAAATATGTGACCAGCTTTTACCAATGATATATGAGGAAAAGTTGGGTATTATTGTCTTCCTAAAGAAAATTTCTGTTTTCTTAATAAAGGACAGTAAAGAATAGATAATTTATCTTCTACCTCTGGACATAGTCACATTAAATTTGGATATATTGCCTGAATCTATGGTCACCATAGTCTACAGCATGAAAATGAAACTAGCAGTGCAGATAGCAGAACCAAAACTGGAAAGAACATGTATAGTTGATAGTGATTCCAAGAGGTTTTCCCAGCCAAAGCTGGAACTGAGTCTATCTATCAATTTCTAGTTCAATGAATTATAAATAACAGATCTTATTTTAAAGGAAGTATTATTTTTGTACAAATATGTTGCAACCTTTTTGTCCGTTACATTATTGATAAGTCTGGGTTATTTCCCACTGGAACTTTTAGGAAGCTTTAGTACTTGTCTCTTGGTAAATGTTCCCACTTTTTAGTGTGTAAACCTTAGAGTAAATGAAATTGCTCAGGTACAAACTATGTTTCTATTTAAATTCAAAAATACTATCAAATGCTTTTCTAAAGCAGTGATCTCATTTTGTACCCTCACCAGAAATATGCGATAGTCACAGTCGCTTCATGTCCTGGTCAACAGTCTTCGTAGTCTTTTTGTTTATGCTTTCCGATGCACGTGTGTGGAGAGTGGATTACATGGTGACTAGTGATTTTATATATGTACTCATATATATTAATGTTCATATCCATTCTATATAATTTCTTCATATTTTTATTATTTTGGAACCATACTCTCTACATAAGTTCTTGGGAAAGCATCAGAAAACTGTTAATATTTATTCAAATTAAGTGTCTTTATGCTGAACCTGAAAGTAAGGTAGTAAAAAAGGAAATATGAAGCTTAAATTATAGCATATTGTTCTGAGAATAAGCCCCAGTTCATTATTTTTAGGTAAAGAATTATTTTTGTAAAGTAGGACAGTTTGGTAAAATAAGACAGAAAAGGTTTCAAACTTATGACGTGAAGAATGAAACACACTGGTCAATGGGACCAATATATAAAGGTTACAATGGGGAAAATGGTCTTCATCAATTCCCCATTTTGTACTCATCTGTAAAATGAAGTGTTCCGTTAATTTTCACTTTTATGCTTTTAAAAAGCCAAAATGTCGATTGTCATCCACACCAAACCCACTGCCCTCTGGGGCTCAAGTTATTGCCCGTAACTGCTGAAGAAAAGGCACCTTGACGGTAGGATTGCTTTGGGTCACATCTGAATGTGGGAAGTGTGCTATGACACATGAGCCGTTTTCTGGAGTAAAAGGTTCATTTTCCTGTCATGCTGAACCTGAGACTACTTTGAATAAGGGTCAGTGCCAGGAACGTGACAGCACAAAAATCTCTAGTTGGCTTGTACAAGAGAGGGCGAACTGTAAGATAGATATCACCTGAGCCTAAAAACTCCTGACACAACATTTCTGCCTGTAGATTGTCTAAGTACTTACTATAAATGCTTGTGTAAGTCTGCATGTTTATTTAGGGTGTGTTTTTAAGATCACAGATTGTGGCTGAGAACTAGACCAGATTGTTTATCCAGTGAGTATATTAAACTTCTATTAAAATGTCAATAGGGCGCTTTCTTTCCCTTTCATTTATTGTAATAATGAAAGGGAAAGAAATACATTTTGGATCTTATTACTCTTTCAGTTTTTTATTATTATTTTTTATACTAGAGAGACAATATGATATTTACTAATGTGAATCTGATTTAGTGCCTCCATTTACCTATAAAAGCCTCAAGATCATCCTTTTGCTCTAAATGATATAACTTTATGTATAAGTGTGCAAGATAGATAAGCATACTACTAAGTTTTTGTTAATTCATCAAACGGAACAGTTTTGCTGTCATTGCTTGTCCATTTTTTATGCTTTGATTTTGTAACTTGAACAACTACTTCTAAGATAATAATATGTAGTTTATCAACTAGAGATTTTTTTTGAAATTCTATATTATTTCTAACCTTTTTGTTTTGCTTCTTTTCTCTAAATAAAAATTTTAAAAATGTCAATAGGAGCAGCCTTTTCTCTGCATTAAGTTAATATTTAAAGTCTAAAAAATATTTAAAGTCTAGTTGAATAAACAGTTTATCTGACATTAAAACTTCCTTTTCTAATTTCTTTATAATTTGTTGATTTTTAAGAACATCTATTCACATATTGGTTTCTAGTTTCCAAGTAAAACTAATGATAAAAGTATTTCTTCCTTTTTAATAACCATGATTTACTTTACATTTGTATGTCACATGATATTTTTCATGGGTTTAATCTGTTGTCACTCTAAAAGCATCACCTTGAGGCACAGATAATGAGACGTGGGTTTGGTTGGCATTTTGGTCTGAATGTTTGTGTCCCCTTAAATTCTTAGTTCAAACCCTAATCACTAAGGTGTTGGTAATAGTAATAGTTGGTAATAGGGCCTTTTGGGGGTGACTGGATCAAAAGGCTGGAGCATTCATGAATGGATTTAGTGTCTTAATAAAAGAGGTACTGGAGTTGCTTTGCCCCTTTCACCAAGAAATTGACAGTTCACACTCAGAAAAAGGTCTTCACTGGAGCCATACCATGCTGGCACCTTGATCTCAACTTGCAGCCTCCAGAGCTATAAGAAATGCATTTTCATTGTTAATAAGCCACCAGTCCATGGTATCTTGTTATAGCAGCTAAATCTACTAAGATTTTTGACTATCTGCTCTTAGTAGTTCCCTAGGATCAATCAAATGCAGGCCCAGAACCCCTTGGCATTCTGTCCTTAGGGACCATTTATTCCAGATATATCAAGATGAGTTCTGTTTTTTCTATTAGAAATAATGACTGGTTAAATCATGCCCACTGCTGTTTATGAAATGCATTTTTGTATTCATGATACTTCCTTAATATCTATAATTTCTAAAAATATGCAAGGGGAAGCATGGAATGAGTATGCTCTGTGGAGTATCATAGGTGTGTTTCAGTGTCAGCTCCTTTGAAAATTCTCTTCCTGCCAACCAGAACAGCAACAACAACAACAAAAGCTCGTATCTTCTGAGAATAGCTCACAGTTTCAGACACAAAAAATTTAAGTACCTAACACAAAGGAGGCACTTAGTGCTTGGTAGTTATTTTAATTTCAAAATAAAAAAACCCCACCCTCTTCTTTATGAATACATTGGGTCCTTAGTGACAATATTTTCCATATTTTACAATGACATGAAGATCTCCACCTTTTAATAGAATAACAAAAAAATATGAGAAATAAGGACTTCTGATATTTTTAGAGAGAGATGGCATAAAGATATTTTACTTTTCTTATGAAGAGATTCTGTTGAGAGAAATACTTAAATATAAAGAAATAATTCTTATGATTTATTCTTTCATACAAGAATACATTAGAAAATACTTGTATTTGTTGTTTAAAAAGTCTGTCCTTTTTATGCCAGCATTCAGGAAGACTGAGGAGAACTGCAAGTAGGAGTGCAGACGAGGTAGCTTAGCTACCTAGCTAAACCCTTTTTCAAAATTTTTAAAAAATGTAGAAGAGGTAGGGTGCAGATGTAACTGAGTGCGAAGTCCCTAGACTTAATCCCCAGTACCAAAAAATATCTATCACTTTTATTGGATTTTAATTTGATTTTTCAAGAATTTGAGCTATTTGGAGAAGTAAAATTACCATGTACCCAGATAAAATTAAAAAAAAAAGACAACATTAAAGTTTTCTAGACAGTGGCATTCATTCTAAGCATTGATATCAAATTTTAAAATTTCAGAATTTCTTTTAACAATTCTGTAGTTTGTCTCTTCACTTGGTTCATTGTTTCCTTTGCTGTGCAGAAGATTTTTAGTTTGTTATAGTCCCATTTTTTATTCTTGATGTTATTTCTTGTGCAAATGGGTTTCTGTTTAAGAAGTCTGTACCTATGCCTATATCTTTCACAGTTTTATCTATTTTATCTTCCAGAAGATTAAGTGCTTATTTCACAATATCCAAGTCTTTGATCTATTTTTTATTTTATTTTAGAACATGGTGGTAAATACAGGTCTGGAGTCAATTTTCTGCTTGTGTGTAACCACAGATCCCAGCATCACCTGTTGAAGTAGCTTTATTTCTTCTAACACATGGATTTTTAGCTCTTTGTTAGAAATCAGCGACTGAATGTGCCTCAGTTTGTTTTTGTATCCTCCATTCTGTCCCACTGATCCACACATCAGTCTTTGTGTCAGTACTGTGCAGTTTCTAATCACTGTAGCTTTCATTATAACTTGAAATCAAGGACTGTGTTTGCTCTTGTTGTCCAAGATTGCCTTTGCTATTACAGGTCTCTTCTGGTTCTGTATAAATTTTAGAATTGCCTTTTATGGTTCTGTGAAGTATGTTCTTGGGATTTTGATAGAGATTGCATTAAATCTGCATATCAGTATTGCTAGTATGGTCATTTTGACAATATTATTTCTACCTATCCAGGAACAGGGGTTATCTTTTCTTTTTCTGATGTCCACTTTGATCTCCATTATCAGAATGCTATAGTTTTCATTGTAGAGCTCCTTCATTTCCTTCAGTTAATTTCTAATTATTTAATTTTTTGAAACCATTGTAAATGGTACTGTTTTTCTAATTCTTTTCTCAGTGAGTTCATTATTGGTGTAGAGGAATATTTTTTTGTGTGTATTGATTTTGTATTCTGCTACCATGGTGAATTTATTAGTTCTAAGTGTCTTTTTGTGGAATTTTTGTGTCTTCTGTGTGGAGGATCATTTCATACACTAATAGTGATAATTTTACCTCTTCCTTTCCTATATTTATTCCTTTTATTTCTTTTTCTTGCCTGATTTCTCTGGCTCATGTTTCATGTACTACACTGAACAGGATTGAGAATAAATGGTATCTTTGTCTTTTTATTTTAGAGGGAAAACTTTCAGCTCTTTCCCACTTAATGTTATATTAACAGTAGGTTTGTCACAAATGGGTTTTTATCTGATTGCAATAAACTTTTATAGATTTTTTTAGGTTTTATCTTGAATCAATGTTAGATTCTGTCAAAGGCATTTTTCACACTTACTATTTTGAAATGATCATATGATTTTTGTCCTTGATTCTGTCTATGAATATGTTACATTTATTGATTTGTATATGTTAAGCCATCCTGGCATTCCTGGGATGAAGCAAGCCTATTTGATATGATCTTTTTAATAACTGGTTACATTCTGTTCACCAATATCTTACTGAGGATTTCTGCATCTATGTTCATTAAAGAGATCAGCTTGTAGTTTTCTTTTTTACTGGATATTGCCTGACTTTGGAACCAAGTTTATCTTAGTTTCCAGGAATATGTTTTGAGATACTCCTTCCATTTCAGTTTCATTAAGGAGTTTATGGAGTAAGAGTTCTATGAAGTTTTTCCAGAAATCAGTAGTGAATACATTATCCTTTGGGTCCTGGTCTTTTCTTCTCTTGTTTAATAGTTCTCTTTCTCTGTCTCTCTCTGTGCCTCTTTCTCTGTCTCTCTCTCTGTGTCTCTGTCTCTGTTTTCTCTCTCTCTCTCTCTCTCTCTCTCTCTCTCTCTCCTCTGACCCAATTTTATTTACTGCTACAGGACTGTTCAAGGTTTCTATATCTTTTGGGTGCAGTTCTGTATTCAATTCTCTAGGAATTTTTCCATTCCCCTGAATTCTCTAATTTTTATTTTTTTTATTTTTTTGTACTAGGAATCAAATTCAGGACCTTGTGTCACTGAGTTATATCCCCAGTCCCTCTCTAATGTATTGAAATACAAGTTTTCAAAAGAGATACTAAGCATCTTTGGGTTTTAGCAGTGTCTGCTGCCATTTTACCATTTTCATTTGTAGTTTCATTGATATAGGTCTTTTCTGTTCTTGTTTTGGTAACTTTGGCTAAGGGTTTGTCTATTTTATTAATTTCTTTTAAAGAACTAGCTCTTTGATTCATTGATTCTTTGTGTCTTTTTAGTCTCAAATTCATTAATTTCTGTTCAATCTTTATAATTTCCTTCCTTATAATAGCTTTGAATTTAGATTCTTCTCATTTTTCTAGAACCTGTGGTCCATCATTTGGTTATTTATTGGTCCTCACTCTGTTTCCCTGATATGAGCATTCACAGCAATAGCATTCCTTCTGAGGACTACTCTCATTATGTCCCGTAGATTCTGGTATGTTTCACTAGTATTATCATTTGATTGTAGCAATAATCTAATTTCTTCTGTGGTCCCATTGATTATTTAAGAGCATGTTGCTTAATTTCCATGTATTTGAATAATTTCAATAGTTTCTCTTGCATTTATTTCTAGCTCAATCACACTATGACCTGATAATTATGTGCCAGATAATTCTGATTCTTTCGCACTTACTTAAGCATGCTATTTTGGCTAGTATGTGGTCTATATTGGAGAAGCATCTGTGTGCTGCTGACAACAAAGTTTATTTTGTTGTTGGATGGAACACTCTGTGGATATCTATGAAGTCCATTTGTTAAAAGGTATGGTTCAACTCTGATGTTTCTTAGTTGATTTTTTTGTGTAGTTGATCCATCTGTGAAAGTTGGGTATTGAGGTCTCACTATGATTGTGTTAAAGTATATTTTGTCTATAGTGTCCCATAGCATTTATTTTATGAAGTTAGGTGCATCAGTACTTGGTGTGTACATGTCTACAATTGTCATCTCTTCCATTGAATTTTCCCCATAAACTAGTAAACAGCAACAGTGACTTTCTTTGCTGTACTAATCAGTTTCCGGTTAAATTCACTCTGAAAATACAATAACTACATCTGCTTGCTTTCCAACTCTTTTTTATGTAGTATTTTTCCACCTTTAGAGTTTTAATCTATTAATTTATTCTTGGCTTAAATATGTCTCTTGTATGCAATATACAGTTGAGCTTTGTCTTGTCAACTAGTCTGCTGATTTCTGTCTTTTGATTGAACAATTAAGACCTTAAGTATTGAGAGTTTTTACTTAAAGATATTGACTTATTCCTGTTAGTGCATCATTTTTCTTTTGTTGACTCCTGTATTTTCCTCTTTTGTGTAACTGCACAACCTACTTGATGTACTTAGTCCATCAGACTCGCTGCCTTTGTTGGCTGCATTATCTCTGTCTAGGATGTTTTGAGAATTCTTTGGAGTGCTGGTTTGGTGGCTGTGAATTTTTAAGGTGTTCTTCATCATGGAACTCACTTATTTCTCCATCAATTTTCAAAGACAGTTTTGCAGGATTTATTAGCCTGGGTTGAATGTTGTTTTCTTTCAGGGCTTAAAACTCTTCACTTCACACTCTCCTGGCCTTCAGTGTTTGAGATGTCCACTATAGTCCTAATGTGTCCACTTTTCTAAGAAATTTGCTACTTTTCTTTAACAGCTTTTAAGATTTTATCCTTTTTCTGGGCTTCTGAGAGTTTGACTATGATGTGTAATGGAGAAGTTCTTTTCTGGTTGTGGCTATTTGGTGTTCTATATGCCTCACTTACCTGTACATTGAATCCCCCCACCCCATACACACATACTTGGAAAGCTTACTGCTATGATTTGTATGAAAGGATGCTTTTATTCAATGTGTGCTGTCTTCTGACTTTTCTCTAACTTCAATTAGTCATCTATGTTTCATCTAGCAGCTGTTGGATCAGTTTTTCTTGCTCGCTTAGTTTTAGCATATTTCAGAGTGTATGGTCATTTGTACCAGACCTATGTTCTGGGTCCAATACTCTCTGCCTACATCGGTCACTTCTGTTGTCCATACTTTCAGCAGACTTCCTTATCACCTGTATTTCTGTTTGGTTCATTTTCTTAGGCTCTTCTTATTTATTACTAAATTTATTATTTAAGTTTTGAATTGTTTTGGTTAGCTCTTCTAATTTTTTATTTGAGTCTTCTCTAAACTTACTGATCCATTTGTTTATTATTAATTTCATTGTCTGTGTAGTTACATCATCTTTGAGCTTGACAAGTTTCTTTGATTATGTTGTACAATTCTTTTTTTATTATGTTGTACGAAGGATGGTGTTTGACATTAGTTCAGTTTCTGGAGGCATTTTGTTGCCTTATTTTCCTCTTGCTTCGTGTGTGTGTGTGTGTGTGTGTGTGTGTGTATGGGTGTGTGTGCGTGTGCGTGCGCGCGTATGCATTGAGGTTTGAGGAGCAATAGAAATGTAGGAATGAAAGGACTCCACGGCTCGTGTGGATATCCCTTCAGGTAGTACCTGCTTTCCAATAATACGATCTCAGCATTCTTTGCTTCCTGGTGTTATCTACCTCCCCAGTCTACTCAATTTAATAGGCTTAGAGCCAGTCTCTGTGTTGCAAGAGAATTCCTTCAGGTCACAACACCCACAGCTCTGATTACACAACAATCATGTACATTTCAATTTGTTTTAACAATTTAATCCTGTTATCAACAATCTTTTCAGACATCATGATATTGCTATCAACAGAGTGAGATGTAAAAGGGGGAAGGAAGAAGCAAGAGGAAAAAGAAGAGGGTAAGTCAGTAAGACCAGAGGGAAAGAAGAGTAGGACTCTATTGGAATTGTTTTTATACTTGGAAGGGGTCTGAGGAGAGACTGTGGGAGCAGGAGGGGGAATGCAGAGGGAGGGCAGTGTAGACAGAGATGGAGAAAAACTGTGTACAAGATTGTCAAATCCTGTTAATGTGTTCATAGTTAGTTTATGTTTGTATATTCTATATACAGTTTTGGTAAGGGCTCCCCTGGCACGACCTTGAAAGGTGCTATGTAAGTTATAACACTGGCTACTTACTATCTTTTGAATACATGTAGGTATCATATATATATATATATATATATATATATATATATATATATATGCTAGATGAAAGGTGTAAAGGAGAGGACATGAAGTAAGATTAATAAAAATGAAAAGGATGAAAGGGTAACTAACAGAGGAGGGAAGAGGGAGGACAGGGGATTAAAAAAAGAAAAATTATATTATGTACATGTAGCAACTGCCTAAGATGATTGCAAAATGCATGTACTGAAAATGTGTACTAATAAAAAAGAGGAAGAGAGAAGAAAAATGAAGCAAGCTAGAACAGAAGGAAAAGGGAAAAATACAATGAAAAGAGTGAAGAAAGAGTAATAATTAAAAATAAAAACATATATAAGATACAAAAAAACCCCAAAGAACCATAAAACCCTCTGGTAGTTGGAAGAGCACAAATCCAAACTCTTCCAACCACCCCGTTCGCACCGCAGTCAGTTGCCATGGAATTGCACTGTATGCAGGTGAGTTCAATTGCATGAGTCTGAACTGCTCCCCCGGCTCCCCCAAACTTGATTTACCTAGTTGCCTGCCTGTGAACAAGGAGGCCTATCCATCTAGTTCTTTTCCTGTGTCAGCCTTCTGGCTGCAAGCAGTGCTCTTGGAACGACCAACTGAAGGCCTTTTTCTCTGTCCCAGGATCCTGCTACCTCAGTGAATTTGGGGAGAAGTGATATAATTGGCCAAGCAATAGATTCTCCATTAACTTCTGCAAGAATTTTAACCCCAGCTCCTCCATTGCAGGGCAAGAAGCCTGCAGTTGCCTCTGTGTTTTCCTTCTACAAGATTTTCACCTAGAGCCCTAGATGCACTCTCACCCAGGGCCTGTTTTTTTGTCCCTCCACCTGCAATCTTTTTCAGTTGTTTTTCCAAGAGCATCACTCTCTAACCCAGAAACTTGATGCCCTCCCAGGGCTTCCTGCCTTCAACAGTCCCAGGCAGAAAGCGTTGGGAATTGCCAGGGGGCATGAAAGCATGTAGGAGGTTTCATAAGCATATCCCCAATAGGGATGGAATAGAGGACTATTTCTAGATTAATTTAGCCTTTTTTCTATCCAGAGTCCTGCTACTCCCAGACACTGCTCTGAGCAGGTGTTCATGTAGCCCCAGGGCCTCAGTCCTATCAGCACTCAGATTCACAGGTTCAAATCCCTAATTAGAGTGATGCATTTGTTTTTAAACCCCTTTTTTGCCTACCTGTGTTTCCCATCACTTTCCAGCTTTCAGTTTTTCTGAATTCTTAACTTGCAAATATCACAACTCGCAGTGATCCTCTTCCCAGTGGGGAGGTTAAAGTAACTGTGAGCCTCT
Organism: Hydrochoerus hydrochaeris; assembly: GCA_004027455.1. NCBI lineage: Eukaryota > Metazoa > Chordata > Mammalia > Rodentia > Hydrochaeridae > Hydrochoerus > Hydrochoerus hydrochaeris. The sequence goes on from PVLA01001021.1 coordinate 122,240, forward strand.
TCCATCAGACAGGACACCACTAAAGTGTCAGCTTCTACCCTAGATAATCAGATTCTCTTCCAAATGGCTTGTAACCCAGACCTGAGGTGTATGGCAGTGATCCAGGAGTGGTCCAGCTTCCCCATCTAAGCCCTACTGAAACACAATTTTGGTCTAGTTAGTTTCTCTTTCCATTTATCCTCTTGTACATGGTGTTCTCTATAGTTTGTGCCTCAAGGTAACTGCTTTTCTCCAGTATACATTCCTAACCTAATTCCTTGCTGCCCTATCCTAGCCAACCATGAATCTCTCTCTCAATCTCTCTCTCACAGACTCTCTCTCTGTCTCTGTCTGTCTCTTTCTCTCCCTTTAGAACCATTTTTATATCTGCAGAAAGCATTATTCTGAGCTATATTTTTCTCAGTAATTTTACATCACTTTGCCCAGGCAGAAGACACTAACGTCTAAAATTTAGGATGGAATTATAGGACTAGACTTAGATAATTATTTAATAGATCCTAAGTTTAGCTAACTGACCTTAAGTGTGAGAATCTAGATTCCTGAATGCCTAGTCTGTATGAGCAAGCTCCTGTATGGCGGACACTATTTGATATTTCACTCATATCAGCCAAAACAAAGCCTGTAGAGCTCTGGTGAGGTGCTTTCATTTGCACTTACAGTGAGAAAGTGAGAATACCATAAAGTCAAAACTAGTAGACAGAAGCAGATATTAACATCTCAATTTGGTCTCTGTTTTTCACTACTTTAAGTTTATTGGACATTACGGGATCTCAATCTAGTTTGCTGTGGTCTTATAACCCAGCTCTGTTGTCAGATTATAAGCAATTCTTCCCATTCCAATGCCACCCAGAGTGTGAGTCACCACTACTGTGGGGTTACCAGGGGATACAACTAAGCCCATGGTCGAGAGAAAATAGTTCTTCAACTTAAAGTGTAGGCATCCAGCTGTACTCATTCTTCATAAGGGCCCCACTGCATAACTCAGTCTAAAGGGAACTGGAGGTGGTTGCAGTTTCCTCCTCACTATAAGTTATCTGGAAAATTCTTAAACATGCTCACTTTTAGAAATCTTCACTTTTAACAGCATTTTGCCTTGTTCTTGCCTTCTGCTGTGATGCAGGTTGTAGAGCATCTAATTGATATTTAAAAATAAAAGCATCTAACTGATATTTGAGTTCTGACCTTTCATGATACTAGAGACTGGAGAAAGCCAGTAGAGTGACCATTTTTTCTTATTATAATATTTATGAGGGTGGTTAATTGACTACCATAGATAGTTTGGGCAACATTGCTTTTGTTATCCACTGCTCCAGGTATAACTACTTTATTGAAATAGCAGCATCCCTACTATGGTAGATTAGGATGATGAGCTGTATTTTATTAGATTGGTTTCCCACACAAAAGGTTAATATTAAAATTATTATTATAACAAATTGCCATATTTTTAAGGCTAAAAATTAAACATTGATTAAAGTGCCTTTTTGGTGGGAAAAGTCATTCTGCTATTACTTCACACACTGCAAAAGTTGAAATAAAAAATCAGTTAACATGTATTTTAAATAATAGATAATTACACATATAAAATCCAAGCAATTCCAAGGATATAGAAAAACTGATGTTGTATCTCATGTTTACTTCTCAGATCTCTAGTTCACTCTCCCTGAACAATCATTCTTTATTTCTTGTCAATTGACTTTAAAATGTTTAGGGATATATTGTTGTATACAATATATATTATTTTGCACACATTTTTCAATTTTTTTAAAAAAATGATCTGTGTTGGTGGCAAAACTCTATGCATATACATGTTTTTCTTTTTTGTTAATAATTTCATATTATTCCATTTGTGGATGGGCCAAACTTGTTTTGGCAATCTTTACGTGATAGACACATGATGAGTTATTTTTATTAATTTGCTACATTAAACAATTCTGGAACAATTATAGAAAAGCAAAGGTTACTTCACCAGAGCTGGATATTGTAAAGAAGTTGACCACTATCACTTGTGTTTGACAGAATATCAAATGATGACAGAGAAGAAGGATTTTTTTACAGTGGAAAATGGTTTCAGGCATAAAGGCCAATTGGAGTCTGCTGGCATGGGAATGCTTTAGGTGAGAATCTGGAAATCTCATGTAAATAGATAGGAGTACATATTGAGCTTTCGTTTTGTCCTAAGTTGGAACAGGGGGTTAAAATTAGGGTAGTCAATTGTTAATAAGTAACTGCTATTTGGGGATGGTTGTTACAGAAGTTCTTGTTTAGCTTTCTGGACTGTTACTAGAGATGGTAGTCTGACTTCCTAAATGTCTGACTCATAGCAGGCAGGCTACCTCACCTGTCTACCTTAGCTAACAGGGTTATTTCCTGGGTAGATGGTTGCAGGTTGTGGGTCAGAGCTCTGTTTTAACTTATAGTCCAGCTACTTTACAGTGTGTATTCAATCTTTCAACATACATATGAATATATTTATAAGATACATTCCCAAAAATGGGCTTCCTGAGTCAAAGATACATGCCATTTAACTTATATGTGTATGTTGATAGATTGCTGTCTCAAAGCTTGATAAATTTATCACTGTGGGGATATAACAAGATGCACCAAATTTTGTATCTTTGCCTGCCTGATAGGTTAAAAAAATAACATTTCATTTGTACTTGAGGTTAAGAAGTGTGTGTGTGTGTGTGTGTGTGTGTGTGCATGCAATCATATGTTTTCTTCTCTGGGAACTGTCTATTCATGTTTCTGGTGTTGGCACATTTTTAAGTGTTCCTAAGCCAGGAAACATATGAATAAGAAAGTAGGTGTCAAGAATTTGGTATTATTACCCTGAAAATTCAACCTAGAATCAGGATAGTGCATGTCTGAGATTTTGGATAATGCAAACATTAGAGACATTAAAGGACTACTCTTTAGCCCATATCCTAATTAGCACTCATCTTTTTTTTATTTAAAGAAAACAATTTGAAACAGAAAGAGGATAGAAATAATACAAAATCTCAAAAACAAAACAAAATTAAAAAAATAATAACCAGTAAGAAATCACTAGTTGATAATTACTTATTTTCCTCTTAGAAGTAGTTGTTCAAGTTACAAAAGTAAAGCCTACAAAGTGGACATCCAAACAGTGAGACTGCAATCAGTTTTGTTCATCCATCCAACAAAAACTTTAGCAACATGGTTATCAATCCCACACACTAAAACATAAATGCAGTTATATTCTTTAGAATACTTTGTTTTCCTCTCTTTTTTTCTTTATAATAACTATAATCCATTCTTGTAAACTACTTAGAAGTTTTACACATGTATAAGTCTCTACACATATACCTAGCCTTTCTGTATTAGAGGGAGAAACAAATCAAAACAAGTCACCAATACAAATTCCTAGAGAAACACAAAATGAAAAGGACATATAAAATCACAATACTAGGTGATCCACGATAGTTACCATGATGTCTCCTGTCGTCCCCAACAAAACTGTCCATATTGTCAAACACAGTACAATTAAACTTAGCATTTCATTACACTATTAATAAAATCTAAACATTGGAGATATTATAGGCCTTCAAAGGCAGTTAACAATCAAACCAGAATGGGCATCCCACTGAATCCTGTCATCTTCAGAGCAGTTGCCTCCACTCTGACTCGACACCCTAAAGCACACCAGACTCAAACAAAATCAATCAAGACAAAACAGCAATATAACCAATCTTCTCTGTCTTATCTCTGCTATGCTATTTTTCTGCCATTGTTGTTTGTTTACTTTTCTCCTTCATTCCACTGTCTGCCCCTTTCTTTGAGGGCTTTCTGCCATTATTCCTGGAATCCTGGTGATTTTCTTCTCTCTCTCTAGAATGTTCTTCAGTATTCTTTGCAGGGTTGGATTGGTGGTCACAAACTCCCCCAGTTCCTCTTTGTCATGGAAATATCTTGTCTCTCCATTAATTTTGAGAGACAGTTTTGCAGGATACATCATTCTGGGTTGGAGGTTATTTTCTTTCAGGGCTTGGAATATTTCGCTCCAAGCGCTTCGTGATTTGATGGTTTGCATCGAGAAGTCTGCTGTGATTTTGATGAGTTTTCCTCTATAGGTAATCTGTTTCTTTTCTCTGACTGCTTTTAATATTCTGTTCTTGTGATGGATTTCTGGGATCCTGATTATTATATGTCTGGGTGTAGATCTGTTTTGGTTGTAGCTGGCTGGAGTTCTGTATGCCTCATATATCTGAACATCACTTCCGTTTCCTATGTTTTGGAAGTTTTCCTTAATTATTTCTGTGAATAGACTTTTTATTTCATTTGTATTTGTCACTGCATCTTCATTCACATATTTTATTCTTAGGTTATAAGTCCTCTTGTCATCTTCTAGCCTTTGTATCATTGCTTCCTGGTTCCTTGTTATTTTTAAGGGATCCTTCCTTTTGCGATCATATGTTGCAAATCTATCTTCAAGTTTTGAAAGTTTGTCTTTAGTTTCTGTTAAAGGTTTTGCCAGCTTTCAATGGAGTTTTTAATTTCCTGATATTCTCTTGGGATCTGTTTCATGTATTCTAGGTTTTGTTTATATTCTTCATCAAAGGCTTCTCTCCTTTCTCTGGGTTCCTCTATTCTTTCATTTGTGTCTACTTGAGGATTACCCAGGACTTCTTTTATTAATCTTCTTATATCTTGCTTCACCTGAGTTAGAATTTCAGATTTAAATTTGATGATGAGGTCACGGAAGTATTTCTCTATTTCCAATGAGGCTGTCTCTGACATTACAGGTTTGCTACCCTCAACCTCCTCTGTATTTACTTCTGCTGGACTCACTTTCCCAGGTTCCACAGTTGGAAACCTTTTGTTGTTTCTGTCTTGTCATGTTTCCAGCCCTCTTCAGACAGGTGGGTGGTGGAGATCTCCCGGCCTTTCATATTGCTTACAGTTTTTTCTGCAGTGCACTTGCTAGAGAAGTGCCGCCCCCCAGTTGGCTGCGGATCTGTGAGGTGCACGCTGAGAGCCAGCCCCTCCCCCTACGTCAGTTAACCAGGGGATGCTTCAGCAAGTTTGCGTGTTCCCTGGGGATGCCACTGGCTCAGAACAGCCTCGTCCCTGGCTATTGGGTTTCAACCAGGGGTGTGGCACTGCCCAAGCAGATCCCACCAATCTGCTTTGGACCAGGGTCTGTCGACAGATGCTGGCTCGGGTTTTGATTCAAGCCAGCCCTGCCCAACTCCAAAATGTTATCTAGCTGGTCCTCCTGGTTTGGGAAATCCAGTTCCCGTCACTCACCAAAATTCACGCAGCTCAACTGGCTGTTTCCACTCCCTGCCGCAGCACCTCCTCCAGCCGAGGGTCTCGGGCTCACCAACCACTGCTCTCGGCAGGGCCGCGAGCTCAGCTCCATTGTGAGTCGACTCTAAGAGGTGCCAGTACAGCGACCGGGGCTTGCCCAGCTCCAGCCCTCAGTCCACGCTTCTTCTTTCTTTTTTCTTTTTCTTTTTCCTCAGTTTCTTCCTGGGTCATGAGAATTCCTCTCCTTTTGTCTGGCTTTCTCCATGTTGTCAGATTCCAGTGTCTGAGTTGGTTTTTTTTCAGAGAAGCTCTCTTATCATACCACCACTCAATTGGCCATCTCGCAATTCCCCTAATTAGTACCCATCTTACAAGATCTATTTCTCTCACAGCACATGATAATGGAGGAATGAATATTTTGATAACAGAGGTAGAGTTTACATTTGAAATTGTAATTCAAGTAGCTTGAGAAAGTCAGCTACTGCACAAGAAATAGAATTGTTGGTTATCTGAGTGGCCTAAAAAAGATATTATCTCAGACATTTACCCATGTGATATTCTCTCAAATGGTTTTAATTGTGTGTTTTTGTTTGGGAAATATTTCCATCTTCACAAGGTTGGGTGTGCTACTGTTTTATAACTTAGGCTAAATAATATTCACTAAATTATCATTGATTTGAGTTTCCTTTTATGTATTAATTTGGTGTATCCTACACAATACAGACCATGTCCATCACTGAGCCAATGTTTAGAGAGAACAGAAACTCTATCACCATCTCTCCAAATCATCTTAATTATTGGGATGAGACATCAATATTTTTTTCAGTAGCATTCTTACTCTCTCCTCAGCTCTTTGTCCCCAGATCGATGGTTAAAGCAATATTTGTGCATATTTGCACTCTGGAAACAAATTATAAATCATTCATCTGTAAATATGTACTTCAATCTTTGATATTTGAAGAGAGCTGAAGCATACAAACCCATAGGAATACTCACCGAGACACAAACACCCATACATATGCAATCAGATATTCTCTCAGAAATTTTTTTTTTAATTTTCCATTTGAGAAGGTGAATTTTCATGGTCAGATCAAAAATACTCTTCCTTTTCAGTCCCTATTACTCTTCCTTTAAGAGTAAAAATGCTATATTACTCTTCCTTTAAGTCCTTGTATCATTTCTACATATATGATTGTATTACATGTATTGTTTGTTTGACTCAAAAGGAGTGCTGATAATTATAGAATTTATTTTTGTATAGGAATGCTATTTTTAATTGTTGACTTTGTATCCAGCTATCTTACTGAATGTATATGTTATACCTAGGAGTGTTTCAATGGAGTTTTGGGGTCTTCTATGTAGAGTATCATGTCTACATATATGTAGACAAATAATGATAGTTTAACATCTCCTTTTCCTATCCTTACTTGTTTTATTTCTCTCTCTTGTCTAATTGCTCTGGCTAGTATTTCCAGCACTATATTGAATAGAAGTGGTGATAATGGACATCCTTGTCTTGGTCCTGATTTCAGTTTATGGCCATTTAATATGATGCTGGCTGTTGGATTGTCATAGATGGCTTTTATCATATTGAGGTAAAGACCATCTTTTCTAATTTTCTGTAAGGTTGTTATCATAAATAAGTGTTGGAACTTATCAAAAGCTTTTTGTGCATCTATAGAAATGATCACATGATTCTTATTTTTGGCTCTGTTGATATGGTGGATTACATTTATTGATTTGCATGTGTTAAACCATCCTTACATTCCTGGGATGAATCCCACTTGGTCATGGTGTATACTCTTCTTGATGATTTGCTGCATTCTGTTTGCCAAAATTTTATTGAGAATTTTTGCATCTATGTTCATCAGGGAGATTGGTCTGTAGTTCTCTTTTTTTGCGTCTTCCTCAGATTTTGGTGTTAGAGTAATGTTTGCTTCCAGGAATGACTTAGGGAGAATTGCTTCCCTCTCAATTTCATTGAACAGTTTGAGGAGTGACAACATTAAGACTTCTTTGAAATTCTTTTTTTAAATTTTATTTTACAGAGAATAAAACAAAAGAGGACAGAATAAAGCAGATCAGAACAGACAACACAGCACTTCACAACAAGACAATTGGATATCAACCGTAGCTACCATAATGTCTCTTTCTTTGAAATGGTTGAGCATAGCTTCACATACAATAATATCAAACATAACAAAATAGAATAAAACCATTCAAGGGAATGAAAATATTACAAGGCATTCTGAAACAAATAACAGAAAATGAACAATGGCTACTATAATATCTCATTTTCCATAAAAAATTTGTTTATACTATCATCAATATTAAAATCCAATAAGACACAACATGATAGAATCAAAGGTAATAGAAGAACAAAAGCATGTTAGGACTTCAAAGCAAGTTGATATTAAATCAGCAATGGTTGCCATAATGTCTTGTTTTCTTCAAAGTGGCTGTTCATATCATCACACATACAAGGTCAAACAAAACAGAATAAAACCATTCTAACCAATGAATGAAAACATTATAAGACTTCAAAGCAATGTAATGGAGAACCATGATTACCGTAAAATCTTATGTACTCTTACCATTTCTTGCACTAGGGAGACTATACAGTATTTACACATGTGAGTTTGATTTATTTTGCTTATGAGTATGGTCTCAAGATGCATCCATTTATTTATAAATATCTCAATGTGATCATTCTTTATAGCTGAGTAGTACTCCATTGTATAAAAGTACCACAATTTTTTTATCCATTCCTCAGTTGATGGGCACTTAGGTTGTTTCCAAGATCTGGCTATTAGAAATTGTGCTGCTATAAACATGGGTGCACAAATACCACAGTGGTAAGATGTTTTGAGTTCTTCTGGGGATATGCTTAAGGGTGGAATAGCTGGGTCAAATGGGACCTCCAACCCCAGGTTTTGAGGAATCTCCAGACTGACCTCCACAGTGGTTGCATCAGTCTAAACTCCCACCAACAGTGCAGAAGAGTTCCTTTTTCCATACAGCCTCTCCAGCATTTGTTGTTGGTAGTTTTGTTGATCCTGGCCATTCTTTCTAGAGTGAGATGGAATCTCAGTGTAGTTTTAATTTGCATTTCTCTAATGACCAATGATAATGAACATTTTTTCATGGTATTTATTTATTTATTTATTTGTCATTCATATTTCTTCATCTGAGAACTGTGTGTTCATCTTGGATGCTCATTTTTGGATTGGGTCTTTGAATTTCGGAGGTCTGTTTTTTTTAATTCTTTAAAAATTCTAGACAGAAGTCCTTTGTCTGAAGGACAGTTCACTAAAATTTTTTCCCAGTTGTGGGTTATCTTTTCACTCTGCTGGAGATTTCTTTTGACATGCAGAAACTCTTTAATAAGACATGATCCCAGTTATTGATTCTGGGAAGTATTTCCCATGCAGTTTGGTTCTTGTTCATGAATTCTCTACCTTCCCCTATATCTTCAAGATTTTTACCTACTTTGTCTTCCAATAGATTTAGTGTTTCTGTTTTAATATTGAGATCTTTGATCAATTTAGATTTTAGTTTGGTACATGGTGATAGGCATGGGTCTAGTTTTAGTTTTCGGCATATGGATAACCAGTTTTTCCAGCACCGTTTATTAAGAGACTATCATTCTTCCAGTGAACGTGTTTCCATCTTTTATCAAAGATAAAGTGTTTGAGTGTGTTTGTAGTTGTGGTTGTATCTTCTAGTCTATTCCATTGATCTTCAGGTCTGTTTTTATTCCAGTACTATGTTGATTTTATTACAGTAGCTTTGAAGTCAGGGATTGTGATGCCTCTTGCCTTGGCTTTGCTGCTCTTTGCTATTTTAGGTCTGTTCTGGTTCCAGATGAATTTTAGGAGTGATTTCTCTAGATCTATGAGGTATGTTAGTGGTATTTTCATTGGGCTTGCATTGAATCTGTATAACAATTTTTGGAGAATGACCATTTTCACAATATTTATTCTTCCTATCCATGAACAAGGGATGTCTTTCCATTTTCTGAGGTCCTCTTCAATTTCTTTTTTTCAGGGTATTATAATTTTCCCTGTATAGCTCTTTTACTTCTTTTGTTAGATTAATTCCTTAGTATTTCAGTTTTTGGATGCTAGTATGAAGGATATGGCTTCTCTTATTTCTCTCTCAGTGATTTTGTTGTTAGTGTATAGGAATGCTATTGATTTTTGAGTATTGACTTAGTATCCAGCTACACTGCTGAATTTATTTGTTATATCTAGGAGTCTTTCAATGGAGTTTGGGGGCCTTCTATGTAGAGTATCATGGCATCTGCAAATAGTGATAATTTAACTTCTTCTTTTCCTATCTTTACTCCTTTTATTTCTCTCTCTTATCTAATTGTTCTGGCTAGTATTTCCAGTACTATGTTGAATAGGAGTGGTGATAAGGGACATCCTTATCTAGTGCCTGATTTTAAAGTAAAAGCTTTCTTTTTTTGGCCATTTAATATGATTCTGGCTGTTGGTGTGTTGTAGATGGCCTTTATCATATTGAGGTAAAGACCATCTATTCCAATTCTCTGCAAGGTTCTTATCATGAATGGGTGTTGGATCTTATCAAAAGCTTTTTCTGCATCTATAGAAATGATCATGTGATTCTTGCTTTTGGCTTTATTGATATGGTAGATTACATTTATTGATTTACATATGTTAAACCATCCCTGCATGCCTGGGATGAATCCCACTTGGTCATAGTATATAATCTTGATGATTTGCTGCATCCTGTTTGCCAATAATTTATTGAGAATTTTTGCATCTATGTTCATTAGGGAGACTGGCCTGTAGTTCTCTTTTTTAGTTGGGTCTTTCTCAGGTTTTGGTACTAGAGTTATATTTGCTTCCAGGAATGACTTAGGGAGAATTTCTTCCCTTTCAATTTCATTGAAGAGTTTGAGGAGTGTCGGCATTAAGTCTTCTATGTATTTCTTGTAGAATTTTGCAGTGAATCCATCTGGGCCTGGGCTCTTCTTTGTTGGTAGAGACTTGATTACATTTTCAATTTCATTCGTAGAAATTGGGTTATTCAGCAGCTTTACATCTTCTTGATCCATATTTGGTGGTTCGTATGTTTCTAGGAATCTGTCCATTTCTTCTGTGTTATCGAACCTATGAGAATAGTGGTTTTTGAAATAGTTGATGATCTTCTGTATTTCCACAGGGTTGGTAGTGATTTCACCTTTTTCATTCTGTATTGCATGAATTTGAGTCTTTTCTTTCCGTTTTTTAATTAGGTTGGCTAGGGTCTTGTCAATTTTATTCATTCTTTCAAAGAACCAACTCTTTGATTCGTTGATTCTTTGAATTTTCTTAGTCTCTATTGCATTAACTTCTGCTCTGATCTTTATAATTTCCTCCCTTCTTTTGGCTTTGGGCTTGGCTAGCTCTTCTTTTTCTAGATGTTTCAGGTGTAATATCAGGTTGCTTATTTGTATTTGTTCTGTTTTCCTAATGTGGGAACTCAGTGCAATAAATTTTCCTCTGAGGACCACTTTCATTGCGTCCCACAGGTTCCAGTAAGTTGTATTTGAATTTTTGTTTGCTTGTAGATATTATTTAATTTCTTCTTTAATTTCTTCTGTGACCCATTGATTGCTCAAGAGTTTATTATTCAATTTCCATGTGTTTGTGGGATTTTTGCAGTTTCTAGTCATTAATTTCTAATTTCATGGTGCTATGATCTGATAACAGACATGGGATAATTTCAATTCTTTTGCATTTACTTAAATATGTTCTGTGGGCTAGTATATGGTCTATTTTAGAGAATGTCCCAGGTACTGCTGAGAAGAATGTATATTCTGATGTTGTTGGATGGAACACTCTGTATATGTCTATCAAGTCCATTTGTTCACAGGTGTGATTCAGTTCTATTATTTCTTTGCTGATTTTCTGTCTAGTTGATCTGTCCCTTTGTGTCAATGGCATGTTAAGGTCTCCTGTTATAATTGTGTTATTGCTTCTTTCATTTTTCATTTCTGTTAATACTTGCTTTGTGTAGCTGGGTGCTCTGGAATTTGGTGCATATGTATTTAAGTTTCTTATCTCTTCCTCTTGAAGTTTTCCCCTAACTAGTATGTAGTGACCTTCTTGATCTCTTTGGACCATTCTTAGTTTGAAGTTCGCATTGTCTGCAAACAGAATAGCTACCTCTACTTTTTTTTTTTTTTTGAGTTCCTGTTGCATGAAATATTGTTTCCCATCCTTTGACTTTCAGTCTATGAATTTTCTTTTGGGTTAGATGTGTTTCTTGTAGACAGCATATGGTTGGATGTTGCTTCTTGGTCCATTCTGCCAGTCTGTTTCTTTTTTTTTTTTTTTTTTGGTGAATTGAAGCCATTTACATTAATGGTTATAACTGTTATATATCATTTTATTGTTAACCTGTTATCTTTCTGCTGTTGTATCTTTACCTTTCCACTCTGTTCAATTGTTTGCCTTGCTTAGTGATTTTTTTCCTATTTCTATCTAGAATGTCTCTCAGTATTCTTTGCAGGGTTGGTTTGGTGATCATGAAGTTCTTCAGCTGTTCTTTGTCATGGCAGTATCTTATTTCTCCATCCATTTTGAAGGACAGTTTTGCAGGGTATATCAGACTGGGTTGGAAGTCATTTTCCTTTAGGATCTGAAAAAATTTACTCCATGCTCTTCTTGACTTCACTGTGTTGAGAAGTCTGCTGTGATTCTGATAGGTTTTCCTTTATAGGTGATCTGTCTTTTCTCTCTAACAGCTTTTAATATTCTGTCCTTATTTTGGATTTCTGGGATGATGTAATCATCATATATGCCTGGGTATAGTTTTATTTTGGTTATAGATGTTTGGAGTTCTATATGCTTCACTCATCTGTATGTCAGTTTCCATTCTCATGTTTGGGAAATTTTCAGCTTTTAGTTCTGTAAATAGCCTCGTGATATCATTTGTATTTTCCCCTTCTTTTTCATTTATCCATATTAATCTTACATTGTTTTTCTTTGCTTCATCTTGCAACTGTTGAATTATTTCCTGATTCCTTGCTATTTTTAAAAGATCTTTCCTTTCCTGTTCACTAGCTGCAATCTATTTTCAGTTTTGTTGAGGTGGTTTTGGCAACTTTCAATCGAATTGTTGATTCCCTGTGTATGTCTTTGAATCTGCTTCATGTATTCTGTTTGTTTCTTATATTGTTCATTCAGGGAGTCTATCTTTTTTGCTTTGTTCCTCTAATTTTTTAGCTGTGTCTTCTTAAGATGCATTCACTATTTCTTTCACTACTTTTATTATTTCTTCTTTTACCTGGGAGATTATTTCTGATTTGAGTTCCTTCACAGCTTCCCGTACTTGCTTCTTTATTTCATTTTATATCATTTTAGATATTTCAGGTGTATGACTAGTATTTTCTTCTATGTATGTGGCTCCCAGGTTTTCTTGGGATGGGCTGGAGGCTTGAGATTGCATTTTGGTCTTTTGTTTTGTCATTTTCCTATATTTCCATGTTTTGAGTGATGTTCCAAAACTTTCCCTGGGCATTTTGGAAATTACCTCCTGCACCCTTGGCTCCTGGGACTCATGGGCCTTGGCTCTCCTCTTGGCATGGGCCTGGTACCTTGACTGAATAAAGGTCGCTGGGCATGGTCTACTCAAACCTGCAAAACCTCTTCAGGCTAGTCCAGTGTCCTAGGAGGCTGGGTGGGCACCCAGGCACCAGTTTGATGTCCCAAACTCTCCCCAGGCTAGCACCGGGAAGCTGAAACTCACTTCACAGTGCAGGCCTGGCTCCTCTCTTAATTTCTTGTAGAATTCTGTAGTGAATCCATCTGGACCTGGGCTTTTCTTTGATGGTAAGGATTTAATTAAATTTTAAGTTTTGTTAATTGAAATTGGGTTATTGATCAGTTTTACATATTCTTGATGCAGCTTTGGTAATTCATATGTTTCTAGGAGTCTGTCCATTTCTTTTGTGTTATCAAGCCTATGAAAGTAGAGGTTTTTGAAATAGATATTGATGATCTTCTGTTTTTCCACAGGGTCTGTAGTGATTTCACCCTTTTTATTCTTTATTGCATGAATTTGCATTTTTTTCTTTCCTTTTTATAATAAGATTGGCTAGAGGCCTGTCAATTTTATTTATTCTTTCAAAGAACCAACTCTTTAATTTGTTGATTCTTTGTACTGTTTTCTTAGTCTCTATTGCATTGATTTCTGCTCTAACCTTTATGATTTCCTCTGTTCTTTTGGCTTTGGGCTTGACTTGCTCTTCTTTTTCTAGATATTTAAGGTGTAACATCAGTTTTTTTTTTATTTGTGTTTCTTCTGTTTTCCTAATGTGGAAATTCATTGCAATAAATTTTCCTCTGAGGACTGCTTTCATTTCATCCCACAGATTCCGGTAAGTTATATTTGTATTTTCATTTGCTTGCAGGTATTGTTTAATTTCTTCTTTAATTTCCTCTGTGACCCAATGATTGCTCAAGGGTGTATTATTCAATTTCCATGTGTCTGTGGGGTTTTTGCAGTCTCTTTTGTCATAATTTCTAGTTTCATGGCACTATGATCTGATAACATGCATGGGATAATTTCAATTCTTTTGCATTACTTAAGCATGTTCTGTGGATTAGAATATGGTCTATTTTAGAAAATGTCTCATGTGCTGCTGAGAAAAATGTATATTCTGATATTGTCGGGTGGAACACTCTATATATGTCCATCAAGTCCATTTGTTCACAAGTGTGATTCAATTCTTTTATTTCTTTGCTGATTTTCTGTCTAGTTGATCTTTCCCTTTGTGTCCATAGTATGTTAAGGTCTCTTGTTATAATTGTGTTATTGCTTTTTTTTCATTTTTGTTAATATTTTTTTTGCATAGCTGAGTGCTCCTGAATTTGGCATATAGATATTTAAGATTGTTATCTCTTCCTCTTGGAGTTTTCCCCTAATTAGTATGTAGTGATGTTCTTTACCTATTTTGATAATTCTTGGTTTGAAGTCCATATTGTCTGCAAACAGAATAGCTACCTCTGCTTTTTGGGAGGTTCCTGTTACATGAAGTATTGTTTCCCATCCTTTGAGTTTCTGTCTATGAATTTCCTTTTGGGTTAGATGTGTTTCTTGTAGACAACATATGGTTGGATGTTGCTTCTTGATCCATTCTGCCAGTCTGTTTAATTGGTGAATTGAGACCATTTACATTAATGGTTATAACTGATATATATTGGTTTATTTTTGACATGTTATCTTTCTGCTTTCTGCTGTTGATTCTTTACCTTTCCACTCTGTTTAATTGTTTGCCTTGCTTAGTGATTTTTTCCTATTTCTATCTAGAATGTCTCTCAGTATCATGAAGTTCTTCAGCTGTTTTTGGCATGGAAGTATCTTATTTCTCCATCCATTTTGAAGGACAGTTTTGCAGCATACTACAAATTCCATAAGTTCTTGGAACAAAATAACTAACATTCATAGGATTGGAACAATTTTGTGTTAGTGTCTGTTGATCTGAGAAACTCTTGAAGAACATTATGTAAAATAACAACCATAGTTATGCTCCTACCACCTTATTTTGAAGGCCTTCATTGTCATTGTTTTGGGATCTTTGTTATTGTTATTTATTTGTCTTTTTTATTTCATGTTTTTCTAGTAATTTGTTTAGTTTTGCTTTGTTTTTCCCTCTAGTACAGAAAAGATAAGTTTACATGTCGAGGCTTATACATGCATAGAACATCCCCTAAACAGTATATGAGAATCGATTATATTATGCATGATGAAATGAACAGCTACTTTGAAGAAAAAGAGACATTATGTTATCCATTGCTGATTCCATATCATCATGCTGTGGAATCCAGCAATGCTATTATTCTTTGTTCAGAGTGATTTTAGCCTATTTTGTATTGTTTAATTTCAACATATGTGAAGGTATGGACAGCTAATTTGAATGAGAACAAGAGACATTATGGCAGCCATTGTTGATTTCCCTATTGTCTGGTTTGAAGGCCTATAATGCCTTCATCACTCTGTTCTGATCAGGTTAATACTATTTTGCTTTATTTGAATTCATTGTGTGTGAAGATATGGACAATTATTTGGAAAAAGACAAAAGATATTATGGTAGCCATGGTAGATATCCTGTTATATTGCTTTGAAGTCTGTCACTTACATTGTTTTCTTTTGATCCACTTTGTTCTGTTTTGTTATGTTTAGTTTTACCCTCTTTAAAATAAAAATTTTTTAAAAGAATTTATTTTTACCTCATTATCATCCTGTACTAAAGTCTAGTCTTCCTTGTTGTTAATACTTTTTAAAGCATCTGAAACTTGTTACAGGAAAGTTGAATTGTTTTCCTACTATTTAAAAAGTATACTTTTTCTGGTTCAGATGGATTTACTACTTACTTATGGATTTTTCCCCTCAAATTCCTAGTTTTGAATCAAAGGACCAACATCCCCCTGAAATGTTAATAATCATAATAGGTTTACATGCTGAAAAGTTTGTGTTACTGTAGTTATGGACTTATATAGCTGAGCTGCCTGTACTGGATCATTTTTAGTGTTTATAGTAGAGAATTATTGGGCCCTTACAAAGTGTCAGGCATTGTTTTAAGAGAATTTGTGTATTTATTTGTTTACTTATCAAAATAACCCTAACCTTATTTGTCATATAACATTATTATTCCTATTTTATAATAATAACACTGAGACACAGAGAGACTAAGTAACTTGTCCAAGAAATAAATGATAGAATTAGGATTAAAAATCTATGAAGACTAATGATTCACATCTTTACTCCACATCTTAAATTCAGTATTCTTTCTTGTTATAATATAGTTTAATTTGATGAATACTTTGTATTTATAACTATGGATGCAGTTAGCTAAGTATAATGTATTGAATTTCAATCCTGGGCTCAGTATTAGTGTAAGAACAATTATTTTATCCTATAGACTAAAATAAATATTTAAGAAGTAAATCGAGTCAGCCTTGGGATAAGTAGATACAAAAGTCATTTTCTTACATGATTTTTCTCCATTCATATGACCTTTAGATTTATGTCCAAGCCTTATGGGATGAGTTCTTCATTTCTTCATCTGTCTGCCTTACTTTTACCAAGAGTAGCCCATTTTTAAGTCCAGTTCTTTTATTAAGTTAATACTAAGACTAATCATAAGAATGGTGATGATCGTATTAAAATATATTTTCTTAACATGATACTGTTTTGCTATATATGTTGTATTCATTTGGTCCTCATAAAATCTCCCATATCCCCTCCAGTTACTAGCATTATTCTGATCATTTTATGAATGAGGAAGCTGAGAAATGTTTGTTTCTTGTTTTTTGTTTGTATTTTGTTTTGTTTTGTTTTTCCCTCTAATACAGAAAGGATAGATGTATATATATATAAACTTATACATGCCTAGATCTTCTCCTAAAGAGTTTACAAGAATTGATTTTATTATGTGTGATGGTATCAACATCTACTTTGAAGAAAATGAGATATTATAGTAGCCATTGTTGATTTTCTGTCATCTTGGTTTGAAGTCCAATAATGCTTTTATTTGTTTTGATTGGTTTTAGTCTGTTTTCTATTATTTGATTTAAATATGTATGAAGATAAGGACAGCTATTTTGAAGAGAACAAGAGACATTATGGTAACCATTGTTGATTTTCTTATTGTCTGGTTTTGAAGGACTGTAAATGCTTTCATTCTTTTGTTTTGATCAATTTTATATTATTTTGTTTTGTTTGAATTCATTGTGTGTGAAGATATGGACAACTATTTTGAAGAAAACATGAGACATTACGGAAGCCACTGTTGATTTCCTGTTGTGTTGTTTTGAATTCCTGTGTTGCTTGCATTGTTTTGTTCTGATCCGCTTTGTTCTGTTTTTTTTTATTCATTTTAAGATAAAAAAAAGAAATGAGGAAAGTGATGCATTCAAAACTAATATTTGTTAAATCTAGGTTTGCACTGGCTATTGTTATAAAGCTAATTTTGGTTCCTTTCACAAAGGGCTACAAATAGACTGTAATAATAATGAAAAAAAAGAAACTGAAACAAAAGAGAAAGGAATTAATAGTATTTAGCCTGATAAAAAGGAACCTAAAACTTAGCTTCAAAAGCATGATTTATGATGATAAAGGTGTTTCTTTTTATGGAAGAAAAAATGACTGCATTTAAATTTTCCTCAGTAAAGAAAACTACTTACTCTAAATCCAGTTAACTATTAGACTAATGACTTGAAATTGTAGAGGGTCAGAAGGGTAAAGTAAGAGGGACATGGGGTTTGGAACTGGGCAACCACAACTGATTTTCCAGCTCAACAGCTTATGACTGTGGGGGAAGCAATAACCTTTCTCCTCTTCTTTCTCGTTGGTCAAATGGAAATATTAACACCTATCCAGAACACAATTCTCAAAAGTTCCTGAGCAGGGGGATTGGAAGAATTATTAGCTCAGTACCTGGAATGCTGTAAGTGCCTAGTAATTGTTTATGCATTTTCTCCTCTTGGGTATCTACAGGACTTTCTATCAACCTAGAAATCTAGGCAATAACTAAGATTGTTATCAGAGATTTTAAGTCAGACTCTCATGAGCTCAAGCCACAGACTTTCGAGTTGAAAGAATTTCTTTAGTTAAAGAGTCTCAGTAATGTGGCAGTTGGGGGGATGGGATCCATAGTGAATGTGTGTGGCACAATTTCATTGCAAACGCAAATTAGTTTTCCTGTCATTTGCTAGCAAGCCCACTGTTTATAATAACTGTTCATAATGAATCAGGCTGGTATTTTCTTCATACATTTTCCCTGGAGGCTTTAATAACTCTGTTTCTATGTTTTATGGTTCCATGCTGTGGAATGAGACTCTGGTGGAAATACAATCCTGTTTTATAGCCTCTATAGAAATGAGAGGCAGGAGAAAAAAAAGCAAAAGAAGAAAATTAGTGGTCAGAAAGGTTTCTACGACAAAGAGGGATGCTCTACGAGCCAGACCTGAGGGTGTATGAGGAAAATGAAAGATGGCCCAGAAAATCTCCTCCATATGTGAAGTGGTTGAGAAGAATTAAAAACAGATAAAGGACTCAGAATCAGTTAGAGGGAAACATTGGGTGACTTGAACCAGCTGAATTCCATCCAATTCTGCAAATACTTACTATATCAACTATGTGCCAAACTCTTTATAAGCTTAAGAGCCGTAGCATCCAATATGGCAGCCATTAGTCCCATGTATCTATTTGAATTTAAATTACTTAATATTAAATTGCCTAATATCAAGGAAAATTAAAAATTCAATTTCTCCATTGCAGTAACCATGCTTCAAGCCACAGAATATGTAACAAATGACTACCATATTGGGCAACACAGAATAACCTTTCCTTCGTTACAGATAGTTCTGTTGGATAGAAATGCCAGTGCACACAGTATAAATGGACGACCAAGGAATCACTGTTGCCTTTCATGAATTTACAGTCTTGGAAGACAGAAGAATGGGTAACAAATAAATTACTTCCTAGAGATGTAATATTAGTTTGTCAAACTCATGCTGTGAGTTCTGGGGATAAGGCGAGGAAATTTAACAGAGATGCTGGTCAAATACAGCAGGGTGAAGGAAGAATATTTTTCCAGAAATGTCTGCATAGAAGATGGAAATACTACCTGAGTTCAAGAGCTAACTAGTTTTCCCCATGTGGAATAGATGGAAGACAGCAATGTAAACAGAAGTGATCGAGGCAGTGGGGGTAGGGAGGAAGCAGCATGGACTGCCCACCAAAACACCCTGATATAGTCCTGTTGAAGTGTGTAGTCAGAGTAGCTGCAGCCAGAACATTAGGGTTTGGGTCAGAACGTTGTCTTGAAGGCAGTAAGGAGCTAGTGAAGGGTTTTAAACAAGAAAAAATTTGTGTGATCAGATTCCTGTGGATTGAAGTGAAAACAGCTTAGTTTTCTGCCAGTGAAATGTTTTGAGTTCTACACATTTCACTCTGTCTTTGTCAAAGTTTTAATCTACAAAATGAGACTTATCTACAGCTCATAGGAATGTTACAATGATGCAGATGTAACGTAGGTAAAGCAGCCAACAAAGTCTCTGGCACATAGTCGGTTCCAACAAATGCTTTCCTTTTGATTGTATGTTTGCAAGGGAAGCAAAATTAGTGAGGCCTGTCTTTGTCTTCAGAGAGCTTAATGTCAAGTGAGAGTAGATCTGTACAGATGACCAAGTCAGTCCAGGTCAGATCAAGATACAAGTACTTATGGTACATAAATACGTCACACAGCATATACCATATATCACACACACAATAACACACACACACACACACACATGCGCACAATTTCTCTGCTCCAAGGAGACATAGTCTAAGCTATGAAGGAGAAGGCTGTTATTATACAACCTATCAGAAGGTTTGTTTGCAATTAATTTTCAAGAATGAATGTTCGCAGGGAAACAGAACTGATGGACCAAGGAACAGGTAATGTGGCCAGAGAACAAGAGAGAAAGGGGATCCCCGGTGTGTTCAAGAGGTAGAGAATGGAGCCTGTGGGGTCACAGCTGCCAGCCTTCCTCCTGCCTCAGAGGCCACCCTGAGTGGTGAGTGAGTTCCTTGGGAGGAGAGAGGATGGAGAAAGAGCACAAAGGGCTGGGGTTCCAGGGAAGAGTAAAGTCTATGCTATGGAGTCCTATTATTTATATGAAAACCTTCTGTATTCAGACTAGTACCAAACCCCACTTCTTTCCTATGGTCATGATCTCATTCACATTTTTAGTTTCTAACATGTCCTGTTTTCTCTTAATATTGAAAATTGTATTTAGGTAATACCTTAGAATTCCACTTCCACTTGTGCATTTATAGAATTGTTTTCCAAATGAAAAATTTCAACTCCCACAAGTAAGTAGGAGTAAGATTTAGGGGCACATGCACATTCAGTATTGTTTTTTAAACAATCTAGCTGTTGTTCTATCAAATCAGGGTAGTAACTATGGCTATATTCTGTTGGTCAAAAGCCCTGAATAGCATTTTAAAGTCTCCTATTAATAAAACACTGGAAGGCTAATTATAAATATTTGTGGGTGTAATACTGTCTGCATAAATCTTTCACAATGCTGTATCAATGGAGGGGACCCTGTTAACAGGGACATTAAGAGGTGAACAGACAGTGAGTCATTAGAGCTGTAGCAGGACTGTTATACATAGAAGAGCAAAATGAGCCATTTGAAATTTTGAAAGTGACTCACAGTTATTTACATTTTCCATTTCTTACTGATTTTTAGCATAGACTGTTCTCAAAGTATGCATAAGTCAGGAATTCCTTTATCTATTTCTCTGTGCTGTTTAAAAATATGACTAGAGAGATGACATCTTATAAAATTGTGCACCAGTCTGGAAATTCTTTGTCATGAGAAATGGAGTGAGAATGGCAAACAACTTTGTCTGTAAAAGCTGTAAGACCTTTCATAGTCCCAGAATTCTAGATTTAAGTTTTCTTCAAGTCAAATTAGTATTTTGTTTCTGTTTTTTCCTTTTGGTGCAGTTGAGGCATTTTAATAAATATTTGGTTTAGAACATTCTACTTAAACTTTTTATTCTTTGTAGATTTATAGTATTGCAATTCCACTGTCACAGTGACAGATACTGGTACGTATTTTCAGGTAATCTTATATGATTATTTTTCAGTACACTGTATCAATCAATGCCCTGACAGGCCATAAAATGTTACAGCTCATAAAGACCAGTAAATACTCAATTTTCAAGGTACAGCAGATGAACTATAAATTAAATTGATTGCATAACTATAAAATAATTAGTTCAGTATTTCCAACAACTTTGAGAACTTTTCTACCATATATTATTGTTTGAAAATGTTTTGGAGCCTATTAAGGCTGTCCAGATTCCACACTTTGCTTGAGTTTTTCCCCCTTTTATTTAATGTCTTAATAGAATCCCTCTGCTCCCCTTCTCAATGTGACATTTTGTCCTTCTCTGGCTTCTACATCTTATATGAATATCTAACTTTGTATCTCTTCCCAGATCTCTCTTCTAATACACACACCTATATGCTTCAATACCTTTTGGCTATATCTGGATGGGATTTCCCTAAAAGCAGATTCCAAGGCAAAGGTTTGAATGAAAATGATTTATTCAAGCAGATATCCCCAAAAGCTCTAATGTGGGAATGAGGAAGTGATATGGAACTCAAGGCTAGATTGTGAAGTTGATATCCAATGTGGGTACGTTGGAGTTGATCCTGATGGGCAATTCTGGGAGACAGTACACAAGACAACTTAGATTTATTCTCCACTAAGGGATCCTCCAGAGGGATGGGGACCAGGAATATTTATCCTTCAATTCCATCTGTCAGTATCCAAAAGCTCTTTCTGGGGCTCTTCATCATCTTTTGTCTGATGCAAAAGGAAGATAGCATACCCACAGTATCTGGAACTGACATTCCCATATGAACGTCACATGTCACCCTGAACTTCACCCACTTTCTCTCAGGGACCAGGTCACCCATTTTTCTTCCTCATTAGATCCTTTGTCCACCTCTTTTCTTACTACTGACACCAGTGGTAGTACATTACTTTAGACTCTCCTTATTTGTCCATACTTTCTTGTATTAATTCTCTGACCTTTTTCTCTAACTCAAGTCATGTCAGTCTACAATTGTTCTTTCCTGGAGCCACAGTGACTGTTCCAACATGTAGATCAGACCAAGAATCTTCTCTGCTAAAACTTTCAATGACAAGCTGAATGTGGTGGTGGCACCTGTAATCCCAGTACTCTGTGAGGCTGAGGTTCAATCCCACCCTGGGCAATTTACTGTGTTAATAGGACCCTGTCTCAACATTTAAAAAAAAAAAAAGGATTAGGGGTATAGCTCAGTGTAAAGGCTCTGGGCTTGACCTCCATTACTGCAAAAAGAAATAGCAGTAACATTGCAGGCCGCTGCATAAAAGGAGAACCTATGTGGGATAAACATTTATTGTATCACAGTTCCTAACTCACGCCTCTTTACCTACCTTATTATCTACCAAACCCGTAGCCATAGGGCCTTCAGATAGGCATTCCTGGTCACAGCTCTTCAATGGAGCTGTGGGATTATCAGATAGGCATTCCTGGTCACAGCTCTTCAATGGAGCTGTGGGATTATCACACTGAAGTGATTTTTCCTAACATCTCCCCTTCCAGAGATGTACAATTTTGTCCTGGGTGTGGCAGCACTTGTTTAAATCACTTTGCACCCTCTAATGTTATTGTCTCATTTGCTCATCTACTCAACTCAGCTGTAAGCTCCCCAACTTCACAATTTGTTGCTTGATTAATTTGCCTGTATTATGTTTAATCCTTAAAGCAATTTTATAAATAGACATTCTTATTTTTATTTTATAGATACAAATTTTGAGGTCAAGTATGCTAAACATCTTGCTGAAGATTCCTGAACTAATAAGTAATCAAATTGAGATTTGATTCCAAACCTATCTCCAATTTATGCTTTCCATTACATCGTGTTAATGTTGTACTAAAAGCATTAAACATTTCCTCCATTCCACCCTTCATAAAATTAAAGAAAATAGCCAGAGTCCCATTTTTTATAAATATATGCACAGGTAGCTTCTTCCAGAAATAAAATATTTAGCCACCAGTAATAGGAGAGTTGCAAAGTCTGGCATAACGATTGCTGAGGAGAACCTGTGGCTTTGTGGTGTAACTTCCATGGTTGGGATTGGATCATGGGAATGAGTGTCTATGGTTAGGCTATGATGCATCTGAGTTTTGGAATTTAAATAAACATCAGTCAGTTTGATAGTCAAGAGGACATGTGAGGGTCTGGGGTGGGCAGGGTGAAGAGATTTGAAACATAAGCAATAAATTTTCATACTTCGCTGATTGTGGAAGTGAGATGATTATCTGTTAATTACAGAGTAGTTCCATGAGTGTGTTTCTGGGTTTACTGCACTATTTATTTATCCAGAGTCTCTGGCAGAGTTTCATCACAGTACTTTTTGCTATATACTAGAGATCCAGAGTGCTTGCTGGGTTACACATACTTGACTGAAAGGAGAGAGGAAGCTGAAAATATGTATTTTTAATAATACATGTGCCTTAGAAACCATAAAAGACAATTTCTCAAGATAAAATTTTGTCAACCTCAAAAGAGTCATTTTTATTCTTATGATATGGAATTTAAAAGGAAGTATCAATTTGCTTATTTAGAAAGGTTACTAAATTGTCTTACATCCAAAGTTGTAGAACATGATTATTTTTTTATCCATTTAAGCTCTGGGACTTTCATATCCCTTGTGTAAAATGTAAGACTTGGAAAATCCAAGTACTATGTGAGAATATAGGGGAAGAATAAATGAAAATATGAATATAAAACACATTACATAGTATCAGGAATATAACAGTCAATAATTTATAATTATTAATATTGTAGAAAAATATTACTACATGAGGTTTGTTCTTCCATCATGTTGAAATCAATCAATACCAGCTATTATAACTTCATACACATATATACACAACATTGACTCTTCCGAGGAGAATGAAATTAAAATGAAAGATTTACCAGGTGCTTATAATTCCACTCTCAAAAATCACAGCAGACATGCATGACAAATAGAAGACATCAAAGGCTACTTCTACACATATGGGTCTTTTTTGCAATATTTCAAAGATGTTTTCTTGAAGTTAACCTGTCTGTTGAATCCTTGTGTTAGTTCAATTTTACTAAAATATGCTAGGACTCTTTTTCCTCTAAATTGGTCAAAAATATTTCTTATAAAATTGAAGATAAGAAATTTTAATACTAATGAGATTTCACAAGTAAAAACACTGGAATTTAGGAGGTGATTAACTGATTTTTAGTCTACATGGAATGTACCTATGTTCCACATAATTCTGAATTCCAAGAATGGACAATAACCTCTTTGTCGAGCCAAGAGATTATAGAAAAGAAAGCAAGAATTAAACACATAACTACCAGTTTTGAAATATGCAACTTAATAGTTTGTTCAAATTCATCACCAAAGATCATGCTTTGAGTATAAAAAAAAAACTTAGAACAAGATTACATACTCCTAAACTCACAAAGCCACACAGAATACATCATTGAATAATGAACTTAATCATGTATACTTTGGTAAAATTGCTTATTTTAAATTGGCCTTCAAGTTATCTGGAAGTATATAAAGAATTGTGGATGTATTTTGCATATGTACAGGGGAGAGAGTGGTGAAGGTGATCACAATCAGTCATTGATCTGTAAGGATTATTTGGCATGCACGCCATCAGATTCCTCCAGGACCAGGGGTAGTGAATTTGGCCAATTTTAATAGCCAAGATTTTAAAATAGTTAGGTGCAGGTTTTTATTTTTGCATTATTTTTAGTTTTGCTATATTCAAATTAAGTAATGATCAGCATGATAAAGAAAAAAAAACAGTCCTACATGCTCCCTACAGTTTTCTCATGCCGTTTTCTTACAGCAGTCAAAAAACTTCTATCTCTTCTATCAACAACTAATCTGTTATCCATCCATCTACTTTCTCTAAAATGACATACATGGAATTGTTAAGTAAATAAGACCAGCTTCTTTCACTCAACACAATGATTTCATATGTCATTTACATAGTTGCAAATTTCAATAGTTTGTTCCTTTATATTGCCATATAGTGTTCTATTGTGTGGCTTGTTTATCCATTCTTCTGCTAAAGAACATTCACATTGTTTGCAGTTTATGTGTAATGCTCCCATCAGCATTCATGTACCCACCAGCAATTCATGTGAGCTCTAGCTCTTCATTCGAACTTGGTAAGGTCAGTCACTTCTATATTAGTCATTCTAACAGGTGCCTTGTCTTTTATCATCAGGTTTCTGTTCTTTGTACCATTAGCAGCCATGAGTAGTCAAGGTTTCTGCCCAAATCATTCTGTTAAGAAATCATAGGGCACATTTTCTGGTTATAATATTATAATTTCTGGTTATAATCATAAACTTAATTGAATTCAAAAAAGTGTATTGTGGACTGAGATATTTCTAAACACAATCAAATGCTTTAAAATCATTATCTTTAGTGTTCGACTACACTATTCTATCTAGAACTCTTGCCATTACTGATTATTAAACATATTTTCTTGTTATCTAGTTGGTATTCACTTTTGTTGTGTTTAAATTGAAAAATGTCAAGGAACACTCAGGAAACTACATGTGCTTTCATGTTACCTTTTCTGCCATTTATGAAGAATGGCTGCTTCCTCCTAGTTACCTTGCATTCAACAAATATTTGCTGAGTATTTTGTGTTAGTAATTTCACTAGGCTTTGGAGATACAGAAATGAACAAAATAGGCACAAATGCTAGAAATTTTAGGATGTGTTGGAAAATAGAAAAGAAATAATTGAAGTAGGTAGTATCTTAAATGCACAATGCTATATAAATGAATCAGAGGAGGAAGCTGCAGTGGTAAATGGTGGCGAAAGTAAAGCTTCATTGACAAAGTGATGTCTGGTTGTTTAAAGGTGGGCTTTGCAGATTCATCAGTAACTATGTTATAAGCAGAGGAAACAAGTGTGTAGGCTTTGAGGTAAGAAACCATGTGATATCAAAAACGGATCAGTCAAAATCTGGGTAGCTAGTGGAGATGGGGAGTAAGAAACAGTGCCTGATAAGATCAGAAAGGTAATCATGGACAATGTTATGAGTAATTTATAAGCTGCAATAATAATTTTGGGTTTACCAGTAAACCACTGTGAGGTTTTGAGTAGAAAAGTGATGTTACAAGAATCCTCTGTTTTCTAATGAGTGAAGACTCAGGGACATGAGCTGAAGCAGGAAGACCAATTTACTAGTCATTGTATTAATTCAGGCACGAGATGATAGCTTGGATTAGGGTGGTACCCAGTGGATCCAAGAAAGCAGATGGAGTATCATTTATCTAAACATCTTTATGATATATTGCATGTAATGGCTGTTTGTAAGATTTATTTTCAACATACTGGGATATTACCAGTATTTTATTTCATCAAATATGAAATCTATGTTTGAATAATCTATATTGAACATTTTATAATTTCAAGCAAAAGAAGCTACTAGAATCTTGAATGCACATCCTGGGCAAAATACTGCATCTTTGGTTAACTGAGGGAGGAACATGGAGGTTGCACCTTTGTCAGATGACATGATCTTTCTTCAGTACTGAGGACATTTTTCCTAACAGATTTTTTTTAGCTAATCATGTAAATATTCATGGGTTCTTTGGCCAGTCACAGGCAGCCTGTTGAAACAATCAAAGTTAGCTAGCTCTGGGTTTTATTTACTCTGTGTGTGCCTATCACATCAAAGAATTATTACATGATGAGTCCCTTTCAGAAACTACAAAGGCCTCTGACATGGTCCAAATGATGAAAACCAACTTTGCCAATCAGCACCATGAGAAGAAAAAATTCCTTCATGTTTTTACTCAGATCAAAGTACTGTGAAGCTTGATCATGCATCTTTATTTTTTTCCTTCTGTTTTTCCATTTTGGTAAAGAAAGAAACTCCTTGTTTCTACATCAGCAAGCACTAGTGTTAGTCTCTGCCAATGGACATGAAATAAATCTTGTCCACGGTCACAAATGTTACCTTCCTCTTCAGGGTCACTCTTTCAAGAAATTTTAACAAATGAGGAGAGAACATGATGTTTTTCTCCATACAGGGGAGTTCTTTGATTTTCTACCAAACAATGTGAAATGGAAAACTGCATGTCAGCAGCAGTTTCAGCTATTTAAGTACAAAGTTTCCTTTGGTAAGAGTTGATAAGCATGCATTTAGGTGTTGATTGATGTAATGAATGTTTTATGTCTATTACATTCAAATAAGGAAAACAAAGATTTTCTAGGAAATGTAAGGATTGATGAAATTTAGTGGGCAAAAGTTTGAAGAATTTCAACTTCATGTTAAACTTTTTTCCTAAAACTAATAATTATATTATCTTGTTATCTAGTTGGCATTTCCTTCAGATTATTTTTCCTTTCCCACTTCCTCTTTTGTAACTATCTCCTCCCATTTAAACAAAAGCTATGTTTCTCATACACAAAAAATATAATGTTGCATTTGCCAACTATAAACATTTCCAAGATCTAAAATATTGATGCTGCTTTTGTGAAAGAGATTGACTTTAACAACTAGGCAGCAAATAGTTTTGTAAGTCAGTTTCCAATTCATTTTGATAAGATTGAATAGGGAGCAATCTGATTGATCAAGCACAGAATACAATGTTTGATGATGGACCCTGGAATTTTAGAGTATAACTTGGAAGGTGTTTAAACACTTGAACAATTTCTACACAGTCTGACTTGTATATTTATATTATTAAATTTTCTTAGGCTTATTATATAAATATAGTAGAATCAGTGAAAAATTCCTCTATCACTGTTAGAATATAAAATTTATTCAAAGATAGATAAGCAAATGAAACTATGATTTATCTTTTTAAATAATTCAATTCCAATAAATAGTTTTTCCTTTATTATCAATCAAATTTTGTATTATTTTTATGTTTACACTCAGTAATTATGATGATACTTAAAAAGATAAAAACTAGAAGAAGCTTAAAATACAAAAACTCTTACAATCAAGTATACAGTAGGTACAAACTAAGGAAATATGAATAAAATATATAGATTTAAGCTAGTTATATGTCCATTTTTGTTTATTAATTGTGAGAAACATATCACTAGAAGTGCTGACAATATGAAAAACTTGGCAAAGTGGTAGATGGAAAAATTGTGCTATCCTTAAGCTTTTTATGTAAGTGTAAAGCTAGTCTATTTTTATTTATTTTTCTTGTCTTTTTTGAGGCAGGGTTTCACCGTGCAATTCAGGCTAACCTCAAAGTCATAGCAATCCTTCTGCCTCAGCCTCCTGACTTGCTGGGATTACAGGCATATGCCACCATGCCTAACAGTAAAACTATTCTTAAAAAAATAGTTTTCTCAAGAAAAAAAATCACATTGCAGTGATATAAAGGAAATAAATGCAATAAACTTAGCTTTTTAGTTTAGCTAAAAATTACAAACAATTGCTAGGACATTTTTAATGGGATAACTGTGTTTCCCAGGTGATCCCAAGCTCCTGGATTCAAGCAGTCCTCCTGCTTCAGCCTCTAGAATAGCTGAGATTACAGGAATACGTCATTGTGCTTGGAAGGTAAAAGTTGTAAAGAAAGGAAATTGTGGTGATGCTAAATATTTCTGCCAGTTAAGAAAAACAGTCAAAGTAAAAAACTATGACTATTGTCAAATGTGTTTTATTGTATCTGATCTGATCATCAATTTGACCTTTAAGTATTTAGGGTTGAGAATCCTGAAGGCACTGCTCTGGGACTTCATAAGACAGTGGTAAGTTCAAATGTCAGTCTTGATGGAACAGAAATTCAATCTATATGACAGCATTCTCTGTGACAATCTTTTCTTGTCTCTGTATCCATTCCTTTCTCTCCCTAACTCCTACCCCAACCCCCCCCCACACACACACACATGCGCACACGCACACACACACACACGCACAGGCACCAATATATGGACCACCAAACATTCTTACTATGGTTTCTTATTCTCACCTGTTGCTGCTCTGGGTATCTACCTGTCACACACCCCATGCCACCTATATCCACATACACACTCTTCTGCCTATTAGCACTTGTGGCTACAAACCAGAAATCTCCTGTTACTGTTTTGTGCTTCTAATACAAAAATGTAGACAGGAAGGTTCTCAAAGGAAGGCCTGGACAGTGAGGAAGGTCTTGAAATAGTTTAGGATCGCTATGAAAGGACTAGCTGAAAATATTTGAGAACTTTCCCCAAACCATTGATAACATAAAATGAATGAAGGGCTATATTAGTTGCCATCAAAAAATGAGGAATAAACATCATTCCAATGTTTTTTAAAGCAATAAAATATGTGAGAAAAGATTTGGTTGGATTTTGACACAGCTGAAATGGCTCCCAGTAGAAATCCTTGCTTTCTCTGTTCTATATTTTACTGTTTTTCTTGAGAGAAAGCATGACATCTCATTTCTGGTTCATATGTTTTAGAAAAAGATGAAAGCATATTGTCAGTCATGTAATTGATATACAGTGCTTCTTGACATGTCTATTTTTAATTAAAACACATTTTAATTAAAAAAGGAGAGAGCATTTTAAGAAAAGAAGCTCTCTGCCAGATGGTGATTCCTAATTTACCTCAAATGTGTTGGGAGCCACATGAATCATTTTGGATTAGCTTAGGTTTGTGCACTGTAGAGACTAGTAATTTTATTATGAAAAATAATTATCCATAGTTCCTTCTAAGTGAGTAAGTCACTGTTCAGGGTGTGATCTCAGGCATGAGTGGATATGTTTTACAGACAGTGACCCAGGAATTCTAATGGTATAAACAAGATTTCTATATAAAATTTTGATGCATATAGATGCTCAAAAGGAAATAGAGTTGTCTCATTTATTAATAAACAAACCCCAGAGGTATCAGTTTCAGGCTTTCAAATATAAGATGATAGTTGAGTGTTAGGCCTCACAATTAAGATACATTGCTAGACCACTGCAGTGGTTGAGGCTTACAATGAGGGTAAGTGGGAGGGGTTACACTGTTCCTGCATTTCCTTGTTCCGCAGCTTCATATCTCACTGGTTTCATAACCAAATCTGAATTCCTCCTCAACTCTGTCCTCCACAAATAGATATACCTCATACATTTCACATCTATAGACAGTAGAGTTTTGCTATGGTACTATACTACAGACTGTAGTTATACATCCATAGACTACGGTAAAAGGAAACGAAGTAGAGTAGTAGTTGTTTTAATGAGTTTCTTGCAGTTGGAGGAAGCAGGTTAAACTGACACTGAGCATTCTGAACCACAATCCCAGCGTCAAACCTTAATCATCAAAATTCAAGCATCACAAAAGAAATGAATAGTAGAATCTTGAATGCATGACATGGACAAACTACTTAACCTCCAGGAGTGTAATTATCCAGTAGTGGAAAGAAATACCTGCCTTTGACTGAATTTGTAAGGAATGAATGGAATAATGACTCTTAGGTCATTTTATAGTTGTCATAATGGAATGCCCTTTATTAATAATCCAACGTATTTCATTACTAGTGAGTTCAGTGATGTTTTTCAACCAGTTTTACTGGCTTTGAATATTCTGTTTCCTGCAAAAATCCCAGAAGTGCTGATGATGTTTGTTGTTTGTGCTGTTTTTAACATCTTCTTTAAGACTGAGGAGGAACGAAGAAAAGAGAAAATGTTCCAGAACTCTTTAGGGCTTTAAGTGAACCAAAATATTACTTTTAGTCAAGCTCAGAGGGCTATAATTTTAATCATTCAAAAAAGTCCACAGCTTCCATTTTTAAAATTTCCTAATTCAATCACATTTATTAGACAACTGTAGGTTATATAGCTGTGAATCTATTTTGTTCATTTTGCAAGGAATTTGCAAAGAAATTAAAAGACATGGTCCCTGCATTTAGGAATTCATTTTGGAGGATTATTATAAAATTATTTTATAACTCACTTTTAAAATTAGAGTTTTGTTTAAAGTGTGTTTAAATGTTTTTACTCTGACTGCATATTTTTATAACTCTACCCGTTCTTTCCAAAACCAGTGATATATCTGATCCATTTAATATGGGGACAAGTCAAGATGCAAATACAGGACTGCTGTTCACAGAAGCAAGTAGGAAATACATTGAAGGTTTTGGGTCTTCTCTTGCTACTTTGAGAGAAGAATGAATGAGGGAAGCAGATGGAGCATTTAGATTCCCTAATCTGTTGTTGGCAGGCACTCTTACAGGAGAGCTTGCCACAGAAAATTCGTGCTTCACAGTTTTTTTTTTTCAATCCCAGATTCAACCCTGTGTCATAATTGCTATTAAACAGTTCCAAAAAGGAGAATAAAATTTGAACGTATTGTCAAGATTAGTCACACCTTTCAAAACAAGATGCTATTTTATCCAAAATACTGCAATGAAATATTTTCCAATTTGACAAAAGGAAAAAGTTCAATGAGTTCATTGAAAAAGTTGTGCTTTCTAATGTCATGTAAAGGATATTTTAATATTTAAATGGTGAATTTCTGGCCACAGATTTAAGGAATGCCAGGGTAAAGACACAGTGTTGATATCTATAACTTATGATTACATATGGAAATAAAATTAACTCAGTTATAAAATCAAATTTCAGACCCAATGGTTTTTCATAACAGAAACTTTAATCCTCCATAATTAAAACTCACTTGTAACACTTAGATAAAATTTTTCATTCAGATTTGTATATACCAAAAATACCATGTAGCCTATATCAGAGAATTTATCAATGACGAAAATTAGGTCAAAGAAGTGAAGTAAAACAGTTAAGTATTCTTAGAAATCAGATATTTGACAAGTGTCATGTATATCTTGAGGTTAGTTGATGTTAACCTTGCAAAAACACAGTTTTACTTTTAAACATTAAATGTATTTACACAGAGGGTCTAAAGACATGGCTGATTACTTTTACAAAAATGCAGTTGATACGGCATTGCTGTAATTTATTTAATTCCTGCTTTTTATATTAGTTTATTTTGCCTTGGCATGATTTGTTAAGTGTTCAGATCTCTTAAATTTGCATTTCAAAGCAGCTATAAAATATGTATCCCATTGCAAAATATTAGCATAAAATGATTCGATATTATACATTCTGTCGGAAATGCCAAGAAGAATTCCACAACTATTGCATTTCCATCTGGCAGCATCTTCCTACACTGAATATTTGCATAAATATTTCAGCAATAAAGTAAAATTATGAAACGTAAACTCTTTAGGTTATATTCCAAATTGATAACCTCTTCAAAATTTAATAAGCAAAGGAACTATGCAATTGCAAGGAAATTACTGTAGTGCTTTCCACCTATTTTGAACTGTCCTGGGGAAATACTTTCTTCTTCAATACATATTTCATTCATATCTTGCCTAGTC
Source organism: Hydrochoerus hydrochaeris (assembly GCA_004027455.1). Lineage (NCBI taxonomy): Eukaryota > Metazoa > Chordata > Mammalia > Rodentia > Hydrochaeridae > Hydrochoerus > Hydrochoerus hydrochaeris. The sequence goes on from PVLA01001021.1 coordinate 154,494, forward strand.
TGTCTATAAGAAATGAGTGTTCAGTGGTTGGGAAAAAATGAATTCCTACTTAATATAGGCATGAATGTTTAAGTAGTCTAGCTGCTTTTTTTTGAGCATTATTCAGCTTGAATGAAAGAATTATATGCTGAGTTAATGACAGGTGACTGCCGTGAAATTGGGATATTATAGAGCCAGAAACTTCTATTTTATTTAAATGAATACCATTCTTTTAGTGCAAAGATAACATTCATCCTCAGAGCTATAGTTTCCAAGATTGATGATGATTGATGTGCTAACCAAATTACCAGAAGCTCATTTACTTTTCTCCAGTGATAATGGGAAGTATCAATGTTTTCAACCATATTGTGAGAGGATGTTTGTTGTTTCAGGTGTGAGGTAAGAGATAAGAGATACACTCTGTGCACCACTTTACTTAATAACCTTACTCTGTAAGTACTGTTATACATTAAGAGGTGGCTAAGAGCACCACATTAGAGCCAGACAGAACTGGATTAGGACTGGGTCTAACTTTTTATTAATTCTATGATCTTGGGCAAGTTCCTTAAAATCCATTCAATCCTATTTCTCATCTTAAAAGACAGGTAGCAATTATATATATATATATATATATATATATATATATATATATATAATCTTGTAATGTTCATCTGATTTGATTAATAATTGCCTAGCAGGTTAGTAAGGCTTGCTTTTGTGTGTATGAGTGAGTCATGGAAGAATGACCTTGGGATTTATATATGATCTCTTGCCTATTCTGGGTGTCAGGTTTTGTGTCTCAGGGATAGTAATACTGACTAATGTATCAAGTGTATATTCCAATTCCTAGCATTGCTAAAAGTTCAGCAAATACAATATATTACTATTAAATCTGTTCTTATTTTATCTTTTATTATTAACTCTATACTTAAACTTTTAAAAATAACTCCTATTGGATGCAGGTATTGTATGTGATTTAACAGAGAAAATGACAACCTTTGAGTCAGAGAACAGGTCTTATTACAGATCGATCACCTACTGTGGCCTTAGGGTAGGGATTCACATCTCTGAACTCAATTTTCCTTATATTTAAATAGAAAGTCATGCTTGAAAATGATGGGCAAGATTTCTTCCATTTTTAACTTCCTAGCAGACTAATTCTTCCAGAATTAAGCAGTAATGTAGCAGCCCAGCCTGTAAGCTCTATGAAAATGTTTCAACAGCTTTTTCTCTGTAGGTCATTATTTGCTAAACCAGCCATCAGTGTGCTAATGATCTCATGGAATAGTACTCACCACTCCAATGTAAGGAGATCCTCTGGTTGTCGTAGGATCACAGGGATGCTGGATGAAGTTATCTCTACATGCAAGTAGCTTTTCTAAGGTCTTTTTGCTTTTTAAGGCAAAAGTAACCATTCAAACATACAAGTTGTAGGGGAAACCTTCGACCAATCACTCTGCATGGATATTTCTGCTTTTATACATATTATTTTTGTGCCACACATGTAGGAACAGAGACTAATTTCTTGGACGATACATAAAAGACTCAAAATTATGTATTGAAAAACAGAATAAATTAAATTTTCTTTGTCACTGTTCATTTGTCAAAAATACTCAGAGTGAGTCAAGAGGGTCTTTGTCAGGCACACCTCCCATGACATGAGTCACAGATTATAGAAGGCTTATTGTAGCCTAAGACTCACCAGTCCTCTAACAAGAACCCTTCTGTGTGTCAGAAAAAGAGTTGAATTTCTGTGTAATATTCCTATAATTTCATTTATTATAAGAAATGTTTTAGATTGCTGGATTATAAAATTTAGGGTCATAATGTTACACATAGATATGATAATTATTATGATAATAACTATTTGAAGTTTTTTGTCAAGTAGCTTAAAATTTTGTCAGAGTTCTGAATATCACTATAAAATTATAATTCTATTATTTGATGATCAGCTTCTGCATTTCATTACTGTGTATGAAGCTTCTGGAAGATATGATTCATATGCTATTATGATCTTCAAAATTCTGGGAATGTCATTATTCTTATTCAACCTTACAACAATGAAAGTCAAAATTCTGAAGGCTAAATCTACTTATTTAAAAACATTTTCCTAGGAAGCGTTGGATGCAAGTAAAGCTTTACTTGCTCTAATATCCAGACTCTTGAACAGCTGCAATTTACTGAGCAGTTTGTGCTTGGTCCCTCATGTGTCATTATATTTATGTCATCACATTTTAGCCTTTCAACCCTATGTTCAGGAAACTGAGACTCAGAAAAAGACAAAGATGGTAAAGCTGATTTAAAACACTCCTTTGTTCTGCTGCTGCACTGTCTCATATGGAGTAAGCTTCATTCTTTTATCTTTAAATGAATGTAAGGAAGTTTTCATGACATTAGAGGTAGTAGAATAAAAATAATTTGCTTTAAAAATATTTATCTTAAAATATGAAATTAGAGCTAATTAATCTTCAAATCATTGGATTGTTAGAAAGTTTTGATTTTTTTTCTCATGTTGAGTTAAGTGGTGAAAATAGGAATTGGAAAAAGATGGTGGATTTTTTTTAACGAACAAAATATTCTTAATATTCACTTTCAGAGTAATTTTAAGACTGTCCATTGTTTTTATCTGGAACTTGGGAAAATTTGATGAATATTTTCAAGTTTCATTTATAAAAATTTCATGAATTGTCCTCATAACAGTAATTAAATGAATGGATCTAATATAAGTATATAAAATATTTTAAAATATGTATCTGTATTTTATTTCAAAGTTAGTCCTCTAGGTAAGAAAAACATTGTATCATTGCTTAAGACACCTGATGGGGATTCTCAAAGGCCATCAGAGAGAATGATGTACCGATTTTTGCCTTGAACTCTTCTTGAGATTTTCTTCTTCCTGTAACTGCAGAGCTGAGGATACACACATCTGTGATGACCATGACTTCTATTTCTGTCTGAGCCACTAGGCAACACAAATGAGTCAACACATGGATACCAATATGCACATTTTAGAAAGGAGGACGCCAGTGTTAGGAAAAGTAAAGTGATTTACCCGAATTCTCGGAGGTGGTGACAGGGCCAGGAATGAGACCTAGATCTTTTGATTTCAATTTTAATCTTTCCCCAGCACATACACCTATTTTTACAAAAATTCACCACTACTGTATTGTTGTGCCTTCAAAACATTGGCTGAAACAGTCAACATTCTGTGTCGTTGATAGCACCAATTACCATCCAGAGTGACCTATTCTTTAAGAATTAATACATCCATGGATTACATTAGTAAATGTAATCATCCGATTATTTCTTTGACCATTATTAGTGTGCTGTTATCTCCCATTGCTTCAGCCCAGCTTATGGTGTATTCAATGCAGGGCAAGATAGGTAAGAGAAACCATAGCCGTAGGAGCTAGAAGGAACTCTGGAATTGTCCAACCCATGCAAAAGGAGAAATAGGCCTCAGATGTAAAGGGAAGGACCCAGAATACACAGTTTGTTTAGGATGGAGTGACATGAGAGGTCATCTATTATCTCTGGAAATGTGGGGAAAGCAAAGCAAGTCACTAAGACATTGGATATTATGGGGTGCTAGTGAGATGATTTTTAAAAGTTGTTTTTACTGATTTATGTGCTTTTCACCTATTTATTTATTTGAGGTACTGGGCATTGAACTCAGCTGTCTTAGCACCAACTTACACTCCTGGCCCTTTATTTATTTATTTGTTTATTTAAATTTATTGGTGAATTTTAAGTATACATAATGATCACATTCATCATAGGAAATTTGTACTTGTACATGATATAGCTTAATTCTTTTTCCCCTCATTCCCCTGCTCTCCCTTCAATCCCTCTTCCCTTCTTTATTTACAAAAGTTTTGTTTCCATTCTTTCCTTCTTTTCTCATTCTTTTCCCTTCCTTTCTTTTCCCCTCCCCTGTCTCCTTTCTTTGAACTTTTTTCTCCTATTTCATAATATCTATTATACATTTTTGTTCTTATTTACAGTTTCAGTTTCTCACACCAGAGAAACGACATGATATTTACACGTGTGCCTGATTTATTTCACTTATGAATATGGTCGCCAGGTCCATGCATTTACCTAGAAATATTTCAAGTTTACAATTCCTCCTAAATCACTAAACTGCCAGGATGGGCTTGAATTTGATCTTCCTGCCTCACCTCTGAGAACGCTGGGATTCCAGATGTGAACCACCTCCCTGAAAGCTTTTAGTTTTTAATTCTTGCTGTAGAAAAAGATATGGAAAGACAACAGATATTTTTCCAATAATTGGCCAAGTTATGCCTCATCTGGGTTAGGAACACTACCTTGCTTTAAGAGAGTTTTTAAGTGACTGTGTTTCTGAGACCTGGTCCTGGAACGTCGGGCCTCAGTAGCTATAACAGTGATCACATCCCTAACCTGTCTGGGGGGGTCTTACTACAGGAGTGCCCCATTCTTACAGCTCCTTCTGAGCTATTTCCCAAAGTACTTGCAAGGCTTCATTCAGTTCCTTAAATATACCAAGTGCTCTCTTGCTCCAGGCCTTTTGCATAGATGATTTTCTCTGCTTGTTATGTTTGTACAACTAGATTCTTCTTCGTTAGGTCTTAGGTTAAATGTACTTTCATTATTTGAAATACAGAATGCCTAGCTGAAATTGAATCTTAAATAAATATCTCTTTAGTACAAATATATCCCAAATATTGTGTGGAACATATTTATACTAAAAATTGCTCATTGATTAATCTAATCTCAAACAGCTGAGAACTCTGTAATTTTTAAAAACTTTTTATTGTCACTTAATTCCATAGTCACTTGCAGTTGTAAAAAAACTACAGAAAAATCTTGCATACTCTTTACATAATTTACCCCAAAGTTGGGACACTAACAATTGCATAATCCTCTAACTTTGACCAATTTCATCAGTTTTACAAACTCTGTATGTGTGTTTGATGAAATTTTATCACATGTAAATTTGTATTATCACAAACAAAACACAGAACAGATCAATCACAAGGCTCCCCCTTCATAGCCTCAGTGACACCCTTCCGCAAACCCTGTCAGCCACTAATCTATTTCCATCTCCATGCTTTTGGTAAGAGATGAACATTTTAATTGCTGTTTTTACTTTCATAGGTAACAGGAAAAAGGGCACTGCAAAGAAGTAGTTTCAGAGATATTTAGTGTCAAGTACCTTAGGTATGTGTGGTGGATTAAACTAATGGTCAATTTGTGACACCCGGCTGAACTGAATCAGCACGGTGCTGAATGTGGATGACCCACTTGAGAACTGGTGGCAACAGTATAAAAGGACAACTGGAGGGGAAGATGGTGTGCTGTTGACTGTTCTGGAGAAACTTGTCACACTGGTTTTCTTGATATAAACAGCTGTTCTCTTCCTTGGAGGAGCTAAGATTCTCCCGATCACCGAAGACAGCAGCAATTCTTTTAAGGGGAACTCTCACCTTTACCTTGTGGCTTTGATGCAGATCCCTCATCCTGCTGGCACAAACATTCAACTTCCACAACTGACCTTTGGACTTTATCAGTGCAGATCCTTGATACAGACTTGCAGGAGACGTTGTCATGGGCCCTTGGCCTCCAGTTAGACTCCTGGAGGACACTGCCATAGGATCCAGGACCTCAGATGGATTGTTTGGGTCTTTGGTGCATGGAAAGATCTCTTGATCTTTTCTGCATTTGACTCTTTGGGTGAATACTATAAAATAATCCTATAAATTATGCATCCTGTATTAAATCTATTCTCTTCTAAACCCTGACTACATTAGTATTTAAGTTTTTTTAAAAGGAATCAATTTAAAAAATAATTCAAGTGGTGCATTGATTTGACAGAAGTTATGAAGGTGGATGGTAACATGTCTAGAGACAGCAAATGTGAGCAGGATAATAACAGTGGAAGAGAGGGGGGACCATCTATTCACCCCTTTTTAACACTGATATTAACCCTTAAATGTGCCTAAGCAGTGCCAGCAAATGCTCTACTCCACTTTTCAGGGTTTTCTCATCGACTCAACATTTGAGCAAGCCTGCAGCCTTAAGTGCAGGAGAGCTTCAATACACATGCTGGCTGACTGGCTGCTAGAACAGAAAATTACTAGATGACTAGGCCTGAACTTTTAAAATTCTCACTGAAAATAGTTTTGTTTCTCCATTCATAAGTTACACTTAGTGATTATTAAATTAAGGGGAAAAATAAGGTTGAAATGAAAATACCTGCATAGTTTTCTTTTTAACTGCCTCATAAGGAACTTGAAGATTAATCTTGTTTCTGAGGAGTTTGTACAAGTCTATAAAACTTACTTGGGTCTTCATATGTGAAAAAAAGAAAAAGAATCAGGAATAAAAATACATAATCCTATAGGTCTAAAATACTATTGCTCTTTCATTCTTCATGTAGCTATGGTAACAAAGAAAATGTTTTAATTGTTCTTTGTTTGTTTTTAAGAGAGAGCTGAGGTACAGACATTTAAATTTTTCTTCATCAAGGTATTCTTGTCGTAACAAGAGTAGATTCTCCATACTAAATGTGTTTATTTATTTTCTATCAGGTACATTAGAATTACAATGAGAACTCTGAAGTCTGTTTTGGTCCAGATGAAATGTAATATCAGTCTCATTAAATCCCAGTTTCTATGCTTCTGTAAACAAAGTAGGTGTTCAATAAGTCTTTGTTGGATACTTTGATTTAATTTACGATAGCTTTCACTAGTTTAGCAGTGAGTCTAAAAGTTACAAATTGTGTCATTTCCTAGTGAAATGCAAATTACATTATATGAAAACTAACTGGGGTAACTAGAATCATTTTAAATTTCTATTTGTTTTCATTTCCCACAAAGTCCTAAACAATAACAACAAAATTGAATGAAAACTTTTGTTAGTCACTGACTTATAACTCTAAAAACAAATCTGTTGTTTCAACTAGATCCACTTTATAATCTCATTACACATTCTAAAAAAAAAATGTAGTCAGCTTTTACAGGAAATACCCAATGGGAAAGGGCTGGTGATGGAGTTAGTGTAATCTTTAACACAAGTTATTCTAATTCTAGCTCTTAATATAAAAGAACAATTTTGTGTTTGAGAATCTTGTTGCATCTTAATTAGAAAACAACATGTTACTACATATCATGGGGCTATATCTGTAATATTTATCACTGCATTAATTCATAGGAATTTCCCCTTGAAAATTATGAAGCGAGATAGTACACATTCTCTTTCAGAAAGATGTGTCTGGAGTTCCCCAGTGGTTATTTTGGGAAATAAGAAATCTCCGTTTCATGCTCTAAATTATATAAACCAGACTTGTTTAACATTCTTCTTATGGGAACTTTAAAGTCTGTGCAGTGATTATTTTCTAGAAGAAACAGTATGGGTGCAAATGGTTTCATGGTGTTTTAAAATTATCTCCATGAAGAAGTACTATGAGCCCAGAAACCCTTCACTTCCAAACCTGACTGGTATGGAAAAGCATGAGGCAAGGTAGGGTTGTTATTCTAAAACATGCTTTTTGCATAGTAAGTCCAATAGGTATTTACAAGAGAGTAACTTGCAGCATTTATATCCTCATCTAGGATTAGAAGTGTCTTAGGCAAGAACATGCCAATAAAACTATTTTGATTTCAGTGTTGGTGTTAAAAGAAAGAGCCACAGAAAGAATGCATTCTGATGGGGAGATTTCTTTCCTTGCCTATCCTGCCGGGGTTCTAAAGGGTTAGCAAGGCTAAACCTACTGCATCTTACAGCATTTTCCTAGGCTGCTAAAAGATCACGACTGTGCCCAATTTATAGGAAAAGAGAGACTTTGGAGTCACATCAGCAGTTCTCTGGTGTTCTACCCTACAGACATGCCAAGAATTCTGGCTGCAGAGCAGACACAGCACTTTCTTTCCCGTCCAGATGCATTCACATAAGCATGCACCTCCAATACCTGAAGAAGACACAGAACAAATCCTAATGTAATAACTTACTCTCTGGAAGTCTATCAGAGGGCACATAGTGATATAGGGGAAGGAAACTCCCAACCTACTAAGTCTGCGAGTTCATGTTCTCTAAAATCAAAGAATGAATTTTAGAAACAACGGAGGTGAGAACAGAATATATTTATTGAGAGAAAGAAAGCTGTCTGAAGAGAGACAGAAGGAGGTACCGAGCGGGTTGCCAAGGACTCTTTTCCTGGGAATTTTATAGAGTTAAACCATGGGTTCAAGGTGGAGGAAGACTGGAAACTCAAAAAGCAGATGGACATAAGGTGGGACATAACTATAGCTAGCCAATAAGATCAATAGTTCAGGTAAAATTGATTACCTTAAAGACAAATGGGAAACCAAGTCACATAGAAAGCGGGCATTCTTACGGAGCAGTGACTCTTTCCTAGGGGGATGGGAACTGTTTAGGGTATCAATCCTCAGGATATGGGTGCTTTTGTTTGGCCTTTTGTCTTGAGGCCTGGCCCAAAGTGGAGGCGTCAGCTTCCCCACAGCTGCCGGGTGTCTGCACGAGGACCTAGCCCAATCTCACTGCCTATAATATTTTAACTAACTCAGCTGCCTGGTATAATAGCAATAACATTTGTCAACACAGTATCTCTCTTGCATTGAACTCTCCAACACTATTACCATGTCAGACAAAAACAAGCAAATGACTGCTCTAAATAGCCAAGGCTGAGGACATTGACCTTAGTTATTAGTGCGCAGGAAGGTGACATTATCTAAGCTCAGATAGCTATGAACTCAGAAATATAAAAATCAGTTTTCTCACATGTATGAAATAGGAACTTGATAAGTATCTAGTACATTTCTGGTACTCAGTATTTATCCTAGAGTCAAAATTACATTCAGTGCTTTAGAGAAATCTTTCTTTAATAATTCTGATCCTCCTGGCCCCTTTTGTCCGCAGTTCTCTAAGTCACTCCATAAAAACCCTCACTACATATTTACCAAACTCCTGCCATTTCTCATATGAGTTTATTGATGAGGGTAAATTTTACCTAAGCAATTTGCATTAGGGTTCCTTTAGGGGCGTTATTGCCCATTGTGAGTTAGGATAGTACCCTTATTTTACTGCTCTATCGTAAAGTTAATTTTTGCCATTGTTTTATTTTAGAAGTTAGGAGGAGTAATTTATTTTAAATTTGTTTAGTAGAAGCCAGTTCTATTCATAGGAAAAATTCCTCTCAGGGTTGAATTGTACTATGCTACGTCTTGAATATACTCTTCCAGGACGAGGAAGTATTCAACATACCTAGCTAGACAATTGTTTGGGGCTTTTCCAGCTTGCTTTCTCTCTATGATGAAAGTAGTTAATTTCATCAAAATGGAGTACTTTTGCTTTGTTTTGGAGGGAATAGTTTTGCTATTTAATCAATAACAGTTACTATTTCTAATCTTTAGTTTTCTTTTTTGGTACTTTTAATCTATCTTGAGTATAGACAGACAAAGAACTCTGACAAAATTTTTGATTTTGTTTCTACAGTCTAAAGTAGGTATTTTAAAGTGGAAAAAATAGTCTGGAGAGGTATTGAGCTGAATTACTTCTCATGAGCTAATTAGACAGCTTGGACAGTAGGCTCAAGTTTCTTGAACCCTGAGCATGTTTTATAATGTGTCTTAAGGCCTGAAAGAGTTAAGCACAAAGAAGATGGCCAGTTTACTCCCAAAAAGCAGTTTAAGGCCTGGGAGAATTTTGACTCATTATAGCTTCTAACTTTCTGTCTGAAGGAGCAACTCACATGGAGGCAGACAGACAGAACAGAGCCTTCATTATGGCAGGAACGTGCATAGTGAACCCCCCTTTATGTCCCGCAGAGGCCATGCAAAGGAGGAGCAGTTCTAAATTATACTTCTCACAATGCTTCCCAAAGAGAACATGGCAAATGAATTCAATTCTTTTAAACTAAATTGAATATCTGAAGGAAAATAAATCTGAACAACCACCCTTTCCCATAATTTCACTACATTTCCATTATTTGAATTGGGTGAGATCAAATTTAAGATAAAGTACCTTAACACAAATTTGTAGAATGAGTTTTTAACAGAGAGGGGGAGAGACTTTGTTGCAGGATCGAGAGATAGCTTTGCTATAATTGAATATCACTTGTATTCATAATATTTCACTGTCTAGCTATAGCAGATTTTGTTACTAAAATAAAGCTAAGCAAATCAAAGTTCAACAGAAAGACTTGTACTGGAATATTAAAGATGTCCAAATGGAAAGACAGAAAAGAATAAGGAGAAAGCTCTTTTTTTTCTAACATTTCGAGGTTACTGATTCTAACTGAAATTCTAAGATAATATGTATTTTCTAAATAATGGACTTAATGCAGAGTCAGCAGGCACAAGCATGCACAAACACACACCCATACCAATTGGACACATGTCAAGACAGATTTGGGTGAGTTTTATCACTGAGAGAACAGGACCGATTGGCCTTTTGAGTACATTGTTTCAGGGGAGAAATTACTATGTGGGCTACATGACTCAGCTATCTAATCAAGTTCTGAACAGATTCTGGTAGGGGATTTTCAGAAATATAAATATTTTATTCATCTTGTTTCTGGAGTCAGTGTATTTATTTCTTTGGACTTGTTCCTTCTCTGTTCTATCAATATGCATGTAAGCCTCATAAAAAGAGTAAATAGCAATTCTTTATTTATTGAAGCAAGAATTATTTATTAGAGTCATTTATTAAATCAATTATTAAATGCCAGGTACAGCACTGGATAGGTGATGATAACACACATCTGTATGATAACATGGCCACTACCCTTGGAATCTCATCACCCTGTAGGTTACAGGATATATCACACCGTGGAATAAGAGTGAGCATGCTGGGAGGGGAGATGTGAAATGTCACAGAAGCTCAGGTTGAACAACAGTTGATTCCGCCCCCACAGGAGAAGGGAAAAGCTTCTGTAGAGATGAGGAGGTGGGAGTGGCAGCATTTTAGCCAAAAGTTGAAGAACGGGACTTGGGACCTGGAAAATGTTGTTCCTGGATAGTAGTAGAAAAAGTTAAAGGTAGCTTACTTTAGTGCAAAACTAGAAATCAGCAATGGTGCTATGGACACAGAGAGAGAGCCCAAAGAGATAAGAAGAATAGAGAAGGGGAGGCAGTCACAGGTTGGATTAGAAATTTCTTTTGGATATACTTGGCTGCTCCAGTAGTAGTAACTGGTTAGTTAGCATGCCATGTGTGCCTATAATTAGGCAATCTGTTAAAGATCCACAAAACATCCTGTAAAAGAGGTGGGATGGGGGTGGCCAGAACATTCTATGGCTGCACTTAGAAGAAGGTCCCTTAGTTGTGGAAATAAAAATGCTAGCATGGTATTGAGTTAGAATGCACATGGAATTTCATAGGTATTAGAGCTAAATGTCTGTATAACTTAAGATTCATCAGTCTTTTAAAGGACAAGGCAAAGAAGAACATGATTATATGCTGATAGGTTTCAGAGTCACATAAAACGGTGTGGGAATTCATTTTTCATAAAAGAAGTGAAGATTACTGATCCTTTACGTGTAACAGAATCTATTCTTGCCATGGCTGTCTAATAGATTATGTGACCTTGACAAAGTTACTTAACAACTTTAAATCTGAGTATTTTTAAAATGGAAACAATACTAGCTGCGTGTCAACTTATTTATGATGAGAACTCAAAGCTGTAAGATTTAAAGTGTTTGTTAAACTATAAGATACAAATAAAAAGGTTGTATCAAGGAAGACAATATTAACTTTAAAATGTTCAAGGTGGAATCTATTTGAAAATAAGTAATATATCATATGAATTTGGAAATAGAGTAGAAAAAAATGTCAGATGGAATGGGTCAGGATAGTAAAAGGAGAAGAAAGAAAACTTAGACTTTTTAAACCTATAATCAAAGAAATGAGTAAGACTTAATATATCCTCCTGTAAAAGAACAAGTCATATAAATCAGAAATAGGCAAGTATGATGGAAAAGAAAGCCCAGTTTTGTGCAGTTATTGTGATTAGCAAGCATGTTGTAAAAGCAGACACCCATAAAGGTATGATTTTTGTGTACCTACCTCCCTTAAGTGTTAGCTGGCAGCACAAATGAAGAGGCGACAGGCCAAGTTGGGTTTAACAAATGATACCTTAGAGGAAGCATATACCAAAACTTTTCACTGCCAAATAGTGCATGACTGGACAAATGTAAATATGTGGACCCAGAGGATTCCTCCTTGGTTGTTTAAAGATGTTAAATGCAAACATCATAAGGAGCCCAGGGACCATTAAGCTTCTACTTTCTTTCAAATTTACGAGCATATGGCCTCATAGCTTAGATTTCAGCAGAGCATCAGCAGTATCTTGTGAATGGGGAATGTCATTTTAAACAAATTTACATACAGTGGCGATCACTTTTTTATGGTGCACAGTTCTGAAAGCTTTAACACATGCACAAATTCTTGCAAATTGCAAACCGAAAACAGACCAATCTCAATACCCGAAGCATACCTCATATTGACACTTTTTTTGTTATGCTACTTCCTAACCTATAGTTCCAGGCGACTGGTGTGTTTTCTCTGCCAATAGAGTTGCCTTAAATGGAATTATTTGGTATGTAGTCTTTTGCTGATTTTGATTTTCAGCTTTGACAAGCTATATAAAAGTCCATCTAGACCTGAATACCAGCACAAAGCTAAACTCTGTTGGAGGTAAGATTAGTTTTAGTGATCGGTTTTCTTCTCATTCTTTGTTATATGCGATGTTTGCATATCTACATAAATGCTTTTTGCACAAGGCCTTTCTGCTCAAAACATCAATAAGTTTTTACCATCAATGGAGCCAAACTTTGTCTCCTGATCATTTACTGATCATTTTTTTTTAAATCGGGATACAGTACACAGTAGTGGTGATATAAAGGTGAGAGGCCTTGATCTCTGCTTTCAAGAGGCAAGAAGGATACATCAGCCATTCTCAGGACAAGGGTCTCCTACAGATTTTTCCATTGTCCTCACACAATATCTTGGCCCATCCTTATCTTCATTTTTTTCAGTATTTGAGCATATATAATATGCCATGCATCATTCTTGAGAATAGGGATAAAGCAGTGACTAGAACAGAAGAAACTCTATCCCCATGGAATTATAGGTTAGCTATTGGAGAGAGATAATAATTCATAAATATAGTAAATAAGTAATTTATGTGGTATGCTAAAAAGTAGAGTGGTATGCAGAACAAGAAAAGAGAATGAAGTACAGAAGTGCTGGAAGAAGATAGTGTTGATATTTTAAATGGTTTGAAAGAACATTTTTAAAGAAGAGGCTATTCTCAAGGGGACACTTAAAGAAGGACTAACTCTAAAGCCCTCCAACAGGGAAAAGGGGAAACTAGATGAAGCATGACAGTAGAGGTAGGGGAAAAAAGCCAAGAGAATATGGTTTCCTGGAAAACAACAAAGGACCTAGTTCAAGGAAGAGCAAGTGACCAACTTTGTCAAAGACCACAGATAAGTAAGGTATAGACCAAGAGTAAGTCATTCTGTTAAATGATGGGAGGCTTTGGTGTATTTTTTTTTTAATAAAAGCAGTTTTGTTGGAGGAGAGCAAGAGCTTGATTGATTTGTTCTTGAGAAAGAGTGGAAGGACAGAAAATGAATGCTGAATATAAGCAACTTTTCAGTAATTTCTTTCCCTAGAAAACTGTGGAACAGAGGAGTAGCTGACCTTAACCACATTGTCTCTTCCCCTGTTTGGCTTTCTGTGTGCTCACTGCTCATCCTTAACCATCTGTCTTTGACAACTGAGTCCCTCAAAGAAACCTTACTGACTAACCTGAGTCAAGTGGATCACTCTTTACTTTTCAAACATTATCATGGAACTCATAGAAGTACACGAAACTTTTTTACTGAAAAGGTCTCACCAGCCATTAAACCCGGTGGTAAAAATGCCCCCAGTCTGATTATTAGAGGTGTAAGTGCAATTGTCATGAAAGGAGAATCATTGGCACTTCAAATCCACACCTGAATATACATGTTGATCAAGAGAAGAATGAGACACATGAAATAATTGAATCAGGAAAGGAAACGTTATAGTCAAGAAACAAGAAAAGGTAGCAATTGAGGACGCGCTACCAGCTTCAAGTGTTTTGTATACCACAGGTATTGGGAAAATATTTGTCAAATGTATGTACATGTGGATGGGTGAATAGATGCGTGGATAAGTGCTTGCTGGAGGTCAAGCAAGACATTTGTCTGATGCACTATTTAGGTAATTAAGAGTCGTCTCTCTGGGTAGAGAGTGTAGCTTAGTGGTGCAGTTTTTGCTTAACATGCACAAGGCTCTAGATTCAATCTTTAGCACTACATGTGCACAAAAAATTGCTCCTCTCTATTTTGCTATAGGGAATGAAAATGCCCTGAATTTTCAATTGTCCACATAAGTAGTCATCCACCCATCCAGCTGGCCTTTAACCCCTAGTATAATAATTGGTACCATTCTCTTTATTACCACACCTAATTAATCTCTTTTGTCTTTCTCCTCTTCACTTGATGTGATCTCCTATTAAAGGGTAAAGGTTTTCCCATCATTGTCTCTTCCAGAATCATGGGAACATTTGGTACCAGAAGACCAACTCATTGAAATCCATAGTGAACTCATGGCCTGGCTTGTTATAGAAGCGAATGTAGATTCTGTATGTGTTTTGTTGAAGTTTGGCTAAAAGTGAATAAAGATTTTTCAAATTTAAAAGAAGATTCTGCAATGATGTTTACCTTATTTTGTTGCAATTTGACAGAATTTATTAGACCTATCATAAGCAAAACTGGCATCCCAACCAATATTTATATGATTTATGGTAATGCAGATAGATTTCGAGCTACAAACAGATGATTTATAGGCAAATGTTTTAGCTAGAACTCTTCTTAAGTGAGAGTTTCCTTGTTTTTTTTTTGTTGTTGTTGTTTATTTGTTTGGTGTTTTTTTTTTTTTTTTGACAGGAGACGGGAGACAGGAGATGGAGTCTTGCTATGTAGCCCAGACTAGCCTTGAATTTATAGTGAGCCTCCTGCCTCACCCTCCCTTGTGCTGGGATTATGACCATGTGCCACCATGACCAGCTCAGAGTTTCCTTGTACCTTATTTGTATATTGTCATCCTAAAATTGTCTTGATGTTTTTGTTTGCTTAGTCTCTAAATTCTGAGACCATATTTACATTTAGTTCTAAATGTTGATAGAGAGAAGGTATCTGACCTCCTTTCTTGGGTTGCACAGGTAAATTGAACTATAAACTTGATAAGGCAGGGAAGTCTTATTGCCTCCTGCACCTTGGCCTGGCCTTTTCTATGTTTTCCCTCCCAGCTTCAATCCTTTGTTCTTTTCCTCTCTTCTCCCACCAAACCTTTATATCCATCAGCATTAACAAGTTTCTCCATTCAAAGGAAAGGAAAGAATGAGCAATAGAAAAAGAGGAAAGGAAGAAAGAAAAGGAAAGAGATTTTTACATATTTCTGACTTTACATTATATAATATTTCTCCTCTTTTCACAATAAGATACTTGTTATTCACATGTCTGAAGAGCCAGAAAGCTACAATGAAAGATTAATTTTCATTCTTTAAATCTCTTGCTTCACTTCTAAATTTTACTTAAAAAGATGATGTAAAATTTTCTTGTATTAACTGTGAAGGAGAAAACAGATAGTAAGATTTGCTAAATATTTGCTTAGTTATGCTTTACCGAGAACCAGCTTTTCTCCTTCAAACCAAACTAGACTTACAGCGGAGCTGGAAATTATGTGGAAAATGTTTGTGTGTTCACCATTCTCAAGTAACTGGTTCCTCTCCATCTTATTCAGCTCTAGCTGAAGAAGGAGCATTAGTCGAGAAGCAGCTATCCCTTGTAGAGTAAACACAGGATTTCTAGCTATGGCCATGAGCTGCCATTCCTAACCTTGAGCATGGCCCTCAGAAAGGGGGCATTTTGGCCTTTCTGTATTTTGTCTGCCCACTGCCCCTGTCTAGCCTCCTCTGTCCACACAGCTAAGCCCTGAAAGCTAGTCAATCTAGGAAAAGACTCCCCAGACTTGTTTCTGTGTCTCTCACCATCAACACCTCCCATACTGAATGAGTGAAATCTATAACCAAGATAATTGGGCTCTTTTGGTGAAAACTGAAAACACAGAAACTTAGTTCAGAGAGTCTCAGGAATATCCACTTTCCCCCTTTCCCTCTCTCCCCTCTCAGTTTCTCCCTTCCAATATTCCCCTGACAACTCTTTGGAAAACAAATTTACACATGCTCCTCTTCCTCTTCCTTGAATGCATGTAGCTGATGGTGACTGAGGTCTAGATTAAGGAGTTTAATAAGAAAAATAAATACCCACAATCAAATTTTGTTAATTAACAAGCTGAAAGTAGTAGAACCAAGAAATTTAAGAAGAAAATGGGCCCATAAGTAAAACATTTTAATAAATAAAACTTTTACATGGTATGTAAGAAATAAAATAATAATCAAAGGCCTTGTATTTAGATGGTAAGCAGAATTTCCCCTTTCTTTATGAGCAGAGTAAAACATGGATAGAGAAATGATAAATGAATATAGCAGCGCTACATTGATTAGAAACCTAGCAATGAGATAGTAATGAACACAAAGTACTGTGCTCCTCATAGGTTTTCCAATAAAGAAATACTGAATAAATACAACAGTACTTCTTCCCCCTTGCCAGACAGACTCTCATCTGTGCGACTGGCCATCTGGCAGGCCCTCGTAGATGAAATGGTCACGCCTCATTGTCTGAGTTTCTGTGAAACTCCTAAGAAAACACTCACTGGCTTGATCACCCTCTAAGCTACTATTTTTGTGTGAAAACAGGATGATTCCCTGGCATCTCTCATCCATAGAGCCTGACATACCAATTTATTCCAGTGGCAGAGTTTAAGATTGTAATTGACAGTGTCTTATTCAAGGTCATTTGTTTACTGTTGTTTAGCCTCATTCTGGCAGAAAAATAAACATACATTATTGATAATGCTAATGAGTTCTGTACTTTCTAGGTATCAGGGGAATTTAAAAAATAGAATAAAAAATACCTGAAGCTGAATAGGAAAAAAACACATAGAAATTCATTAATATTCTTTTTAGGGAGAACTATGAATTTCTTTGGACAAGCGCATTCTAAGCAGCCAACTTTGTCTTTTTATTCTTCTCACAACACTAGGTACTATTTTACTTGCTGCTGGTTCTAATACCATAATAGTAGTATTATATAAAATTTGAAATTTTTTTTCCAAAGGAAGAAGATTTTTTACTGTTTTCTGTTAATAGTGATGCTTACTGTTATCACTCTGTCTACTTTCATTGATCTTAAGAGGAGAATTGCATATTAACAAGCAAGGAAACAAATTCAGAATTTGATGCAGGCTTCTCAATGATCAGTAATTCATGATCTATGAGAATGTTCCTTTTAGAAGTTGACCTCCTAATAGACACTCAATAAAAATACTTTCTGACTTAGTAGGACACCATATGAAATAGGACTCTGTGGCCTTGAAGATATGGATTTCCTAGAACTATAGGTATAGCAATTAAAACAACATAGGAATGATCAAGCCATTTGTGGTAATAAAATCAAGACATACAGAGAAAGAAATCTGTTCCTCGTACTGCAAAGAAATTTGTGTTTTTGAGACAGTATATAGCACATTTTGTTGAATGAATCTATCACAGAACCTGTTTATATTCTCTCTGTGGGATTCCCAGAAGCAACATGACATGAACTCTGTTGGAGATTTGGAAATGCTTTGTGGTGTAAAACTGAAAGAAATGGAAGATCCCCTTTGCAAGTCTGGGCAGAAGCTGCAACGAGGGATACCCCTAGTACAAACAGTTGAGAAGAGCAATGTGGAAGTGGCACCAAGCTCACCACAAAGCTTGCACTTAGCTAATTCACCCCCTGCATCCTGCAGCAGCTTCTGTGGCCTGCCTCTTCAGGAAGGAACAGGTAGCGCATCTCAAATTCACAGTCACCAAAGACTTTCATAACTGCACAGGGTAAGAGAGTGAGGGGATCTAGTTATTCCATTAGTAAACCTGGCTTGTTGCTAATGTTTCACAAACATTTCAGTGCAAAATAAAGTACATAATAGGCTTAGAGTTAAGGCATGCCTCACTCAGTGGCTCTTATATCTGGCGTTTAGTCTCCTGACAAGAATTGAGCCTGACGGTGATGTTTCAGTGACGCCTGCGTCAGGCTGAATTCATTACCATCTCCACACCCTGAAGAGAGAACGCAGGGGCAGGAACTTGAGAGATGGCAATCGTGACAGGTCTGTCTTCTGATGTGAAGTATAATCATATTGGCCTGTCTCTAATGATATTTCTGTGTAGACAGATCCTCCACTTTTAGAATATTCTGTAACAGAAGCTGTCTGTCACAGGGTATTCCATGACAGTGGGAATTCAGTGTCAGAGGCCTATGAGGATATCACCACTCAGGGTCTGAAATAACGCCCACCCTGTTGCCCCGTATCCCTTTGTTTAGCCACTTCTTCATTCACACACACACGGATGTATATCATACACATATGCCATTGTTGCATACAAAACTGCACTTATGGCTTATTGCTCCTCCTCAACAATCAAATGTAAGCTTCTAGGACAGAAGCAAATTTTTTGCTATGCATTAGCACTTAAAACTTCTGATGAGTGAAGAGATGATATAAACTAGTTTTCCTAAATCTGAACCTGGGTGTTCTGTTTGCTTTCATTTCTTTTTCTGTGCACCACTTCAAATTGTTTAACTAATTTTTCTGGTCTAGGCGCATCCACTGGAATGCAGTGGTACAGTTTGCCAATATGGCTTCTGGCCCAGTAACTCCATGATGAACTCTCTCCCTGCTTTACCTCCTGTGGCTAAAAGCAATAGCTCCTGTGTTTCAGCTGCTTCTTAGAGTGGACAGATTGAATTATCACTGTGTCTTGTTGTTGCTCCTAAACTTTGCCCTCTCTTGATTTTTAATTTGTCTTTCTACACTGGTTTTCTTAAAGACTTTCCTATTTTTTTTTTTTTGTTGTTGTTGTTCTGGGAATTGAACTCAGGACCTTGCACTTGCCAACCAGGTGCTGAGCCACTGAGCTATATCCCCACTCTATTTTTGGTGTTTTCTATAACTACTTAAACATTAATAGAAGTCAGCATTATGCAGTAAGAACATGAACACTGAGTTCAAGCAAATCGGGGTGTAAATCCTCCTGTCAGTGCTTACCAGTTTCTGCCCTTGGGCGAGTTGCTTAATTTCACTACCATTCAGTTCCCTCATTTGTAAAAATTAGTTAATGATAATAGCCAACAAATAGTGGCATAGAGGAAGCATTGCATATGCATTTCTTCACTAATAATTTGTGTCTGGACATACCTCCCCAGGTTTTACCATGTGCAGACTCTCTGGACCTATCTGTTACAGTCCCTGCTGGATTTAAAGTTAAGAATCATCACATAAAAGCTGAGTCACATCATCTCTCTGTCACCCCTCTCACTACAACCTGTAACCTAGAGGAGTCTTCATATATATTGTATAGAACTGCAGCTTTCAAAAAATACGTGATCATGCAAAGAGCAGATATCATAGGAAAGCCGATATTTGTTTATCAGATAGTGATATTTTAAAACATCATTTTCTACTATTACCATAATTTCATTAAAAGCATTTAATACCCATCAACTAGAATAGATTTCCAGGTGAAATACAGAATTAACTGTCCTTCTAAAAAAAATATCTAGCAACTGAACAGTGCCATCTGTGGATTTTTCATTGCCTTAGTTTTTCTCGTATCGATGGAAACCTATAAAAACTTAAGGCAAGCACTCGTCCATAAGCTGGCATTGGAAAACCTTTCTCTCTCAGCTCGCACTATCTCAAGTTATCTTTTAAAAATAATGAAGGGAAGATTCTGTAATCTCCTCTGAGCACCCTTTGTGGTGGTCAGTCCTATTCTGTCAGATATTTTAATTGCATATGAGACCTTCAGACCTGTATGTTGTAACTGGTGACTCATTTCAATATATCATACTATCTTCTTTCTGCCAGTCAAATATCAGACCCTTCATTTGTGTAATCTGCATAGAATTGGGACATCCAGGCTGTCCTTAATATTCTACATAAAATTTATTTGGACACCCAAGATTTTTTTCTCTCAAACAGATAAGACTTTGCATTCATCAGCTTGATTTACCCATAACCCTCTTACCTCAGAACAACCAGAAGAGATAAGACATAATTAGATTTAAAAAGTTAAAAAATGCAAGAGATAACTCATCAAATAACAGTATAAAGAATGCCCGACAGTATATTACTAATTGCCAAATTAGTGGCATTGAAATCCATGTTAAGTAACCTAGCATCAGTGAGCGACCACTGTTGTCTTGGTCTGTGTTAAATTGTTCATAAGTAGTTCATTACTACTTTCACTACATTTCTACATATTTCTCTTTCTTTCTATTCCAGTGTTCTAGTTCTTGTCTAATTCCTGGCTTTGGTAGGAATCTTTATATTACTCAAACATTTCCCCTTTTTTCCTGGCTTTAGTCCTCCAAATTCTCCTAATCAAACATCTGTGCTATGTGCACCCAAAACAATACTTTCCATCAAGTACCAACTTAATGCTTGCTGTCACCAACTTTTCAGACTCCTGGTTACTGACTTTTCTGAACAGTCTTTGCCACTAGATTTTATGCTTTCATAAGGACGTGGATTTTCTTCTTCTTTGACTGAATGAACACTTCTCAACAAGTCAAGTCCCATCTCTTAGCCATTTTTCAAACTTCTCCTCACCTCTGTCACATTTATTCTCATTACATTATATGATCATGCTAAGTTTAGTAGCTATTTTGTTGATTCTTAGAGCTAAATTGCAACTCTTAGCACAGGCCTAAGACCAAGACTTAAATCCTAAATACTCCTGAACTATGTAACAGAATCAGTGATAACCAGAGAGAAAAATGATGACACTAAAAACTAATACTTATAAAAAACCACATTGTTTGATGAAATAAAAATGGAAATCCTATAAAGTGGACTTGGCACAAGCAATAACAACAAGAACTATCTTTGGAAGTGTTGCTAGTCCATGCAAATCAGATGTCTGACAGTCCCTAGGTTAGCAGGCATGGTGGGACTTTTGGGTAGGAAAACTATGTGGTTCAACTTTTACAAAGTAATGTTCAATTTTAACTACTAAGATAACTCCTGAGAGGTAAAACCTGACAGTCCATGAGCATTAAGTCTGGAAGCAATGTCTAGGTGATAGATAAGTTGTTGAGTTTAATCAAATTGAATCATCAGTGAATGAAATGACATAGATGACTACTGTTTATAAACTCTGAGCTTTATATAACTAAGTCAGCACAACTACAGTTTTGTAGCTAATTAAATTCCACTGATGTTTCAGCCAGGTGCTTAGTGCTATTGAACAAATAATTTTTATTTTATTATTTTATTGTTTTTACAATAAAAGAGAACAAGGGCATCTGAGGACAGGTCCTGGCCTGTCTCTTGCCCACTGAGAGCTTTACTTTTCTAGGATTTTACATTCCTTCCTTAAAGAATAGAACCCTTTTCTCTGGTTTCAAAAATGTACTGTATCAATTACAGTGAATTTGCTGTTATTTTAATTCATTGTCTTCAACAGAAACCTATTAAATATTCAAATTCCTGGTCTGGAAATGCTTTTATTTATTGCACCATCATTCATTATCTCCTCTTGCCAATGAAATGATAAGTAATATAACTGCGGTGTTCAGACATTCTATTTCAATAATAACAATTTAATAATACTATAATGGTAGTAATTTCTTATTTTGTTCTATATGATTTGTCAACTATACAAGTGGATAGTTTCTCATTTCATGAAATTAGCATTTCAATGATACAAGTGACCAAACTTATGTCTTTATGACTTTAACATCAGATTGATCATCTGTAACAAAGAAATTTCAATTTAGAGATCAAAAATAAAATAAAATGAATTTGTTTAATATTAATTATATGCAAATATATGTTTTTTTAAAAAATAGGAAATGAATGCCATATTGCTTTCAAATTCATGAATAACTACTCCCAAGTGAAGTTGCCATAAATATAAATAAAATGGAAGAAAACTCTCCAGTATATAAATAATCCAAGGACAGCCAAATGAAAAGTGAACAACTGAGCACTGCATCTAAATGTTTTGCCTGAACCCTAATAAACATAAACACATTTTAAATGTATGGGACACGTAGAATGTTGTAATTATTCACTTAAAATATCAGAATTGATTGATTTCTTAGAAATTTTATTTAAAGGCCAACAACTGGCCTTAGACATAATCAATGAACAATTTACAAGGAAACTAAATCATTCTCTTTAACCACGTTCACTTCTTGATAACTGTTTCTGATTGAACAATGCTAGAAAAAGACTCAGACTTACACTGTGTTCTATGTATTTTCCAAGTGATTTTAGGCAAATGCTTTCTTGTTTATATGCCAATTCCTCCATACATTCATTCTTTTAATGAGTATAATCTTGTTAAAGCCTAAATTGAATATGCCGCTACTCTGCCCAAAACCCTCTAGTAACTTTGAGTGAAGGTAAAAGACAGCATTTAAAATAGCTCCTGGCCTGTAATCCCAGCATGTGGGAGGCTGAGGCAGGAGGATTGGTGCAAGTTCAAGATCAGCCCGGGCTATAAAGTGAGTTCAAGGCCAGCCTGACCTCCATAGTGAGACCCTGTCTCAAAAAGGCTAAAATAAAATAAAATGGCTTTGGGGGCAGTAGGTCTGGCTCCACATTTCTCTTCTTGCTCCCTCCTTTGCTCACTCTGTCCCTGAAACCTTGGCCTCTGAAAGAAGATGAGCATGAGCATCCCTTCCTTCTTTCTCTAGTTATCCATGAATGTGGCACACTTACATCCTTCCTGTTTGTTTACTTGTCACATTCTCAATGAGGTGACCCTAGCCCAATATTTCTTATAACTGACCTTGCTTAATTTTTCTGTCGCTTGCAATCATTAAACATGCTGCGCATTTTACTGGCTGTGATAGTTTTGTGTCAACTTGACTTTCCTACAGGATGCTCAGTTAGCT
This sequence comes from Hydrochoerus hydrochaeris, assembly GCA_004027455.1. Classification (NCBI taxonomy): domain Eukaryota; kingdom Metazoa; phylum Chordata; class Mammalia; order Rodentia; family Hydrochaeridae; genus Hydrochoerus; species Hydrochoerus hydrochaeris. The sequence continues at coordinate 177,571 of PVLA01001021.1, forward strand.
GCTAAAATTTTATTCCTGGGCATTTTTGTGAGGATGTTTCTGTAAGAAAATATCTGAATGAAGACTGAATAAAAGCAATCTCACCTTATCATGTGAATGAGCATCAGCCAATCCATGGAGAGACCAAGGAGAAGAAAAAGACAGAGGAATGGAGAGTTCTCTCTTTTCTTGAGCTGGAACATCCATTTGCTCCTGGAACCTAACACCAGAGCTTGTAGTTCTTGGGCCTTGAAGCTCCAGATTTATTCTAAATTACACAACCACATTCTAGGTTCTCCAGCCTGAACATGACAAATGGTGGGATATTTCACTCTTTATTAACACATAGGAGAAATCTCATAATCTTTCTCTTCTTATGTGTCTCTATATTTCATAGTGGTTCTGTTTCTGTGGGTAGTCATAATTCACTAGGTTTTGTTTTTGTTCTTTTTTAGGAGTGTCTTCTCTCACTAGAATGAAAGGTTCATAAGGACATGAACTTTTGTTTTGTTCACAATTGCCTTTCTAGTATCTAGACCTACATCTGAAACAAAACAATTAAAACTATTTTTTGAATGAATGATTTATATTTCTTGAGCATATATATCTTGAACATTATGATTGCTATTGAGAATCCAGAGGTGACTGTGACTTTGCTCCTGAAGGTTAGGGAGGTCACAATCTGCAAATGAGCCAACCTTTACCAAGTCAGTTGTGGTAAGTTGGATATAAGATGGATAAACACAAGGCATGTTTGTTGTATGGAAATTAGAGCTTCTAACTCTTCTGTAGGAGAGAAGGGAAAGGCTTCACAGAGAAAGGGATGTTCTAACTGAGTTATCTAGGATTTCATCACTTGAGTGAGATAAAATAATAAGCAAAGATAAAATTCATATATAAGGGCATTTCCTATATTACAGTTTTAAGAATTGACAGAAACAAAGTATATGGAAGTGCTTTGTAAATAAATTCAATAATAGAATATATCATTAATTATTTGCATTAATTTTTCTCTTCTCATTAATATCTACAATATATTCCATGCTGAGGCTTTATAGCCAAAGACAATGGTATATATTCACATTTTATAATAAAAGATTATCAAAATTGATACACTCAGACTGGTCAAAGAATATGTGAAACCTTTAGCATACCTAAGCATTTTTAAGCAGGTTTTTCAGTAAGTAATTAAAACCTGTTATATCTAATTTCTCAGGCTGAATACAAATTAAATAGGACACTCTGAAAAAAAATTAGTCTTAAAATAGGCCATGCTATATTTCTCAAGTGCACAAATTGTTAATTAGAGTTGGGAAGTTGAACAGAAGGGGTTTTTAAAAAGACCTTCAATTTCAAATTAAAACTGGTCCATGTTTGGCACTGAGATTCATAAAGGGCTTAGAATTCTGGAAGCTAAAATGGAAATTAATCATTTATGAAATATTTTTAAAATTTTGATTTAGCTTTTTATATTTATTGAGTGAAGTTTATGTTTTGCCTTTTTTTAGGTAGGCCATTTTGAATATTTTAAATAAAAATACTATAACATAAAAATAATTTTTATGCTTACTTTAATTTGCATCTATATAATGTCTTAAAAGACTGCATAGTCTGAAATCAATTGCACTTTGTTCTTCAAAAACTTAGGTTAGGGGTAAACAAGTTATGGTCTGAAGACCAGTTATGGTCTATCCCCTGTTTTTATTCTGCCTGAAAAAAGTGAAGAATTTTTTTTTATGTTGTTAAATAGTTTTGGGTAAAAATCAAAAGAGTAATATTATTTGTAGGACATAAAACTCACATGAAATTCTTATTTTAATGTCTATAGATAAAGCTTTACTACAACACAGCCATACTCATTTGTTCATGTGATACTTTTGACTGTTCCACATTATAAGAGAGTCGAGCAGTGGCCACAAATGGTATTCACTACCTACCTTTGATAGAAATTTTACTGATCCCTGCTTTAGTATAGGACACAAATAATATGAAAAGCTTGGTTATAATTGCATGGTATTCCTGAAACAAAATAACACATTGTAAATATGTTATTTATTATATTATTATTCATTATTTATATCATTGTTTTATATCATATTATAAATAAATAATTTGCCAATTGTGTACTTGTTAATTTCATCTTTAAATTTTAAAATATTTGGAAAAAGGTTATATTTTGTATTCCTGAAAATTAAAGCAGTGTATATGAATGTGCTGTATGGGCCACAGAAACAAGATAGTTTGAAATCAAATGAAAATTTAAAGATACTCACTTATTTGGATTCTTTTGTACAGAAGCCAAACTTACTGCAACTCTAAATATCTTCTCTTTTTTAAGTTTTCGCTTTTAACAGTAATTTAAGAAATTATAATTGTACATCTTTATGTGGTCAAAGTGTTATTCTTACTGATGACTACAATATAGAATAATTAAATCAAGGTAATTAATAGTCATATATATATATATATATCTGAAGGCATTTGAAATTTATTTTCTTAAAGATTTTGACATTTACAGTATTTTATCATTTCTTAAATATTATGGGCAATGTAACTGAAAATGAAAACCTCTGGTAACCACTATTCTGTTCTCCACTTTTTGAGTCAGTTTTAGCTTCTGCATGTGAGAACATGAGATACTTAACTTTTTGAGCCTGGCTTATTTCACCTAACATAATGTTCTCCAATTCCATAAGTGTTGTCACAAATTTTAAAGTCTGAATAATATTCCATTGTGTGTATATGTCAGATTTTCTTTATCCATTTCTCCATCAATAGACACTTAGGATAATCTCATGGCTTCATTATTGTGAATAGTAGTGCAGTGAATATGGGAGTGTAGACATCTCTTTGATTTCAAATCTTTTGGGAAAAAATTCAGTAACAAGATCACTGGATGATATGATAATTTTTTTCAGTTTTTAAAAGAATCTATATACAGTTTCTATAGTGGCTTTACTAGTTTACATTCCCACCAAAACTACTTTTTAAATGTATTATTCTTTTGAATATTATTAACTTACTAAAAGAACATACTAAAATACTTACTTTACATACATTTTAGGTTTCTGATATTTTGAATGCATCTTTGTCAATGGGAGAAGAATAATGTGTCTTATTTAATAGTTGGCGTGCTTTACATCTTTATTTCAGGTGGAATTGTATGTGGGGGCCCCCTTTGTGCTCTTGCCCAGAGTTCTGCATGTTGAGGGATACCGAAGTTGAAAAAAGAGCAAGCAGAGAAAGTAGGAAGAATAGAGAAAGTGAGGACAGTGACAACTACATAAAAAGACACTTTAAAAAGAAAAAGAAATCAAGCAAATTAGGGTTGAAATATATATATCTCTGTACCCCATGGCAACCTACGGACCCTGAAAAGCAGATTAGTTATAAGAAAGTCTTTTTTCTGTCAAAATCTCAAAGAAGCAGGCTGAGGCACAGTACAATTACTAGTCACACTGTTACTTAATGATGAAACGTGGCTAAATCTATGCACCAAAGAATTATTAAAAATCCAGAGTGAAAGATTTAATTTCACAATTATCTAACATTATCTTGCAGGGAAAGTTTAACCTTAATTGCATTAAAGATGAATTACTAAATATTGCTTGTGTCTGAGACTCATTTATGCAACATTAACTAACTATTTGGTTTCAATACAGCACTAGAACTGCAGACTAATGAAATACAAATGTGCAGTCCAATCTGGAGGCTACTAGTCACATGTGTCTATTGTGCTTTCCATTGTGGATGTTCTAAGATGTTCTAAGTATAAAATACACACTGGATTTTGGAGGTTTTAGCATCAAAGAAAAAGAAAGTATTATTTTTTGTTATAAACTGTAAGTTTTTTTATATTGGTTACATCTTGACAGAGTAATATTTTAGAGTATTCATTATTTATACATTGTATTGGGCTATATACATGTTATTAAAATTAATTTTACTTGTTTCTATTCACCTTTTATAATGTGGCTCCTGAAAATTTTCAGAATACACACATAGCTACCGTCATATTTCCACTGGCAACCGGGAATGGAAGGGAGAATAAGAGTCCCATAGAACTCATCTTTTAGGCAGACAGTGAGTAAACTAACACTGGCAGACGACAGTCACGTAAATGCGTACTGCTCGGGCGGCATCCAGGCAGGCTATCTAGATGGGCCCACTGAGGATCACCAGAGCCTGTAGTGGGAGGGGATGTCTGGGCTGAATCTCCAAGGGTGGACAGGAGACACTTCAGATAGAGCACATGCTATGCAGAAAATATAGCAGCTGTTCTGCTGTGGAACTATCAATAGTGTGGTGTATTCAAATCTGGGATGAGTTTGTGCTCCTCGAGGAAATAAGATTAAAATGTAGGCAGAGATCATTGGATGAAGGACTTTGAAAGTCAGACATTAAAGAGAAAGTTTAGAGGAAATTTAGATCTGGTCTTACACCTAAAAGTGCCACCTTCCAGAAATATTGAGGAAGCACCTACACACTTTGGATTGAAACTTCTTCAAAATAGCCTAATGTGATTTCAAGAAATGATTTTGGTTGTTCCCTTAACTTTCAACCAAAAGAGAGGTGTCAGTGATTTGTTATGTGATACACAAAATTATAAATATTGCCTAAAAAGATGCTGAAAAGCAAAAGGGCTCCATTAAGTAACAAGTAAATGCTTTCTAGAGGATTCAAAATCACTTAGGTGCTTGTAATTCACTAATTGTTTATGCAAAAAGGAAGCAATATTCCATCATCCTATATGTAGTTGTACCTGGTCTTCACAAGAATGACACAAATGACCAAAACACCAAAATTTGTAAAGAACTAACATTTCTGGGCCAGATCTTCACTGGAAGCCTGTCAGCTTGGCAGGATCACTGCTCAGCTTCTGCCTACAAAAGTCCTGCTGTGCACACCTGGGGCCACTTAATTTCTCCCCCAAAGAAGTTCAACTTCTCTTCCATCCTAGTTACTTTTTACTTATTGCTGAGACAAATACCTGATGCCCAAAGTTGGGGAAGGAAAGGTTTATTTCTTACAGTTCTTGGAGGTTTCAGTCCATACTCAGTTGGCTCCAAGGCAGGGTGGCATGACGGGACAGCAGTCCATGGCAGCTGCAAACAGCAAGGCACTCACGGCAAGAGAGAGACACACACCCTCTTCCCGTCATTACATCATATCCTGGCTCCACCCCTAGGTGGTGTAGCACTCACACCACCAATCCAAGCGCTAGATAATGAACCAATCACAAATGCATAACTGCAGGAGGCTTGGGGGCCACTGACATAAAACATGACATTCCCTCATCCAGGAACCAATTGATTATTATGTAAGGGACAGTTTTTTGTTGTTGTTTTTTTAATTTTAAAGGTAGTAGAAAAACAACAGAACAAGACAAAACAAAGCCAATTGAAACAGTGCAGAGAATTTGGTAAAGAACTTCACAGCATGTTACCGGGATAACAGCAATAGGTGCCATAATATATCTCATTACTTTCACAATCGTTGTCTAGTCAATTGGGTATAACAAAATCAAACCAAAGACAGAACATTATAAAATCAATCAAAAGAGAATATTGAATAGAGTAAAGCAATTAATCATAATGAAACAAAACTGAAAACACCACTTGCTTTCAAAGAGAAGATAGAAGAGACCCCCCCCCCATGTTTGCTATATTGCATATAGTAATCCTCCCAAGAGATGCTCAGACCTCTGTCCCCAGTTGCTAACAGGGGGTAGGCTCACAGGAGACACTACTGGATCTCTTCCTGGCTCATGCTGGAGGGAGGTGCTTACCAAGAGGGTGGGCAAATTGCTTCTTTTTGCAGCCTCCTGGGTTCCAGCACCAAGGGACAGTTTAAGAACTCCTAATAGGGCACATTGTTTGACTGAATATGACTTACCGCTTCATTTTCTTTCTTTGGCACCCGCTGTTTGTCAATGGGGCCTTGAAAAAGCATTGGAACATTTTATCTCCTGAATGGACATTTGTTATTCTTCCAACTTACCAAAGATTTGTGTTTTATATTCTTGGATGAACTTTCTCCCGCTGTAAGCCTTTCCATGCTGGTCTTCCTCTGCAAGCATGTAATGATTCTGAGACAGATACCACGTCTAAGCCAGTGCATCAGGGTTTACGAGCCTGACTACCTATATTTCTGCATTCAAGGTTCTAATATTAGATACATATTGAAAATGCTTACTGAGAAGAGTACACTTTTTAAGAAGTTAGGAGAGTACATGGCTTCCACTGAAACTGTTGTTGTGACACTGTTACAGTTTTTAGGGGTGGTGTCTGGTTAATTTTATGAGGTTGGACTTTCCCTTCACAGGCTAACTCTATTGTAGTATTCCAAAGCTGAAACTCCAGATATGGCTGAATGCTTCAATATGCACTTTATTCTTTCTTAATTCCTTAGTTCCTCTGAACCAAAAAGAAATCTTGATTGCTAGGGGTTTACCAATTAATGAACCATTAGCTAGATATTGGAAAGTGGAATGCATGCTTCTGAAAGCCAATCACCTGTGCTAGCACAAATAGTCCTATGTCTATACACATCAGTGACTCTCCTGGGTTCCATTCAAGACCAGCTGGACAATTGTAGCCTGGCACTGAAGAGCCCAGTGTGTGATTTTGCTCCTTAATCATCAAAGAACAGAACAGCTGGATCATTTTCTTCCAGTGCTTTCTTCTTGGCCTTACCTGGGTTTCATAGGTTCTCTCCAGTCAAGGACTGTATCAACTTTTCTGTTTCATTTACATACAATTTGTTGTAGCTACAGACCTGTGCCCTATAAACATTGGGAGAAATAAAAACAGGAAGGAAAGGCTACCAAGAATCTCCTGCTTTGTTCAGATGGGCTGTTAGTTGGCTATTCCAGTCATCAGTTTTGGTAGTCATTTGAGATGCTATGTGACTTGACTTCAGGAAGTGATTGATTTTCACATAATGAAAGAAAGATACCACTCTTTGAGATAATAGATCATTTATATTGGGGTAATTTTTTTCACTTATGACTCAATAATGAAAAATTACTTTTGTAGTTTTATCATTGCATTATCCTGTACTATTTAAACTCCTTTTTGAATGGCATATTATTAACAGGTCTGCTTCCTAGGTAAATTCTTACTGATTTGTAATTTATAAAGAAAAGAGTACATGACTCACAAAGAGCAGAGGGATAGGAGTGACCATAATCATCTGTTCTCAGTAAGGAGGCTGAACGAGTACTACATATGTGACTGGTCCTTCCCAGGACCTGTGAGTAGCTGTAGTGTGCAGCCAGCAGATAGCACATGCCTTGGCAATGATTGGAAATGACAAAGAGTCTATGAAGATAGAATCACTGACTTCTTTTTGAAAGTAGGAGTCACCTCTAATAACAGTGAAAACTTCTCAAATACAAAGGTATTTATTAGGTGAAAAAAATTCTTCTAGGCTGAAAAGAATTGCCTATAGCAGCCTTATGCATTTAACTTCTTACTACCTAATTTGTAGCAATGAAAGTAGCAGCTCAGCAGTGTGGAAAGTGGATCTCAGTATTTTCCAGGGGTCATTTACTCACTGTGTATGTAGAACTTGGAACTTGCTCAGGTATGGAGCTTCAGACAATCAGTTCTAGCCATAATAAGGTAGCAAGGACAATAAAAATAATTTACTCATGGGGCTGTATAGTTGATTTGCAAGGATGGATCTTTTCCTGAAGTATAGCACCAAACAGATTTTTGACTCCTGGGATGTTAGTAGTTTTTGTTACTAGATTGTTTCAAACTTTCAAAACATATGGAAGCTGTTGTATCTCATCTCTGACCAGTTGTGTGAACAAAAGCTTTCGAAGGAAGAAGATGTCATAAATCTGCATCTTTCTGTTGTGCGATGTGTTAATTGATGTCAGGTCCTAGGTTCCCAGCCCTCTTGTTTTTATGCATGACTTGCGCTGGATGCTTTGAACTCCCAATCCACACCTGCAGAAAACTCAGGGCTCTCGCAGGCAAGAAAGCAAGTAATTGAAAGCCAAACTGGTAGCTAGATCTGTTCACGATCATCTGGTTATTATCACCTAGACCCAACCTCTCGAAGGCTTGGTATCTGAGAAGTTGACCTCTGAAGTCACAATGGCAATTCATAATGTACACACCTAAATCAGAATTCCTACTGTGGCTCTTGCTGGCAACATAAGATTCTTCCTGTTTCTTTCATAAATTAGGTGATAACTGTCCCTGCTTCTGTCTGAGTGAAAGGATTTTAATTATACAATGCACAGGAGCACAAAGCTTCATCTCTCGGGCAGCAGACAAAGGAGGCTCATGATAAAAGCACATTAAACCTTCACTGAGGTTGTTTACACATTTGTAAGAGTGTTTGTGGTGTCTCCGATAGCAGGGACAATAAATCAAAACCTTAGGATGTTCTTTTCATTAGCCAATGATTTTATAGCCTGTGGTGGCTTTTTAACTACCCATGCGTAAAATGGAGTGGTATAATTTGTAATTACTGGAAATAACTAGTTTTAATTCCCCCAACAGGTATTTAAGGCTTTCATTTGATTCAGAAGATTCAAGTCATGCATTGAGAGTCCCCTATTAGCAGGCACAATCTACCGTGCATGCTGGGAGCACCCATGGGGTTTTTCTTCTGACCTTTGCTGGGGGTTACTGATTACTCCTTCTCCTGTCAACGGTTTTTAGGGTTTTTGTTTTGTTTTATTTTGTTTTGTTCTTGGTACTGGGAATTGAACTCACAACCTTATACTTACCAGACAGGCACTGATGCTGCTAGCTATATCCCTGGCCCCATCCCTCTCCTGTCTCTGAAACAAAATACCTGATCCCTTCAAGGAGGAGAAGTCTGTTTTGCCTCATGTTCTTAGAGGGTCAAGTCCTTGGTCAACTGATTCCAAACCAGAAACAGCACAGTAAAAGGGCATAGCACAGGAAAACTGTTCACCTCAAGGAAGTCAGGGAGCACAGAGGGGAGGTATGGCCAAAAATATACCCTCCCAAGTCATGCCCTCTGGAGCCAACTGGGCTGCAATGCCTAATGGCTACGGTGAATTAATCAGTCAATCAGCAGTTCTGTTCACTATCAATCCACTGATGAGAGTGGTCCCATGATCCAATTACCTTCCAGAAGCCTCTCGTCTGAACTGGTGAGTCTTTTAGACAACAGTTACCTTACTGCTATGACAAAATATGGACATCTTAGCAGTAGTGTTGATCACAAGCAGATGACAAAAGATAAAAGTGCCTTTCTCTTGGAGAAAAGTGGAGTGGAAAGAAGTGATCGGCCCATGCCTTACACCTTAAGAAGCGTAGAGGGAAAATGCAAGGAAAGCAGGGGCATGTGTGTACTCCTGCTGTAGCTCCACCATGCACCAGCTGTGTAGACTTAGTCTTGTTACTTAATGTCTTGTGTCTTCATCACCTATAAAACTCAAACTGTAGCATCTGCTTTGGTCAGATGGCTGAGATATCTGTGACAGTGCTGTGTATAGGTTCTGCTTCCGTTACTCTAGACTCCTATGTTTGTCTCTTCTGCAGCTTGGCCAGATACTATCCTGACTTTCCCTGTTCCTTTCCAACAGGAATCCATGACAAATCAAGAATACGATTGTCTCTTCAAGGATGTCAAATATCTTGTAGCAGACATCACAATCCTAGATTGTGGTCTAGGATATTGATTTAATTTGAACTCAGATCCCAATCTAACAGTCAACATTAGAGAACATATGACAAAAAAAGAGAAAAAGTTAAAACTATATCGAGTTTGAAATGCTGAGTCAAGTAGTCTTAGTATCACAGATTTCTGGAAATATTTGTGCACTTCCTTCACACACACACATACACACACACACAGGCTGGCATGGCAGAGGCGACATCACAGAGGAGAAGCAGTTCATGGCAGATAGAAGGCAGCAAAAATAGTGAGTAGCAAGTGACAAGTGACCCTCTTTCTACTGCTTATATCTTGTTCAGGGTTCCCCACATTAGAGAGGGTAGCACTCACACCCAGGATGGTGCACCCTGAATCACACCACGAATCAATCCCAACATCACTTTCTTGGTCCCAGCATCACACACCTTAAATCTTGCCACCTCTGAGAAACCTCACCAATGACACATGAGGCTTTGAAGGGTCATCCAGATACAACCCATAACAAGGTTTGCATTAAACTTTATTTACTACAGGCATGCTTTTTTCCAAAATTCTTTCACTATTATTTTAGCCCAAAAACCTTGGATTCATTTCTGATGCCATTGTCTTACACTCCATAGCTAGTCCCCCCAGAAACCCTTTTATATCAAAATTATGAATACTTCTTCTCACATCCACAGTTATACTCTAGTCTCAGCCACCATCATTTTTGTTATTTCTGTTACAGACTCCAAACTTGCCTCTTGTTTCATCTCAGTGCCTCTGGTCTATTCTTCTCCCAGTAACAAGAAAGATCCTTTAAGTCTTTACTCAACAAGTTATTTCTGCGATCGCAACTTTCCATTGGCTCTCATATCTCTCAGGGCAAAAACTCACATTCCCTCCCTGATCTTGCTTCTCTCCTCTAGGATCTCCTCTGCCCCCAGTCTACTTACTTCCCACTTCACTCCCATGCTTGCTACTGTTCTGCAAACAACCCAGGAGCCTGCACCTGAGGGCCTTTGCATAGGTTGCTTCTTCGACCTGGAAGTGTCTTCCCCAGATATCTGCTTAACTAATGACCTCATCTCTTTCAAGCTTTGGGTCAGATTTTATATTCTCAGTGAAATCAACTCTCCTCTTTTTAAATATTGTAACCTGCCCCACTGCCCTTCTCTAATGTATCTTTTTTAAACAGCAAGCATGAATTTATATATTAAAATCCATTATCTGACTCTCCCTACTAGGATTTAGGTTACCTGAGAGTAATCACCTATGTTTTATTTACTGTTCAATCTCAAGAGCCTAGAGAAATGTAACTGTTACAATGATTCCATGGTATGATATTTTCATCATGGCATTTTAAAGCAAAAAAAAAAATTCCCTATGAAATTGATGAATTTTCAAATATTTAAAATACTAGGTTTTAACAAGGTTTGGAAATATGGTCAGCCCCTTGCATGTATTTTAGTAGGAATAAAGTAAGCACAACATTTTGTAGGGAAGTCTGGCTATTTGGTCACTTGTCAAAAACGTCATGTCTTTTGACCTAGCGATTCCACTCACAGAAGACTCTCCTGTGTTAATACTAGCACATATGCATTAAATGCATACACAAAGGATCAGTGAAGTATGGTTTCTAATGCGGAAACAAACTGGAGCAATTTAAATGTTGCCATATTGTTCACCAACCAAGAAGTTTTATGACTCTCTTGTTTAAATTGTTCAAAAAAATTGACCAAGAGTTGGAAATGGTCAAAAGAGATCCCTGGGAGTTCTTACAATGGATTATAGTTATTATTTAATGAACCCTGTGGATTACCTTATTTTATAAGGTACTTTTATGTTCCTATTAAATAAGTTACTTTATAACTCTGAAAAGCTAGAAGTTAAGCTGTTGAAAAATGAATGTTAATGCAAATGATTCCTGTCTATAGGAATGTAAAGGAGTTCTGTATTATGCATCACAGAAATAACATTGACTTCTACTTTACAGAGAAATATAACCTCAGAGATATTGCATTTAGTTAATTACCCTGTGTAATTTTACACTTGTTAACAAATTTCTTTCACCAGTATTGATAACTCATATTTATATGTATGTACACAGCATATGTATCATATATATGTGTATCATTCATATGACTCATACATACATATCATAAAAATATATGATCATGCATGTATATGATATATGTGCATATATATTTATATAATTTATGAATTTAAACTATTTCATATGGTGACTTTATATATTCATGACAAAACTGTACTTTTTTTGAAAATTATATGTCAATATAATATTATAGTAGTTGCTTTTTATAAAACAAGAAGTTTTTTATTGCATGGTTGTTGTGGCTTTAACCATCTGTTTCTATTCAAAATAGAAGTGAATTTTATGATACCCTGAACAAGAATAAGATTTTATTTAGTGATACTGTTGCATTTTCTTTTGGGACAATAGTAAAGCTATCTCTTGTATAAGAAAACAAGGTGAACCAGAAAATGATTCCTGGAGGTCTTATTCTGTCTTTTCCCAAGTTTCTTCAACACAAACATAAGATAAAATTTATGCTATTGGAGAAGGGATTACAATACTGAAATTCTGAGGCATCACAGTGAACTCATTTTTAAAAAATGAAACAAGCAAACAAAACCCTTCAATGCCTATGAAAACTAACATATTAGAAATAGTCCTATATTTTAAAAAAATCTTTACCTCTTGTTTTCTTTGCCAAGATGTAGTGCATCATGGGTACTAGATTTAACAAAATAGAGTTGTGCCCTGTTCTAATCCATTTTGCCACATATGGGTTGCTGACACTGGCTATTTGTTGAAGCAGAAATGAGAATACAGTAGTGTGTTTTTGTCATGCAATCAGCTCCTTCTTGCCACATAAGCAGTGTATCATAAAAAGAAAAAAATCAAGGTGCTACAGAAAGGAAATAATCAGAAGAGCAAGCTCATCTGTAGATTTTGGCAAAGTACCACTAGGTTCTTCCCTTTATACAATCAGTTAATCACCTTATAAAATGCCAAAATCATCAGAGCCTGAGCTGAAGCAGCGAATTCAATTTTTTCTCTCCTTTAAATGTCTCCTTTTCAGTTATACATTATTTTATGAAAAATTGATGTCTTGCTAGTCAACATGATGAATGTTGAGACATGCAGGGAATACTTTAAGGAGTTTGTTTTAACAGTTATGCATTTAAATTGTCCCATTATAGTGGACATGTTTCTGCTGCCAACAAAAAAATCAGTTCTTTAAAGTCCAGTTCTCCTAGAATTTTTTTTGCTGCTCTCAATCATTTTGATGGCGATCCTGATAAATTCATGAATTAAAATTATTTCATCCAAATGTTAGATTTCAAGGTTGTAGTTCAGGGTCTTTTTTTCTTTTATTGCAAGGCTTCAATACATAGTACTGAAGACATTCATAGTATAAAAATATGATGTATTTTCTAATGAAAACCTTTAGATACTGAGGCTCAGTGGGGCATTTGCCTGAAAGCAATTAGGCTGTGCAGTATGTCTATATAAAAATCATTTCTTCAACTCAATGTACTTTTATCCAATTCCAGTTCTTAGGTCAAGATCTAAGCCATAGAACTCACTTATAGTAAATACATAATAAATATTTATCAAATGAATAAATGCAGGGCCAGAGATTTAGCTCAGCAGCACAGTGCCTGCCTGGCAATCTGAAGGTCATGAGTTCAATTCACACACACACACACACACACACACACACACACAGAATAAGTACATAAAAAGCATTATGTTCATGCTCTTTCATAAGTAGAAAAACAACAAAGGTAAATTTTTTTTCTTTCCTTTTACCCTTCTTTCTCTCTACTTACTCCCAAATCATGGATTTATAGAACAGCATATCTGAATCTTAAGAGCTACTAAAGTCAATTTCTATATTTTATGAATAGAGCAACTGTTATGATTTGTGTCTGGATATCTCCCCAAAGTCTCATGTGATCATGGGATACAGGCTTTTCAGAAGTGGCTGAATCTAGAATTTGTGATTAATTCATGGTCTAAAGCTAGGATTAAGGATGTGAATGTTACATCTGCTCAAGAGCAGGTAGCCTGCATGCAAAATAAAGTACATAAAAAAGTTAGTATCTCCTCTTCTCGCTTGTTGCTTTTGCTGTCTTCTGTCACCATGAACTGTTGCCCCTCTTCCATGTGAAACTATACCTTGAAGCCAACTGATTATGGATTGAAACCTTTACAAATTGCAAGATAAATAAGCCTTTCCTCCCCTTAATTTTGGGTGGTATTTTGTCCAACAATGAAAGAAGTAGTAAGAGAGCAGCCAAGGCCTGGAGTTTTGAAATGGCTTACCAGTGGCTTCACAGAAAGTTAGCAGTGTGTAGCCAGATGACTAAACCAAGCTGTAAAACAGTGACACTCATTGTGCTAGACTGTCTTTTGTATGTGCTCTCATAGTACCAACAAAGGATAAAATGAGTCTGGCCAGAACTTATGGCTTTCTTTATATGGGAAAAGAAAAAAAATTATCAAAAGTTGTTTTTAAAAATGACCATATCTTTGGAAACTCCTCAAACCTTGCAAGTGTGTTCTCAGCTGCCTTTCATAAGCTCTTGCCTATTTCAGTTTGCAGCAAGTGGAATGACTTCTGATCCCTCAACAAAGATATGTCAGTGGTAATGCAGTCAAGCCAGAGTCCAAGGCACTGTTCCAATGAAATCATGTAAGCATGAGAGAGATTTAAGAAAATGCACTTGCCAGGATTCGTAAGGTAATCTGAAATTAGAGCAAATGAGTTGAGGCCTTGAGATCCTCCGTAAAGATACTGCGGTCAGGGATGGTCATGGAAGAATTTAAATTTAGGGAATGAACTATAGCTGCATGGTTCATTCATACAGTGGCTTTGGAAAAGCCATCATGATAGTAGAATATTGACTGCATGCAGGAAGCATGAGGGAAGTAGCTGTGATGATGGTGGTCTCTGTAAGTGCCCTGAGTTCAGAAGTTGAGGAAATACAGAAAAATGAAATAAATGGAGAGGAATTTCAGAGTTAAATAGCTGAGACTTGATAATTGATTGAATGTGGTGAAGTGAGGAGTATGAGTCAGGAGATTCCAAGATGACTCTCAAGTTTCTGGCTCGACTGGCTTGGCAGATCTGCCAGTAAGAGCAATGGATGAGCCTGAAGAACCGACAGGTGTATTGGGGAGTGTGATGAGGCCCTGCTCATGTTAAGTGCCTTAAGGCAGCCAAGTGGGAATAGTCCATAGATGGTCACAGGAGCTATTTGGAACTTATGCAGAAGATTATTCAAACAAGTGTGAATAATATGTCCAGACTATAGCATAGCCTGGAGAACATGTTCCCTCTCTAATTTCATGTCTCTATTTGTCTGTCAATAGCTTGTACTCCACTCCAGCTAGGCCGGTTTCTTTCTTGTGGTTCCAACACATTAGGGACATCATAGCCTCAAGGTCATTGCAGTGGTTGTTCTCCCTGTCTGACATGATCTTCTTCCCAAATCTGCATGACTAAATCCATTACCTTTTTCAAGGATTTGCTCAAATTTCTGCTTCGCTATGTGCTCTCACCAGGGCCATGCTACTTAGAATAGTGATTCCAGTCCCCTCTCTGACCCATTACTGATCCTCTCTTCCTTGCTGTATTTGTTCTTTATTGAATGGTTCTCAATATCTTGTATCATACAATAATATTACATACTTATTCATTGTATCTATTCCATATTATAGCTTTCTTGCTGTAAGAATAGAAGTTCCACAGGGACAAGGACATTTATTCACTAATATAACAGCCAAGAACAGTGCTTGGTACACAGTAGGCACTGAATAAATACTTATTGACTGAATGAATATTTACTTAAATGCCACTTTAACTGACTAATTGAAACACTGGAATGTCCATATGGGAGCTGCCATTCCCACCCTTCCCCATACTATGTTAATCCAATGC
The DNA here is from genome assembly GCA_004027455.1 of Hydrochoerus hydrochaeris. NCBI lineage: Eukaryota > Metazoa > Chordata > Mammalia > Rodentia > Hydrochaeridae > Hydrochoerus > Hydrochoerus hydrochaeris. Next base: position 193,152 of record PVLA01001021.1, read on the forward strand.
ACCAGATTCTTAGAATACTGATTCTCACTCTGACAAAAATTAATGCAAAAATTACCTGGAGATCTTGTTAGAATTAAGATTATGACTCACTCAGTCAATATGAGACAGGAGATTTTGCATTTTTCTTGAATTTCCAATAGTGCTAATACTACATGTATCTGTGGAACACAATTTTATAGCAATGATTTAAGAAGAGACATCCAAATAGTGGTTAATACCTGCCAACAGTCACAGATATCTTTCTACACAATGGAATCTTGTCATTTCTATAAAGCAACAGCAACATAACAGAAATCTGAGAACCAGATAATGATATAGTAAGATAATTGTCAGATATAATCATGGACATAAATTTTGGAGAGAGGGATGTTACTGTGACCTAAATTGCTGAGCAAGAGAGGTTTGAGGTAGGCATGAAGACAGGAAAATATTTGAATGAGTGCTGGAAAGGAGCACATTCAGTAAAGGAGAGTACTGCGCCTTTGATAATGGATTGGGTGGCAACTAGATAAAAAGTGTTTGGTTCAATTCCTATGATAGAACAGAGTGGTATATTGAGCAATTAGAATAGTAACAAAAATTAATACCTGTGAGATGCCAGGTATTTTTTGTGTGTTTTCCTAAGCTTCTCACCAACATGCAAAATAGCATCGTTATCTCCTGAGAAAATGGTGGCTCAGACTGGACTTTGAGCACCTACCCAGTGACTTCTTGGTATTCAGGGCAGAGTCATCCAGCTTCAAAACTCCTTCTCTTTCTACTCAAGTATCACTCCTTTCAGAAATGAGTGAGGTCCTTGGCCTAAAGAAGTCCCCAGGTTCCTCCAGTCTCTTGATAATTTGGAGTGACAGGCAGCTGCCTTAGCCTTCGCTTCTCATATTTCGCTTTACTTAACTTCCCTTTCATTTGAGGTTTCTGCACATAGATGATGAGCACAGGATCTGTATTTCTAGTTCTCCTCCACCCTTGCTTAGCCTCTGTATATCTGGGCCACTTATATAAACTCTCTCTAAAGCTTGATAGTCTGTTTTATTAAATGAACATAATAGTAGGATTTGCTAGTAGAACTGTTATAAGTATCAGAAGGGGTTATGTATACAAATTTTCTAATTCTGTACCTGAAACATAGTAAGGACTCAGTAAATGCTGATTTTAACCCATCCCAGAGTACTTCATGTACCTTTTATCTGTGTCTCTATGAACACTTGAAAGGATAAAATACAAGATAGTAATTCTCCTATGTCTGTACCAACAACATTACACAAGTAAGTACATTACTTGTGATAATAAATAAACTGACTATAATTCCACTGAATTTAGTAGATATCCAGATTTTTAGGACATGATGACCTTGCATTTAGTGGCTAAAGGATGCATAAAAGTTGAAAATACACTAACCTTTGAGGGGTCTCAAGTAAGTGTAATATTGTTCCAATATGAACAGTGCTGACTGGTATCTAATTATTGAGCTCAACATTTTAGACAATAATTAAAATTATTACCATACTTCCCCTTCTTGTCATATGCCTTGGGTATAACTTCATGCCAATCCTGGATGGTAGATACTTTCTTATTCTTTTTAGAAAGTAAAATAAAAGTATTTCAGAAGATTAAATTACCTATTCAAGTACAAGCAGCTAAAAGCTTCTATAACCAGTGCTAAAATCCAGGGGAATGCCATTTAGAAACTTAATCTTCCTGTCTATACACCTTATGAGCTACTTAGAGAAACATATTCTCCAAATCTAAACAGTTATCCCTCTGCCCCCCCCCCACCATAATCAATATTCCTATACTGAAGAGTTCTAGAAGATGGGTCTAGTGACTCACCAGCAGACACATCATTTACAAGAGTAAAGATTCCACAGCCCATCTATTATGTCCATTTTTTAGTGGGCAAACAAGACATATGAATAACTAAAAAGTCTCTCAGAGCAAATTGGAGAAGATTAAATATATACCTGCTATATCAATAAGAATACAGATGATTCATAGCTTAACTGCAAAGTATACATGTTAAAGAGTACTAGAAAGTAACATTGAAATTTATGCACCATTGTACAATGAAAGATTAAATAATCTAAAAATAAATATATACAACCTCTAAAAGTCATGCATAAGAAATCCTCAATTTGTTATTAAGCTAAAGTTTATGAAGTCGTATGTCATTCATAACAATATGTTGGAGTCAGTTCCTAGGCCATTACAAGTACCCTCATGATTTGATACTAGATAATATGTCATACACTGACACCTACATGAAACCTTGTAACATCAGTTATAATTGAGGTCTGAGTTCATTGACCCAAAATTCACTTTGTAAAGCTTTGAATCAGCTACCATTCATGAAGCATGAAGCCCAAGACTCTGATGTATTTTATTATATGGAAATGGGTTATAATTGACAAAAGCTTAGAGCTGAAAGAGCAAAATTAAGACATTAAACAATGCCACTTATTACTTAACTATCCTATATTGTTAAAAAGTAAAAATTACCAAGTACTTATTGTATACTGGTTATTGTGCTAACAAATTTGTATAAATTGTCTTGTTTAAACCTCAAGCCAAACCAAACCAAGGACATAGTTACAGTTATCCATAGCCTGTTTAAAACTGAGAACTGGGCTTTAGGAAGGGTAAGGAACTTCTCTCAAGGTCATTTAGTTAATAAATGATTATGCCAGATTTTAAATCCAAAGCTCATGTTTTTAAACCAGTCACTTTTTCTCCTTGCTGAGATAAAATATCCAACATCCAAAGTTAAAGGAGGAAAGATTTGTTTAGCTCACCTTTGTAGTGGTTTCAGTTCACAGTTGGCTGGCTCCAATGCAGGACAGCATGGAAGAATGGCCTTGCCGAGGAGGAAAGGTTTGTGCAGGTGGAAGGCAGAAAAGCAGTGAAGGAGAGAAGCAACAGCAGACCTGCCTTATTTCTTTTTATATCCACCCAGGCTACCTAGCTTTTGGGGGTGCTACTCACACCCAGAATGGGCCTTCCCTTTATCCACATCCAATCAGTGGATTAATTTAGAAATCATGTACCTTTAATCCAGGCATCACATAACCTAGATCCAGCCACCTCTGAAAAGTTCACAGGTATGACTGCATGAGGGCTTTGGGGGACATCCAGACACAAGCCATAGTATCACCTACCAATTCCATAACTGTATTCTCATTTTAGTGTTCGGTCAGCTAATATCCTATCAGAGATCTGAATACCTCTCTTAATGTAAGGATTATCATCCAAACATAATTTTGACAATAAAAGAGGTTCCAGGAATATTTTTTTAGCCATTCACTGGACCATCTCAGACAAAAAGGGACACATGATAAGCCTATTTAACATCTTTTCAGTCCATATTCTGACATATTACATATATAGTAAGAATTCAAACACCAGTTTGTAACTTTCACTTGGTGGACAATCCTAGTTGATATACCACAAACACCTTCAGGTTAACAATTGTGATATATAGTGACATGTTAAGAGACATTTAGTGCACTTGAAGAAAATTTATCTTCCTGGCCTGAAAGAGACTAATCAATTGCTTGGGTCCAAAATGGTGTTTTGGGGGCAATATGGAGTCAAGTTGCACTATGAAATTTCACAGAAGCAAGAACCTTTATATCAATGATGAAAGACCAGTTCCCAGTGCTCCTGGCCCAGCAGAAAAGCAGTTCTGTTAAACAAAAGACAGGCACTGATGCAGTCTTTGGCTCTGTAGCCTGGTTGCAAGCTGGACAACCAGCATATGGGAGAAAGTCCAGGGACAGGAGAATAAGGGAGATAAAGACAAAGTTTGAGAGGGGAAAACCAGAGTAAAATGAGTTGGTAGAGCTAAATAGAGCCACCCAACTGTCATGTGGATTTCTTCAAGGTGCAAGTGTTGATTTGATAATGGCAGTTTTTAACGTAACAAGACAAATTTTAATCCTTTCTACTCAGATATTCTTTCAAGCCATTATAATACATTTGGAAGTTATCTCTAGAAATGGATAATTTCCATAGTCATTCAACAAATATTTCTTAGAGTCAGTAAGTGTTTTAAGATGCCTTCTAAGAACCGGGGATGAAGAAGTGAGCATGACAACTTCTCTGACCTCTTTCTTCAATGTCTAAGTACTCTTAGCATTTAGAAAAAGTGTGGAAATGACACTTTAAAAATGTATTTATATAAACAATCTGTTTCCAAGTCATAAAAATTATATCCTCTCTATAGCCTTCAGTTTGCTCAAGTACAAACTAAGGGCACTGACCTGGATACATCTGCAAGCCTCCCAGCTCTAAAATCCAGGATCTTGTCACTTTTATCAGTTGGTGTAGAGGACAATATCTTTCTTTAGTCAAGTTTTCTGTTCTTAGTATTAAAAAAATCTAAATTTATCTCAGAGCAGCACATTTGACATTTTTCCCTACACATAATATAAATGAAAAGATTAAATATGTAAATCAACTATACAGGGAATCAGAATGCATGGTTATGGAACCAACATATAATGCACTCTTTCTGTGGGCTCTTCTGGAAGGTATACCAGAAGCCTGACTCTGTTCTATGTGGGCTTTATGTAAATCAATACTTCAAAGAAACCACATAATGACAGCAGTATGGTGGAAGGAGAAAGTTTACTTCTTATTAATCTTGGATTAGAGATGAAGAAGGACTTCAAATACTTACTCTGGCCCCTTTCCAGAATATGAAAAAAATCTTATCATTTCACAATCAAAACCAATAACATTTGGCAAACTAAGGTGGGGGATGAATATTAATGCTCCTGCTTGTCAGCGCTTGAAAGTAACTTACATGTATGATCCCAAGCTCACCAGAAGCCTGCCTCATAGATATTGTTATTTTCCATTTTAAAACGAGGAAACTGTTTGTGAGGGGAAAAGTAAATTGTACATGAGTAAGTAGAATGTGACAGAGTTAGAAGGTGTTTGAGCCTAGAGCCATAGAAAACCAGTTTCTCCCCCTTTTTTTTTGTGGAGGTGCTCTAACATCTTTAATTATACATTCAGAATTTTGATGGTTGGTTCTTCACACTTAGATGTATACACTCATATACATTAATGTATTATGTATACACTCATATACATTATATAGATGTATACACTCATATACATTAATATAGAAATGCTTTTGATTGAAGAGAATTTCTTTGAAGTTATTAACCAATAATTCTGAAATGTGTACTATCATTGACATCTGTTGATTGTCTTTTCCCATGGCAGTTATGAGTTTGCTGATTTTTGAATGCTGTTGAGTTATGCTTGATTATTCTGAACACTATATTTTGAGGCTATGGGTCTTGTTTAAATCCTGGGGGAAATCTTGATATTTTCACTTAAGTAGTAACTGACCAAATTGGATTCAGTTTATGTTTGCATTGGTCTTCTCTTGGTTATAGCACCAGTGTCAGTTCGGTTACTGTGCAATCCTGTTTCATGTACACTCCAATTGTAGATTATGTAAACACCTATCCCAGTGCCCAGGTATGTCCCCATGCTCAAACAGCTGCCTCTTCTCTTCCCACCTAACTTGGCAAAATCATATTATAGAAGATTGATTTTCTTTGGGATCCAACCAGAGTTCAGCCAAATAAATGAGAAAACATTTGATTTTGCACCTGTATATTCATGAAGAATGAATAGATTATGGGTTGAGAGACTAAATTACATGTGTGTTAAATACTAAATTGGGCACTAATTAGCAATTTGACTTTGGATAAATTATTTCAACTCTCTGATTTCAGTTTTATCTTCTGTTAAGCTAAGTAATATATCTCTGGGTATTTTTCAGAATTAAGTAAGTCTAAACAAGTTGAACATTGAAATAAAAATACACAAAACCTGAGTTCAGTGCCTGGTACATAGGAACTACTCAATTAACACTTCTGTTATTATTTAACTTAAGAAAACATATACTTCAAAAAACTATTACAAACATAAAAATAGTGTTACTTTTCATGCTCATGCTACTTTTTGTATGCTTTGTTCTGCAGCTATACTTTCAGTAGTGAGAGAGGTTAATGGGATTATAATTGGCTAAATTCATCTGATGGCAAATAGCCTCAAACTGATAGCCTTCTGGATTTCTCTCATCTCACTTCGCACACCTGCCTCTACATTTACTTATCTTGGTTATTCTTAATATCTACACAAATCCTTCAGTTCTAGAACCTTTTATTAGCCATACCCTCCTTCTCAAAATCCTCTCCTGAGTGCTACTCTCTCATTATTTGGTTTCGTAGTAATTGTGATCTCCCTAAAGAAGCCTTCTTGACAATCCATCTCAGATCATGGCATACGTCTTCACATAAGTGTCTGTCCTATTACCCTGTCTAATTTTATTCACAGCATTTATTATTATGTGAAATTATTTATTTACTTATTTAATTTATTCTTTTCATCTATTTTCTCCCAGTGAAATGTTAGTTCTGTGAGGTAAGACATTTTATTCCTGCCGAGGTATCCCCTGAGCTTAGGACAGCATCTGGCCCAAAATATACTTTTAAATACTTGTTGCCTGTACCTTCTTGAATTGTTTTATTCCTTTTGTGGAAGAAAATACATAAATGTTATTTGCTTACTTAATTGGATTTTTTCATTTTCTGGTCCCTGGAACATTCAATAATTCATCAAGCTAACTGAATACATTTTAAATCTGGATTGATTCAACATTTTAAAATCTTGATTTAGTATTTTTAGTGTAGAAGAATCCAATGAAAATAGGAAACCATTAATTTTGTAACTTCTCAACATCCAGCACATGCATACGAGTGCAGCTATGGGGGAATCTCTGGGAAGGGCATTAAATTATGTAACAGTAACCGAAGACCAATAACACACCTGAGGCTACACCAGTCAGGAAGATCTGTGAGGGGATAAGAGGGGAAGAGCTCTTGCTCCCTTAAGGCTCTGTGGATCTCTGGCAGAAAGCTGCAGCTAGACATGATCATGTTTACAAAACCTAAACTCTGTGATGGTTCAACTTCAGTCAGTAATATGGCTGAAAACGGAGATCTGATTTCAGTCTAAGGGAGGTTCCCTTGCACTGGCTATAATGGATGCTATATTTCAATCCCCAGGGTTCCCTCTTCATTCAGCAGGATTTGTTTAAGACAAGTCTGGTTGATTTATCCTGCTCACTAATGAGCTCTTCCTTCAGCAGAGCAGTTGTTCCCAACCTGGTAGCTGAGTCATTAACAGAAGGATCTGGAGGACATTCAGAGCTTGGGAGACTGACAACAGAAGCTTGGGGTCACAAGTCATGTAATTGTGAGGATTCATCCAAATCACTGACTTTCAAAAACTGTAATATGCTATTTTTAAAAAGAACTTAAAATTTTATGGTTAATTTTTTCATGATAATCATGCAAACAGTACAGGTCTAGAGATTAGAAAATAGGTTTAAGAGGACTTCTGATAAGATTGCAGAGTGGTAAACAGCAGAAAATCAGCCTTTCCACAATTTGGAAACAAGACACTAGAATAAAGCAACCTGATGAAAAAAAAAAGAGGAGGGAGAGCGATCCTTAGGATCCAAGAAGGACCTAAAGGAAGAATTGGAGCCCACAGGGAAGTGAAGAAACAGTCCTCAACTCAGAAAAGGAAGGTAGAAAGTATATTTTCTCCCTGACACCTGGTTGATGGTGTGATAGTAAAGCCTTGAATCTAGAGAGATTCAGTGAGCACAGGTGACTCCAGAGGGCTTCAGGGATGCCAGTGAAACACACCCTGGGTCAGAGGAACGGATGCTGTGAGCTGCAATAGCCGGTGAGTGACTCTAGTTCAGGTGTCACCTGGAAAAGGTGCTTGTCTAGACTCTATTTTAGGCAGGGGCCAACTGAACCCAGGATTTGCAACAGCTGTGAATTGGATTCATCTCACAGCTTCCAGTGACCAGATGAGGCACAACCCTGGGAAATGTTCAGGGTCAGGGAGCTAAGATCAGTCTGGCCAGGGATACCCAGATCATTTTAGGTTGAACAAGTCAGGCCTTGATCTAGATCCATGCTGGACTGGTTTCAATCCCTAACACTTGAAATAAATAAATAACAAATAATTTTCTGTATAATCTATTAAACTGGATTTTAAACCTGAACATGGATTCACAGGACTGTTTATTCTGGGATTCAGACATAGAATCTCTGACTTATTCATTCATGGATTGATTCAAGAACAAAAAGACAATAATGGAAGTAGATGCAGTTGGATGGATAATGTCAGACAGATATGGTTTGGGTGCTGATTGTTATGGAAAACTATTAAATAGGTTTTAGCAGAAGAGTTTCATAATCTGCCTTGGTTTTCAAAGCAATATTTTCTTTCACTGAGAATAAACTAAAGGTTAGCAAAGGCAGGAGAGACAAATCTAAAGACAACCAAAATAATTTAGAAAAGAGATGACAGTGGATTAAAACAGAGTTAAGGTGTTGGAGATGCTGAAATGTGGCCACATTTTACAAGGGATGTTGGAGAAATATAGTGAATATTTAAACTTTAAAAAATTTGCTACAGTAAAAGACACATTGCCATGAATCCCCCTTGAAATATTGCCCTTAGCTTTGAACAAATATGTTATTGCCCTTGTCACTTTTTGAAGCAGTGTTGGTAGACCTCTTTTCTGAGTGTTTTCACACTCAGGTGAAAGGTATAGTTAAAAAATATAATAAATGGTTACTTCATAAACAAGTAATTCCTTTTAGGAGTTTATTTGAACTAGCCAAGTCCATTGCATGGACTCATTCTGCAAGGCTGATGTGAAAATTTGTTAATGAATAATAATTTCAGTATACTATCAATTTGTTTTTTGCATTTTCCTCTGCTACACAACAATGGAAAGGTCTTTCCAATCCACATCTATAGTTGTCCATGATGGTGAGAGTTTTAGTGTTCTTGGTTAGACCGTGAGAAAGCTGTGGAACATGCTTGAGAGAAAAGAAAGGAAAGAAAGGGAGGACAGAGGGAATTGGGGAGGAGGGAGTGAGGGAGAGAGAGACAGAGAAACAGAGAGATACTGCTTTTCAGATTTTAGTTGTAAATTAGTAAGTTGGTCCACGTTGAATGCTTATTTCACACTTTGCACATGAATTACTTTCAACATCACTCTTTTTATTTTTAGGAGATGCTATTTTCAAACAGACACATTTTAGATACAAAGAGACCACTCTACAGCTGTGGTCTCAATGAGTTTGGAGCATTACAATGATAGTGACAAGGACTGTTACACTAGTGCCTTGAAATGTGAAAAGGAGACTGATCAGTCCCCTCCCTACCTACCGATATAATTCTGCAGTCACTGGGCAAGCACACGCTACACCCCACTGGCCATCAGCATAGCTTTGGAGCCAGGCTATCTGTTCTGCTGCTTGGAGAGAACTATTTGGAGGCCCTTTCTCCCTTCAATCAGGCCATTTCAGATAGTTTTCATAGCACCAACGCTGGAGGAAATCATTGCAAAGGCCAAGCAGCTAGTTTCAGTCTTGGGTCTGCCAAGACCCAAGACTTGAGAAAAACATTTAAGTCTAAAGTCTGATCCCCATCTACAAAGGTAAAAGGAAATAAATGTGAAAGTATTCCCAATGTGAAAGCTCAAGTTACAGTTGAGCAGTGTATGATTTAAACAGATGAATAACTGAATGAAGCACATCACATTTTTAAAGAGAAATAATGAAATATATGAGGTAAAAAAATTAAAAATAACATTACAAATACCCACCATAGCTTTACTGTAGAGCAATAACTACCTAGTAGACACTGTCCACTCACCATATCAAATTATTTCTTACCATAGAAGTAATAATGATGGTAAACTTCAAGTTTATTCATTCAAGGCACATTTTTAATTAAATATGTAAGTACTTACATAAGTACCTCTGCAAAAGTAAGTATTTAGGAGGAGAGAAGTCAAGATGGCCAATCAGTGAGGAACAAAATACAAAGCCTCCCATGAGAAACAACTCATACGCCAGAATAAAGCACCCTGGAGAGACCCAGACAGAGGGAGATGGATCCTCTTGACACAGGAAGAAATTAAAACATAAAAGAGCTCGTCAAATATTTCGGGACTACAACTGAGACAGCTGAAGATTGCGGGACACAGTGTTTTCATGGTGACCCGGCAAGTGTGCACCAGCTTGGATCCACGCCAGCTGGCAGAGCCGCCCAAACTCATTCCCACTGCCCACTCGCAGGAAGAACTTCAGCACTGAGGGCGGGGGTTGGTGAGCCCAACAGAAAGCAGAGCCAGCAAAGGGACTTTCGTTAATCCATGGTCAGTGCTGGGAATGAGACCTCTCCACATGGGAGGGGTGTGACCAAATGGATGACATGTTGGAATCAGGCAGGAGGAGCCTGAACTTGGAGTGACAGTGAATTCAGTTGGTTTTTCCCTCTCCAGAGCAGATTCATGGGATTTGCTTGGACTGGGCTGCGCCCCTGGCTGGGACCCAATGAGCTGTCCCAAATTGATTCCCTGCACCTAGCACGCACTAAAATGGGTGAAAGGCCCCTGAAGTTTGGCTGGCCCAGTGGGGAGGGGCAGGCATACGCAGCCTGCTTACACCTCAGTGACAAGAGCAGACAGGAGAGAGCAGAGGTCCCTCGCCAGTGTGCTTCAGAGGAACCATGGCCAACAGGGAAGGGAGCTGGGACCTACACTGTAACCTTGTGGAGGAAGCCAGGACCATGACAGGAGAAAGAGGCAGGAGGAGGCCCCCAGCCCAGAACCCTGAGAGCACTGATCCAGCAGAGGGGAAAAACAAGGGAGACTGATGGCGGCAAACACACAACATCAGACATGGCTTCAATGGACATTAAGAGATATCTTCGGGACCTGGTAGATGAGCTCAAAACTGAAATATTAAATCAGGTAAAGCAGGATATGAGTAGAGTAATAAAAGAAATGCTCTCAGGGAGCATCTCTCAAGAAGATATAGACAGAAGAAGGGAGGAACACAAAAAAAGGAGACAAACATTCGATAAAGAATATAAAGAAAATATAGAATACATGAAGCAGATTCAAAGAGACTATCAGGAAATTAAAAACTCCATTGAAAACTGGCAAAATTCCTTAAAAGAAACTAAGCATAGACTATCAAAACTTGAAGACATGTTGGCAGTGTGTGATGATGAAAGGAAAGATCTCTTAAAAATAAAAAGGAAATAGGCAGTAACAATTCAAAGGCTAGAAGATGACAAGAGAATCTACAATTTAAGAATAAGAAATGTGAATGAAGAAGCAGGAATACATACAGGCGAATTACAAAGGCTATTCACAGAAATAATTAAGGAAAACTTCCCAAGCATGGGAAAAGGAAATGACATTCAGTTGTGTGAGGCATACAGAACCCCAGCCACCTACAACCAAAACAGATCTACATCCAGACATATAATAATCAAGATGCCAGAAATTCAATATAAAAACAGAATATTAAAAGCCGTCAGAGAAAAGAAACAGATTACCTATAAAGGTAAGCCCATCAGAATCATGGCTGACTTCTTGACACAGACCATCAGATCAAGAGGAGCTTGGAGTGAAGTATTCAAAGCCCTGAAAGAGAATAACCTCTAGCCCAGATTGATGTACCCTGCAAAACTGTCATTAGAAGTTGATGGAGAAACAAGATGCTTCCATGACAAAGAGGAACTGGGCAAGTTTGTGACCACCATTCCAACCCTACAGAGAATACTGAAGGACATTCTAGAGAGAGAGAAAACAAATACCAGGATTTTAGGAACAGTGGCAGAAAGCCCTCAACAAGTGGGGCAAGCAGTAGAATGAAGGAGAAAAGTAGACAAACAAAGGCAGGAAAATAGCATGGCAGAAATGAGGCAGAGAAGGATAACTAGAATCTCTAACATAGATGGCCTTGATATGCTATATTGTTAATAGTGCATCAGGATTTAAAACCCACATTACTCATATTACTCTGCTTAGATGTATTATATTCTGTTCCAGTCATTCTACCTGTACTAGATTTGAGGGCACAGACAGTAATCCCAAAAATAACAGGATATAGTACGGTAATCATCCTTAATTTCCTATTAACTTAATCTAAAGCTCTGTAAAACCTACACTGTTTTACCATGATTGATCATAATCGAATCTGGTTTGTTTGATTGTGGTTTTGTATTGATAGATTTTATTCAAAGCTGTTATGATTGATAGTATCAAGTCTGAGAGTATAGGCAACTGCACTTAAAATGACAAGATCCACTAGAATATCCACTATGGTTTGATTATTACCTGCCTTTGAAGTTTTATACTGTCTACAATGTTTTATTTTTACTACTATTATTATTTACTGACATACTCAATTATACTGCTATATTCAATTTTGCCTGATGATGTAGACATTCTATTGAAGATAATAAGAAACAACACAGTAATCATTGTAGATCACCTTGTACTATGGTTTTATATGGCTTTTTGGTTTCATGTTTTTATAGGAATTTGTTTTGTCTTGCTAGGTTTTGTTCTTTCCTCTAATACAGAAACTATAGAAACACATGCAGAGATTCATGCATGCTTAAGTGTTTACACTCTCACTGTTTGACTATCTACTTTGTATGCTTTAATTTTGTAACTTGAGCAACTATTTCTAAGAGGACAATATGTAATTTATCAACTAGTGATTTCTTATTGTTTATCTTTTTTTTTTTGGAATTCTGTATTACCTCTACCCTTTACATGCTTTTGTTTCACTTTAAATTAAAAAAAAATGAGTCTTTAAATCCTCAGACATGATATTTATTTAGGTATTATTTACTTTATCTCAGTAAGATTTTAAAGCCTTAAGTTTATAGAAATACATGTAGAGACTCATGCATGTGTAGCTGTTTACAGTCTTGATGTTTGAATATCTACTTTGTATGCTTTAATTTTGTAACTTGAACAACTATTTCTAAGAGGAAAATATGTAATTTATCAACTAGTGATTTCTTACTGTTTATATTTTTTTAAAATTCTGTATTATCTCTACCCTTTACATATTTTTTTCTCTTTAAATAAAAAAGTAAGTACTTACATAAGTACTTTTAAAAATATAAATATATATTATTTAGGCATACTTTAAACAGATTATATCTCACATGATTTTGAATTTTAATGAGTTACTCAACTTGATATATGCAAATTTTTAAACTATTAAACTGGCTACATTTTACACAACTAAATCACAATTTATATAGTGTTATAACTTATATCTAGATGTCTCCCCAAAGCCTCATGTACTCATAGGCAGGGCTTTTGGGAGGTGGCTGGATTGTGGCTATGTGACTGGTTTAGTCCACTGTTTGGTTTAGCATTGTTCTGGGGTGGCTGAGTGGGTTTACTGAAGACAGCCTCACCCAAAAGGCTTGTATCCTGGGTGGAACATGAAGACAAAGGGTCTCTATGCTGCTGCCACCTCCTGCGTGCCCTGCCTTGAAAAGTTTCTCTTCTAACATGCTCCTTTGCCATGCTCACCTGTCTTGGAACCAGCTGATTGAAAGCTTTATCATCTGTGAGCTAAATAAACCTTTCCTTGTTTAACTTGCATCAGATAGTTTATCTTATCAAACAAATAACTAAGATATATAATTAATTTCTAAGACAATACTTCAACAGTGATCTTTTTCATGCCTCCCTGTGAATAAGTGGGAAAGTCTTTCTTAGGACACTTAGGTAGTATTTAAATTACTGAGCCATGGGCTATGTACATTTGAAGGTTTGATTTTCATAACCAAATTATTTTCAAAATGAACATAATTTTCAATCTGCAACAATGTTGAAATGCCCCACATTTTCATCTTCCTTGGCATTGTCAGAGCTTTAAACTGTTTCCAGTCTAAATGGCATGTACTGTGATCCTTGCATTTCCCTGATTAGTGCTGTTAGCGTTTGTTTGTTTGTTTTTGCAGCAGTTGTTAATTTAGGACCTTAGCATTTTTAAAATCTTTTCTGGCCATTTAGACTTTCTCTCTGGTCATCCTGTTTTCCTTCTCTCTTTTCTACTTTGCCTTTTTTTCTACCATTGTTTTTCTTTATATCTTGTTATTGATATTGATTTTTAGAAGTTCTTTCTATATCATGGATACTAAATGGTTTCTTGTATTTTCACTTTTCCAGTGGTACCATTGATGGGTAGAATTTAAAAATTTAACATGGTCAGATTTATCTTTTTTTTTTTTTTCTACTTTTCAGTTTGTCTTTTGTGTTGCACTTAGGACTTGTTATCTCTAGTTTTAGCTTGTAAAATATATTCAATCACACATTTTTTTTGGTATTGGAGAAGGAACTCACTGCCTTCAAACAGAGTTATACCCTCAGTCCCTTTTCATTTTTTATTTTGAGACAGGGTCTCACTAAGTCACTAAATTGTCTGGACTGGGATCAAAACAGACCCTCCTACATCAGCCTTCCAGAGTACTGGGATTGCACCACTCCACCACTTCCTTAATAAAAGACTTAAAGTTTTACTTTTCATATTTTTGTTTTTCATTCATGTCTAATCAATATTGTGTATAAGATTTAGCTTTTTTAAGTGGAAAACCAATAGTTTCAACATTCAACATTTAATAGTCTCAATATTCAACATTTTAATAAATAAAACAATGTCCTTCCTTTCTTTTGATCTTCAAAGCAAGCTATGTTAAATTCTGGGACCGCTTTCAAACAGAAGTCCAATTTGGGACTCTCTGTTTTTTTTATGTGTCTTACTTATGTAAGCTTTATTATGTCACATTGTTAAAATTACCATGAATAGTAAATTTTGATTTCTGATATCAAGAAGCTTGGCAAGTCTTCCAACTTTGTTCTTTTTCATATATATATATCCTTTTCTTTTGTGTATATATTTCTAAATCATCTTCCCAAATTATCTGGAAAATAATGTGAAACTTCCATTTCTCTGCAGTAAATTCATGCATTAATTTAGGAAGTATCTCAGTTACTTTTCTTTCATTGCTGCGACCACTACCCAACATTCAAAGTTAAAGGGGGAAAGGTTTATTTAGCTCACAGTTTATAGAGGTTTCAGTCCATAATTCAGTCTTCTGGCTGCAAGGCAGAGTGGCACATGGCAGAGAGGCAACCATTCATGGCAATGGAAGACAGCAAAAGCAACAAGAGGGAGAGACAAATCTCCTTTTGTCCTTTATATTTTTTACAGGTTACTCACTCTAGGGTGGGTATAAAACTATAAAACTCATAACCTTAATCCTAGCCAGAACTATGCAAAACCAATCAGTGCACTGATGACTCATCTCACACCCTTCATCCAGCATCATTAACTCTATATTCAGCCAACTCTAAAAAAGCCTTATGATCACATGAGGTTTTGAGGGCACATTTGATACAACCGTAACAGGTAAGTGGGTAGGATGTGAAAGCACATAAATGTATATTGACTTATACAATAGTTTTGGTGCTAACTTTGAGTCAGGGGCTATGCTAAAATTATATAGGAAATATCAAGATGAATACCTTGGACTGTCAGCTTAGTGAAACATGAATTGTTTATTGTGTGTTCTTTATGGACATCTTCTCAGCGCTGATAGTCTCCTAGCATCTGGCATCTAGTTGGTACTCAATAAAAATATTTTTGCATATATGAATATTGCTTTTCTACTATAAGCAAGACTTTTCATCAGGCAGTTTTGATGGTAAGGATGTCTAGAAAATCGAACATGTCCTCACAGAGAGAATGTAGAGTTTGATGGGGTAGTTAGTCTTGTAGATTTGTTTGTACAAATTATGAAAAGTAACAAAATGTAAGGATTACTGAATTAAAAGTAGGCATATACAGTGCTAGTGTATTAAGCAGGCTTCTGAGACCTACTAGAATCCATTTCCTACTGGGTACATGTAGTTTTATTATCACTTTTGACATTTTAAGCTAGATTTACACAAATTCTTAGCAACTACCATAATCTGTTAAAAATCACAAAAACTTGTAATTCCATGGAATATAGCAATTATTCCAGCTTCAGATATGAAATTTACTGGGAGAAGAATTTTTACAAAACAATTTCTGATTAGCTCCTTACATTGTTTCTCCATGACAGTCTAATTTCCAATAGAGAACTTTATGTTTTCTACAAGACTTTAAACAGTGGACCTAGCAGTTCTGTATTCCATTGCCTGAATTTGGAGCCTTCTTATTTTTGTTCCAGGTTATTTCTTGCTTCTTTACTTTTTTTTTCTAATGATTTTCTTCTATAGTCCTAGGATTTGAGTCCTAAAACACACATCTGAACAGTTACTTCATTTTGAATAGCCTCTGATAAACAGCCAGTGGTTAAAGGATCAAATCTAAACAGAACAGAAGGCACAGCTGTTTGTGGTGGCACATGCCTATAATCCCAGCACTCAGGAGGCTGAGGCAAGAGGATTGCCATGAATTCGAGGCCAGCCTGGACTACATGATGAGTTCAAACCAGCCTGAACTGTGTAGTGAGATCCTAAGAACAGAAGGCATTTCACTTCTTGCACCAACTTATCATTTCTTCTGTCTCTCCTACTTCGTGTCTTTATCATTCACTTTTACAATTCTCCATCTAGACTGAGATCCTCAAAGATGGAAATCTTGAGTTGTTTCCCTTTTTATCTATGGTGCTTGGCATCTACAATGTACTCAGTAAATGTCAAGTGATTATGCAACTCAGGAAGGTTTCTCTAAACTCTGAATGATTGCTGGTAATATCAAACAAAAATATCATTCTTCTTAATTGAATGTTGACAAGTTATAATTGCTGTTATTTGGGCAAAAGGAAGTTCATTATCCTTTTTATCTGAGATCCATTCTATCAACAGTCACATAGATGGGTAAACACTCTGAAAGGACAGAGCTGAGGCTGAGTCAGCAATGAATACAGGAGACCAGGCAGATCCTCCCATGGCTTCCAAGTTCTGGTTTCTGATGCAGTTGCAGTGGTACCTGAAATGCTGTGATGTCACCAGAGGCTTATGAACATGCATTAGAAAAAACTGCACGTAAATGACACAGCAATATTTCCTTCTACTCTTTACCATTGTTTATTATTATTCATTATATAAGATGAATGAAAAAAATCAAAGACTGTACTTTGTTGCAAATTGAGAAGAGACCATAGTTTGATATTCTTTCATTTATTTGGGATTTGGCCAAATAAAAGGGAATGAACAACAACAACAAAAATCTACAAGTTACCAAAAAAGATGTCATAATAACTCCAACATGAAGGGAGGCAGCTTCAAACAGTACTGTGCCTGGGGGAGGCACCTGTCCATGAGGAATGCTTGTTTAATGTCAGGGAGAAACACTTTACTGCTCCTCCACATTTCTATGAAGACAGAATAGTCTACTTCTTAGGAAGGAATAGAAAAAAGGGAACAGCTCCAGGGGTTCCCTGACCGGTTGGTTTGGAAAAGAAACTAACCACACTCAACTTAGTCCCTTCTAGTGCTTCCTTGCTCAGAGGCAGCTTCCTTGGAGATGTTTTCCACCCTGAAAACCTGCCGAATTAGCCTGCCCTGACCAGTGATCTGTGGTCATTCAAATAAACCTGCTGCAAGCAAATTCTTCTGTCTAATAAAGAAGTAAATGTCAGAATGGCCATCGTAGCCTTGAACTTTAAGGTCTGCAACTACCTAGACCATGTCAGTATAATGCTGAGTTTGGTCATTACATTTGGATTTGCCCTGTATAACTCAATCAGTTTGAAATTTTGTAGAATAAAAGAATGCCTGTTACCTCACTACAATTCCCAACAATCTATTCATTAGTTGAACTATGCAAACAATGTGACAGTACCCATTTAGCAGTCCCCCCAACGTCCCTTCCCTCTATATATACATTTGCACGCACAGTGCATTATAGAAACCTAAGTCTGTATCTCCTCTAGTCTCTACTCTTTCCTGGAAGTAACCAGAAAGCTTAGTTTGGTATGTCCTACATCCAAACAAATTTGAGACCTGATTTGAAGCTGGCCATGAGATTCTTATTCCCTCTTATATTTATATGTGAACATCATTGTTAATTTTTTCTGATTTAAATTCATTGATTTTCAGCAAACTAAAATTTTTCTGAATTAAGTATGTTAGTCAAAGTGATTAATGGGAAGAACAGTACCCAACTGGTGATGATATAAAATAACAAAGTTAATTATTAGGAAGCCTGAGGAAAACACACTGTGCAATTATGAATGGGTCAGAATCACATTTAATGTCCTGTTCTATAAAATGAACATCCAGGTGGCTATTACATCAGCCTATAAGGATTGCATTAGAATAATCATTTATAAAACAATGCTTTAAAAAACAAAAATTTCTTGTAACGTGAAATGTCAGTAATATTTTCAAATAAGTTAAGATCACTTGGAGAAACAGGTACTATACTGCCTTTGTTATATGTGATCATTAAATTTTAGAACTGTTATGTATGAATTGAGAAAAACCATAATTTGAGAAAAACAGGTATTTGTTATAACAAATGATTTACTAGTAGAAATTTCTAGGATGTGGGAATAGTGCATGATATTTTATATACTGTGAGTATATTATACAAATAAAATATTGGTGAAAGTATAGTCTTAAGCCTTATTTTTAATGCTGAGATTGCTTAACCTGGTTTTCCTGGCCAACTTGTAATTACACAATCTCTATTGTATTCTTTATCAGCAACAACATATAATTGCACCTTTTGGGTAAAGTAAAAGATTTGGGAATGGCAGGAGTTGTAAAATTAAAAAAAAAAAGTGAGTCTGTTCTAAGTTAGTGAAGCTACAGAATTCTTTTGTTTTTTAAACTTTGAAACCAGGAAACTGTTCACTATCATTTTTAATAGATGGGGAAATAAATACCCCCAGTGCTGTGAGAAGCCACAGAAATAGATAAGAACACATCTAGAGTTAGATGCCATAGTGTATGATTTTCTGTTGTGACAAATGAACAAATAACACAGACTTTTTCCTAATTTATGTGCCGAATATCACTTTGTTCTGTACTCAGCTTACTAACTTTTTGAGGAAAACACTGATTGTGAGAAATGTATTTCTGTTAAGGGATAGACTTGTTATATGAGATAAATGCCTATATATGCATATCTATCTACCAGGAGTATCACTAACAATGTATTGATTTTATTAGAAAAATTAAAGACATAATTCGTGATTAGGAACCCGTACAGCCCTGCATAAGTACCTAGCTTTTAACTGATAAGTACACAATTCAAAGTACGAGAAAAATATGATACAATTATGCAAAATAGGTGTGGAGAATTAAAATAGGAAAAGGCAAATCAGTATTCACTCATCTTGTGAGTGTGATTCAGTCCCAAGTGGCAGTCAGAGCCCAGCACTGATGCTGCCCTCCGGCTCCCTTTCAGACTTGCAAAGCGCCTCCTTCCAAAGTGCTGCGAATTTGAATGTTTATTAATTCGTGTATGAAAAGCAGCTTCTTATTGAATGACTCCTTTCCAAGTAGATTAGAGTTATCTTGAAATAATAACTTTGCTCTAAAATAAATATCCTACTACTAAAAAGTTGCCAACGATTTGTAGTATTTTTAGCAGATACTAAAATCAGAGTCTGCAAATGAAATGAGAAGGCAGTGTGGTGTCATGGTAATAGTCCTAGATGGAAAGTGTCAAGATTTCACTTCTATTTGGAACACCTCTGTTAATTATTTGGCTCTTTGCAAATTTTTTCTGTCTCTGGGAATCTGTTTTTTTGTTTTGTTTTGTTTTGTTTTTAAATCTAGGAAATGAAATGATAAACTAAAGGAGGCTGATGAGCAGAGGATTTGCCACTGAATCTGTGGTTTACCACACTGATGTTTTAAAATAATGAAGCAAACTACAGAACAGACCAAAATTCCTTACAAAGAAATTTGATTTTCTATTTACAAATTTATGGCTTGTACTGAGTAACATTTTGTCTATTTTTTTTTATTTTAAAGAGAATAAAACCTAACAAAACAAAACAGAGTAAAGTCAGTCAAAACATAGTACATAACTTCAAAGCAGGATAATAGGAAATCAGCAGTGGCTACCATAAAATATCTTGTTATCTTCACAATAGTTGTTCATTTCATCAGACATGGTAAAATAAAATAAAACAAAACACAATAAAACCAATCAAAACAGCATTGAATAAAACAAAACAATAAATTGGAACAAACAAAACAGTGAGAATACTGGATTTCAAAGACATGGAATCCCCTATAACATTCTTGGAAGACAGTGATACATACTATATTAACCACTGGCGATTTCCAAGTATTTTCTTAAAAATAAAGTAATGTAGTGATACTTGTTGGTTTCTTGTTATAATTAGGTAATATTAACCATGTAAAAGCACTCAGAATATCCAGCACAGGATCATAATCATGGTACTGATTTCTAAATATATAGCACATGAATGCTATCGTAGTTGTTTTGCATGCTTAAGATTGTCCCCTTCCCCACTGCTGAAGGATAAACATCCTTGAATTTTTACACAAAGAATCCATTACATGGCAGATCATCCTCTACTCAGTTCTTGGGGTGGTTGCTTTAGGAAGGGGAAAATGCAGGTCATTTTATTTCCTCTTCCTCTGACATTTTTCCAAGTAAAATGATTAGATTATTTTTAGTTAATCTTCCTAACCTTTTCTTTTGCGACCTGAAGCAATTTGTTCTCATAGTATATGAAATTACTGGTTATTTTCTCTTCATCTCTTTTGTATTCATGGATAGAACTGGTGCCCTTTAAACAAGACAATTATTCCCTGAAAGGTAGAAATGAGTTTACTTCCCCTATGGTTCTGAAGTAATTATATAAACAAAATTTTAGAATGCAAGTGAGAATAGAAAATAGAAAGAGCTGTTGGCAGAGTTAATTGGCTGATCTTTTTATGTAGATCTAATTTGGGATGTCAATTGAATTTTTGGAAATCATTGCTTATTTCCTTTGAGAATTATTTATTGCTCTACATAATTTGAATGTATAATACATAGTTTGTTCACTTCTGTATTATAGCTTGATTGAGGAAAAACCATTCCTATCAGGGAGAAATTAAAATATTTTTTGAATCAGTTTTCTACCCTTCCAGTATTGGTTTAGAGAAAATATACAGATGTAAAATAAGCACATAATGAATTGTTTGATTTATCATGGTTCAATTATTTCCTGACATTGAAAATCCAGCAGAAGCATAGTAAGAAGACACTTAGGAAATGTTAGCTTTGTTCCAGATTTTTTCTTTTACGAGTTGTGACCTTGGCAAACTCAACTAACTTCTTCAATCCTCAGTTTTTAATGTGTAAATACAATTTAATCAATAGCATTACCCTTTATTCCCTTTCTGTCCTTTTCTTTCATCTCTCCTTTTCATCTCTTCTTGTTTAGTTTGTCCTCTTTTATTAGGAAACAGTATTCGAGCTTCAAAATTAGACACATGTTGACTGATATCATAATTCTGCCATGTGGTGACATTGGCAATTTGTCTAAACCTTCAGGGCATCCTTTTTTCTGTTGTATCGTGGTAATATTCTGTGCTTGCAGGGTGATTTTGAAGCAGCTGGTGTGGCATAGCTTAGGCCCTCAATAAGTAGTAACTTATAGTGTGGCTGTGAAGAGCATATTTAAAAGTCCTTTATTAGCATAAAGAATGGTGTCAACCGGAAATGCCGAGTCAACATTTACACATCTTCTGCACATAACTCAGTCTTCAGTGGCAGCCAGAGCTCAGCACTGATGCTGCTTTTTCCCTGCCTGTCCAGACTTGCAAAGTGTAGGCTTGCAAAACGTCTACTTCCAAACTGTTACAAATTTTAATGAGTTTATCAACTCATAAATAAAAAGAGACTTTATCCTTGAATTACTCTTTTTGAATTGGGATGCAAGTCAGGATTCAGTAAAAGCTAAAAAATTAAAATTAAAGAATCAGATTTTAGACTTTGTGTACAGCCATATCAGCTACTGAATCCATCCTCTTTAGCTTCTTGGCATCTCTTTATATAATTAGTCATTATGCAGTTATTTGTTAAGTGACTATTTAAAGATTATTTCTCCTTGCTCCAACCTAAGACCAACAAAACTTCCTACTATAGAGTTTGTCGTATAAACCTTAAAACTCACTTCCTCCTGCTACAGAAGGGCTGTTTTATATTTGCACCGTCAGTGGATCTTAATAGCGTATCGACTCATTCTTAGATTCACCATTTTTTTACTGTTAGCTGTTTGCATGTTTGTACTTGTACATTTATCTCAGCACCTGGAAATCAGTAGGCACCCAAAAAGTATCACTGGGGTAGTGATTGAATGAAGTTGAATGATGTGCAATCTCTTTGGTAAAAACACATCTAGCTATAAAAATTTATCTAATTGCTCATGTTTTCTCCCCTGTGTTTCTTCTTTGTACAATAATTTATGGTATGCATGGTGCTGTTTATTATTTGAGAGCAAAACTTGTACACACTGTTGTATTTTTAAACTCAGAAAGGTAAGAATTAAGATATCTTTAAAAATAACACAACAAATGCAAAAATGTAGTCTTATTTTAAGAGATTAAACTTACATAAAACTATCTCAGTAAAATGCAGAAGACTTTCTTCATATTTCTCCTTTTTTCTCCAGAAGTAACCAGAGTTGACAATGTAATGCACATCCTTCCATTATCCTTTCTAAAAAATCACCTACATGTGTAAACTTACACAACATAAGTAACTTTACCATAGTCATTCAGAGCATCCTGGAACCCTTTCTACTATTGCTGTACTCCCTTACCATCATTTTAATAGGGATAGAATAATGTAAAATGTGGCCATCTTGTAGCTTATTTGATCGCTTTGTGATCAGATTTTCTCTCTTTTTGTGGCTGTGATAAGCCACTGCAGTAGTAAATGTTGGTATTCATATTTGTGAACACTTCAGTAGGAAAGACCATATACCACTAAAGCGTTGATATAAGCTGCACTGGTGGCACAGGCCTACAATCCTAGCACTCTGGTAGGTTGGAGGATCCAAGTTCAAGGCACCCTGCATAACTTAATGACTTGGTGAGATCCCACATCAAAATAAACAAATAAACAAACAAGACTGGGGATATAGCTCACTATGAAGGCCCTGAGCTCAATCCTCAGTACCTAAAAAAGTTGATACATTTTTTTTTTCAGGAGGTTCACCAGTTGTGATGGTTAATCTCGCCTGTCAGATTGATTGGCTTGAGAGATGTCAAAGAGATTAGTAAAGCAGCCTTTTGCATGTATCTGGGTAGGTAATGGATTTATGACCTAGGAGACTGTGTTTGGTCTCTGACCTCTTCCTTTCCATCTCTTCCCCTATTGGGATGAGAAGGGCAGCTTTTCTCCTCCATATGATTATATTATGTTTCTGCCCAGGAGGCAGCTGACCTTCGACCGAAATCTGAGCCAAAATAAACCCCTACTCCTTTACATTATATATGTCAGGTGTTTTGTCCCAGCAACAGAAAAGCTGACCAATATACCAATTATTCATATTTTTGTAGATTGTGTTTCAGGAATATCAGAATGAGGCATTTCCACACTAAAGAGAAAGATGGGCTTTTATCTCTTTATCACAGGATAAATTCAGTGATTGTGTGTCTGTGTTTGTCTGTGTATAATAAAATGACAACAGAGAATACTGACTTCTTTGTATCAATCTGACATTAAAAGACCTCTCACATAAATAAATGTTTCTGACTCAGTGTTCTCATTTAGGAGGACTCTATTTCACAGAGATAAATGGAGTCAACATTAGTAGAAGGAAAGGTTGAGGTGAACACTTTACTATTCAAGTTAGGGGTATTGGCATCTCATTTTTAAGTCAAATTTTAAAAGAACATACTCAAAAGTATTGCATGATTATAATAAAAGATGGAAAGGACTTTATGTCACTTAATCAAAGTGTGAAATTTCTCAGTGTTATGGCTTATATTATATCATCCCACATGAAGGACTGAGAACAATTAGAACATTACATTAACTCAACACTTAGGAATTTGGGCTATACGCTAATACTAAAAAATGACTCTAGAGAAGCATGGTGCTTTAAAATTATCTTTTTATTCAACATGTGCTCTATTATCTTGGGAACTCCAGAATCAGAGGCAACATTTCATAGCTAGGCTAATTACTTTAATAAGAACTGCTTTATTTAAAAATAAATCCAAGTAGATGCCAGAATCGGACCCTGTGACAAATAGTAATTCTCTCCATAGTGTTTTCTCCCATGTCACTGCACACATGGTTCCTGATCTCTGCTTTGATGGCACCAAAGGGCAGCATGATTCTTGCCAAATGCAAGAATAATGCTTGTGTTTCATGGCCTTCTTGTACCCTTGCTCCCCGCGTCTCTAGTTTTCTCTTTGCTGCCAGTGTTTGCCTCTGTGCCCCAAGAAAGCCATCTGCTCCTTCAGCTCTGCCCTTCCCATTTCCGTATCCCATTTTTTCCATTGTCTTCAGCCAACATTCATTGATATCCGTTCCACACCAAGCATCATAACAGACTTTGGGGTGCAGAAATAAAGCATAATTCCCACACCTAGGAAGACTTCAACTTAGTGGAATTTTCTAGAGTTAATATGACACAGTTAAGATCAAGTTTTAAGAGAGATAAAGTCTTATCCTATATAGCATCTAAAATTTAACAGAAACTTTAAAAAGCCAAATAATATAAAAACTTCAGCCACTGGGTTAAAGTAAGTGAAGAACAATTTTTTTTTCCCTTGTGGCAAGGGTCACTTTCATACCAAGGTGGCTTTACCTCCCTTGCGATCCCATTTGGGAAACAAGAACAGACACTATCCTTAGGTGGCCGTACAACACACAGGCCTGTAAGGATATTACAATTTATTTCTTTGTATTTACAACTCCAATCTTGATTTTATATATTTGATTTGCCTCGCCTTTTCAAGTGGAGAATTCATAGGAATACCTAAGACCCGTATGGGGTTAAGATAAGCTTATTTGAACAGGATTTATAGTTCAATCACACTGAAGCAAGGAGCACCAAAGGTGGTGGAGGGCGGAGCTGCTGCTGACTGCAGTGTCCATGGTGTGTTCTGCCAAGCAGGATCTCCACAAACAGTGCCGCAGGGCCCCCTGGGTGTCCACAGATGTGGGCAATATTGGTAACATTTCTTTGGGGAAGTAGATCTTTACTATGGACCACGGACTAAAAAGTGGATTTGGTGGGTGATCTGAAACAATTGTGAAGCTCAGAAAAAACAATACGATTAGACTAAACTAAAACCAACCAACCCTTCAAAGCAAGCACTATAGATACAAACTGCTCCTCCTTTTGCACCCTTGTATTCCTTGTAAGTAGAGCAAGAAAAGCAAACCATATAATAGAAGCAAGTCCAGATTTTGGAATTCCTAGATTTTTCAGGGCAAAGTTGCCTTCTGAAGCAGCCTAAACAGCTCTTTGCTCTGCTGAAGGTGTTACTCACCGTTAGCCGCCCAGCCTTCCCGGCTCCAGATTACTGTTGCAAATAGTGCCAGCTGCAAATGGTACGTATTCTCTTCTTCATTGCTGCAAGAATCCCAATTTCCTTTGGGACAAAAATACATCCAGTGAAACATTTTCTTCAGATTCCCTTGAAGTGAGGGATGATTCTATGACCTAGATCCGGCATACAAGATACATTACACAGAAGCCACCTCTGAGGAAGAACTAGTAGGTAGATAGAAAGAACCCACGCCATTGCTGGTGCTGCTGGAACCCTGGGTTGCCTTCCTGTGTCTTTTTCTGTACAAATAAACCCTCAGGCACTTAGTCTGAATTCCTGACACTTGTTGCAGAAGTCAGACCAATGACAGCACCTTCCTGAGGCAAAGTCTTTTCTTGGCACCAGAAAACATGCTTCTGACACTTCAAAAGCCATGAGACCTCAAGACATGAAACTCCTAGAAGAAAACAGAACCAGCTCCTTGACACAGGTCTTGGCAACAAATTTTGCATATGACCCCAAAAGCACAGGGGAAAAGGCAAAAACATATTAACAGAATTAACTTCTGTGCAGCAAGAAAAGAATTAATGAAATGAAGAAATAATCTAAAGAAAATATTTGCTAACCATATATGTGATAAGAAGTTAATTGATGTCTAAAATGTATGAGGAATTTAAGCAATTTGATAAAAAGAAAAACAAATAACCTGGTTAGAAAACATTCAAATGAATTGAACGGACTTTTTTTTTTTCAAAGAAGACATACAAATGGATACAGAAAAGATACCTAATGCATTAACCATTGGGGAAATGTAAATCTAAATCACACATATCGCTTCAAATCTTTGGGAACGAGTATTAGCAAATTCAAATTTAAGTTTTGGTAAAGACATGGAGAATAGCGAACCCTTGCACACAGCTGAAGGGAATGTAGTACAACTACTGTTCAAAACAGTTTGGAGAATCTCATCAAAAAATAAAATTACCATATGATCTATTAGTCTCACTTCTGGGCATATTATATTCAAAGGAAATGAGATCAGTATCCATCTCAAACAGATATTTGTACTCTCATGTCCATTGTAGTACTATTCACAAAAACTAAAATCTGAAAAAACTAAAGTGCCCACAAATAATTACCAAGGGTTAATAACCCAGCTTGGAGTTAATAAAGAAGTTATTATATATGCAAACGTGCAATGTAATATTATTCAGTGTTAATAAAGAAAGAAAATCTTGCCATAATATGGATGAACATAAAAGGCATTATGCTACGTGAAATGCCACACAAAGCACCGAAAGACAAATATTCAGGATCTCCTTTATATATGAGATCTACAAAAGTGAAATTCATACAATGGAAGAAGATAGTACAATGGATGTTACCAGGAAAGAGGGATCTGGGGAAAATGGGGAGGTGATGGCCACAGCACCAAGTAAATAAGTTCTAGAGAACTAATATACAGCATCAGGTTTGCGGTTAATAGCAATGTGTTATACACTTAAAATTTGCTAGTAGAGAATTTTTGTGTTCTTTCCACACACATAAAAGATAACTACATAAAGACACAGATGTGATAGTTAGCTTAACTGTAGTAAGCTCATTATGTATATTTGTATCAAAATATCATACTCTATACCTTAAATATATATAATTTCAATAAAAATAAAACACAAGTCATAAGATCTTTAATTTTCAAGCTATTGGTATATATATATATATATATCATCCTGGGACAGCCTAACTGATACAGGTTCACGCAGACTGTTAGTGGGAGAAGAAGCTTATTAGCTCATGCTCCAAATGAGCAAAAGCAGTAGTGATGAGGTTGGCAAGTAATACCCACCAAGTGTGATAAATTACAAAACATTTCAGGAAACAGGGCATCTGCCATTTATTAAATCCTTTCTGTGCATCAGGAACATTATAGAAATGATTTCCAGATTCTCATGGCACTCTACAATGGATATGTGATGTTACATATTTTTAAGAAATGAGGCAAAGCAACTTGCTTGCGATTACATGGCTAATAAACAGAAGAGCCACTTCCCAAGTTGATGTATTTAAACAGTTTCTCATAAGAATATCAGTATTTTTCCTAGTAAGTTTATAGTTGTGTTTCTCATTTAACTGAGGAAAATGTTTAGAAATGTTTAGTTAATGGTCCAATATCTCACAGCCAATGTCTTTAGGTTCCAAATGCATGATCTTTATACTAATGTGCAGGCCTCCAGAGTTTTCCAGAATGCCCCTGACTAATATTTATTAAGTTCTTGATAGGTGCCTGGTACTTAAGTGTTATTCCTCCTTAATAGATAAGAAACTGAACCTCGGAGGGGAAGTAATTATGCAAAGTCATTCAGAGAAGTAAGTGAGTAGCTGGGGCTCTGACCCCAGGCAGACAGGTCCTCAGCCTGTCTCATCCTTCCATGCCCTTGGACCCTCTAAGAATTTAACAGAGACCATGTGCAGAAAGGGTGGCTACCCAGGAAGTACAGAGGAGCAGGAGGAGAAAGGATTTCCTGAAATTAGCTTGGAACTAAGAGCTGATTTTTGAGAACTTTGCTTCTATTTGGCTGAAAGGAAAGGCTGGAGCTTGCTTCTCACCATCAAATCAGAACTGTGTGTGTGAACGTACTAAAGGCAGAGCTATGAAATTACTATCCATGTCCTGGATGTAAAATATTCATTTACTCTTTAAAAACAAAAGGGAGAGGAGGACCCAACACACTGAGAAACTAAATGTTATTATCGCTAATAACCCAGCTTGGAAATTAATGAGCTGTAGGAACGAAAGTCTCATTTTGCTTTGGCTCAGGCACAAAACTGATGGAATTCTGTCCCAATGCATTGTGGAGCTTTGTAATTGTTCCTCTAAATGGTCAGTAGTTTTAATTCATATGTAATATTAATCAGTCTGGGTAACTGTATAAGTTTTTTTCCTCACAGAAGCTGGAACATGAGTGATATTTTAAGCAGAGTCTCTTATCTGATTTTTCAAAGACAAATGCATTTATTGAAGAAAACAGAACTTTGGAGGTTGTATCAACAAAATGTTGAAAGTCCTCTCAATAACATCATAGTAAAGTTTTTGTTTGAATTAACTGTTTGTAACTGGTTAGTTGAGCTGTTTGGCTTACTGGATAGCAGAAATTGTGCATAAATTATAATTTTTAATTAGTCTGAATACAATATAAGTGCCTTTGATTATGTCTATTCACATGTAATGAAGCTGATCAACTGGTCCCCTCCACATTGCCTTTTTTAAATGTAGGAAGAAGTGATGCCTCTTTATAATTGTCTTAATTAATGCTGTGATCTATGAATCCAGTGGATGTTTCACTCTTTTTGTTTTATCCTGTGGACTTTTTGAGGGTGTAGCAGCTGATATAAATATTGCTTTGCTTGTCAAAAACTTAATTGCATAGCAAGTGATTCTGCATTTCTATTTTTTGACTTTCACTTATCACAGCATGATGAGGTTTTGCTGTATTAGGTGATAATAATAATTACCAAGGGTTAAGCAATTGCAATGGGCAATTATTATAAATATTTCTATATCATTCTTTACACTAATTTACATAAGCATAAGAATCCTTATACAGACTTGTATATATAGTACTTCAAGGCTATAATTGAAACAGACTGCACATACATACCATTATCAATTTTATCACAGATTTAATTTCCAATTAATCTAATATTATCATGCCTTGACTTAGCAAAAAGAAAGTAGTTAATAAGTAATTTATATGCTTTAAGTTTTTTTGAGTCTTTGATATAGAGAATATCCAAAGCCCTCTCCTGTCACTGAGGTTAACATGCATAGACTGCTATATTTTATCAAGAGCTGCTCACTGTGTTACAGCATTTGGCTTAATAATGCATGTAATAAGTATCTGTTAAGCGAGTAGCTTGGATGTCTGCAAAGTTAGAACATTACATGCAAATGTTTAGCCCCTATTAGAGAGGTATACTTTCTGGGGTACATATATTTTTCTGGTCCCTTATATTATTCTCACACTTCCCACATCTTTCTATAGTTTACAGTGAATTACATCTAGACCAAGGAAATGAAATTATTATCTAAAGCAATCCTTTGTCTTTTAGGAAGAAATCATGAAAACTACATATTTTATAGAGAAGAAAAAATAACAGCAGCACTTTGAGCCCCCATAAAAGTGTTTCCTGAATTGAATTAGTTTAGGAAAAAAATTGCCTAAAACAGCTGCTTGGTTAATGGCTAGTGAAAAACTGTGGGAGCTATGTCAGTGATCCCCAAATGGCAGCTAAACTAATTGCTTGGGAGGCTGCTTTGAAGACAAGCAGAATATATTGCATTTTATGGAAAGTTGCTAATAGTTTTAAGAGCCTTGCTATGCCCCTCTTTAAATCAAAACAAGGCAGTCCTGACCCCCAAAAGCCAAGGCACCTTCTGCTCTTTTCCCTTTTCTGACCTTTGCCTGTCCCTGCTCCCATTACATGGCCATTGGGTCATTCATCATTCAACAAAAATGCATTACTCATCATTCAGAACTACCAAGAGTGTGACTGCAAGCTCTTTTCCACTATCACACCTGCCTAAGGTAGAGGTTGGGAGATA
This sequence comes from Hydrochoerus hydrochaeris, assembly GCA_004027455.1. Classification (NCBI taxonomy): domain Eukaryota; kingdom Metazoa; phylum Chordata; class Mammalia; order Rodentia; family Hydrochaeridae; genus Hydrochoerus; species Hydrochoerus hydrochaeris. The sequence goes on from PVLA01001021.1 coordinate 223,172, forward strand.
AGAGGCTATTTGAGCTGTCTGTCGACCCAGCACACATGAGTAGGAGTAGATATTTGGTAGTTTATGTTTCTTTCCTTAACTCTTAGTAGTTAAAGTGCACATATACTAGAAAATATCAACTGTTTCTATTCCCAGTTAGAAATGCATATTCATATACACTAGTTAATAAGAGAGACATTTGCTATAATTTTCTCAATGCTCTATAATTAGTACCTTCAGGTCAGGGAACTAAAAAAAATGATTAAATTCATGAAATATGTTCAGCTGAGTTTGTTGACTCCTGTTATATTTCATGGACTCATTCAAGGCTGCAGCAGTTTGTGGTTAGAAGATTCTTTCTCAATGTAATTTCAGATTTTAATTTTGTAGTTTAGGACTGATGCTTCCTCTTTACTTAACGTATATATATCCTTTTTGAAATATAGGAGTGGGCAGTAAATATAGGTAGGCACATAGTTTTACTTAGGTGGGCAAGATAGAGACAATGGTTTCACGAAGAAGCGCATTCAGCATTGGGAAGGATAATACTGCCATCCATACTTAACTTCCCTGTCTGTCTCCTTTATTAAGAATATTTTTTGCAATACCAGCATGATGACATGTATCTTATGCAAAGCATTGTGCATAGTGCCTGACACAACTAGGAATAAGTAAACATTAGTTTCCTAATCTTTTATGGGTCTTCATCATGCACCTAATTTATACGTATCTACAAATGTATATCCACACCATACTACATGTCTGCATACACTCCCAGCCTTGACTAAAAACTTAGCTCCAGCTTGCTGACTGCCATTCTGCTGTTTTACAAACTATTTTCCCAAATCTCCACCCTACTTCATTTTACTCTGACTGACTTAATGAATTTTTCAAATTCTCTAGGGGGAGTGATATGTAGGATATCTTTTGCATTCCTATCAAGGTTAAGGAGTGGGAGCTTTCTCCAAGATACAAAATAAATGAGTAATATTAAGCATAGGAATTATTGCTTTCCCAAATCACAGCTTGCAGAAAAGTGCTTCTCAAAGGCAAAGGCATGAATTACATGGTGCTTTCTTACAAGCTCACTCTGTCACAGAATCAAAAAGAGTTCACCTGATTCCACCAAACTGAAAGATTTTCAACTTCTCAGAGCTCACTCATAAGAAGAATGGGTTGATGATAAAGTTGTCAGACTTAACCAATAAGAGACAGGGTGCCAAGATAAGTCTGAAAATATATTCTAAATTTTGAATGTCTATTTGAGGTTCCAAGTTAACTGAGCATCTTGTATGTGATTTGTCAACCCTATTAAGTAAACATGTAAGAATGTGATATCAAGGTTCATTCTATGTTAGTGATCTTTTCAGAGCTCTGGCACATTTTTATGTATATGGCCCTCACATTTAGAATGGGATTTATAAAATATGGTTGAGGGATAGATGTCTCCAGAATCTGATTCAGTACATCTAGAGTAGGACCTCAGAAATTGCATTTCTAATGTAAAATCCCAGGTGATCCTATGCTTTTGGCATTATCAATGTCACATGAACATTGCACAGGTCATCATGAGTCAGACTTTCACAATGAAAAAGCTTGATTTGGCCAAAGCGGGGGATGACAGTAAGAAAGAGAACAATTTTTAGACCAAAAACTATTAAATGAAACTATAATGTTCTTTTGAATGGGAGGAATTTAGAATGTAAAATTCTGGGAGAATAAGTAATAAGAAAAAAATTCCAAAATATACTATAATTTGTGTAAAAGGAAGTTTAAATTCCCCCAAACCATCATTTATTTTATTTCTTCTAACAAGCCATTCAAACTGAAATAAACCTAGAAGTGGAGTAAGACATTTGTATCACCATGATTTGTTATTGAGGGAGTATGTGAAGCAATTGCTGAGTAAATTCTTAAGACTACATGCCAGTCATAGCATCTTCTGAAGGAGAAACTTCTGGGAATTTGTGAGATATACTCACAAATTTGTGAGATAAACTCACATACTGCTGTACCAAATAGCAAATGTCTTTCTTGTCCCTTTCAAAAGTATTCTCTTTCAAAGAATTTTCTACTCTTATTTATAACATTTTGGCTTTAAATATTGTGGATTTTTACCACAGCTTGCCCAAGTTGCTCTATGTGGAAGCAAATGGAAAAATGTGCCATATACAAGTGTTGGCAATGGAAAGTTGTGGGCTTAGACAGCAAGGCCTGCTGAGCTTTCTGTTCAGAAAAGGGGTGAGTTTCAGAGTCACATAGGCTGCATGAGAATTTTGATCTGACTACTTCATAGCTGAGTGACTTTGAGATAGTCTCAGAACCTCTCGGTTTAATCAATGTCCCCAAATCCAAGCCACAAAAGGGAATAACAACTTTACAGTGGATTGCGAAGGTTCTGCGAGATAATGTAAGCAAAAGAGCCTTTCACAGAGCTTCCTATTAAAGCGGCTCAGAGCACGTTAGTCCATGTGTACCACACAAAGCACATCCATTGGGAACACTTCGCACTTGAATCATGAAGCTCATGACCATTTTTCCTCTTATAAACATATCCTCAGAGTTGTTGGATCTTTTTCTTCCCAGCTTCTTCTCTGAGCAAAAACTAAATAGATAAACCAACAAGTTAAATATAAAAAATAAAGCTGTTTCTGAAGGTATTTTTAATAACCAGAATCTGCAAGTGTTTGAAAATGATTTTAAATGAATGGGATAACTAACTTTTAGATTATTTAATTGTTAATTTTTCATCTTTTGCTCTGTAGAGTCTGTCAGCAGCCAACTCAGGATTCCTGGGTTCAAGTTTTTTTTTTTTAAGATTTTTTTTTATTTAAAGAGAAAAAAACAAAAAAAAAGGTAGAAATATTACAGAATTTCAAGAAAAGAAGATAAACAGTAAGAAATCACTAGTTGATACATTACATATTGTTATTTTAGAAATAGTTTTTCAAGTTACAAAATTAAAGCACACAAAGTGGACACTCAAGCAGTGAGAGTGCAAACAGATCTGTTCAACAGTCCAACAAGAACCTAGAAATATGGTTATCAATCCCACACACCTAAACGTACATGCAGCTGTATCTTTTATAGCACTTCCTATTTCCTCTTTTTTTATAATAGCAATTATACATTTTTAAAATTTTATTTAAAGAGAAGGAAAAAAAGCAAAACAGAAAAAAAGGGTAGCAAAAATACAGAATTATAAAAGAAAGAAAGAAAAAAAAGAAGAAAAAAAAGGAAAATGAGAAAAAGCCCCGCCAAGAAATCAGTAATTTATAAATTACATACTGTCATCCTGGATGTAGTTGTTCAAGTTACAAAGTTAAAGGGTACATAGTAAACATTCAAACAGTCAGACTACAAACAGTTCTGCTCAAAGATCCAACAAAGCTTCAGCAATATGGTCATTTATTTTACACACTCAAGCATACATGCAGTTATATCCCTTAGAATACTTTCTTTTCCTCTGTTTTTTACAATGGCAATTATACATTTTGGTTTTATTACACTTGTAGTTCTTATTTACTTTTTACACTAGAGACACAAGATGATATTTATAAATATGATTCTTATTTATTTCACTAATGAGGATAGTCTCAAGTTGTCTCCATTTGCCTATGAAGGCCTCAAGATCATCCTTTTTTATAGCTGAGTAATATTCCATGGTATAAAAATGCCACATCTTTTTCATCCACTCTGCAATTGATGGGCATCTTGGTTGTTTCCAGGATTTAGCTATCACAAATTGTGCAACTATGAACATGGGTGCACATATATCACTGTGATATGAACTTTTCAGTTCTTTGGGGAAGATACCCAGGAGGGGAATAGCTGGATTAAATGGGGCTTCCAATCCTAGTCTTCTGAGAATTCTCCATATGGATTTCCGTAATGGTTGCACCAGTCTACATTCCCACCAGCAGTGGAGTAGTGTTCCTTTTTCCCCTGCAGCCTCGCCAACATTTGTTATCATTTGATTTCTTGATGGCAGCTATTCTTTCCGGAGTGAGGTGGAATCTCAATGTTGTTTTAATTTGCATTTCTCAAATGACCAGTGATGGTGAAGATTTCTTCATGTATTTATTTGCTATTTGTATATCTTTCTCTGAGAACCACGTGTTCATCTCAGATGCCCATTTTTGGGGAGGGTCTTTGAATTTGGGGCATTTGATGTTGTTCAATTCTTTATATGTTCTCGACACAAGTCCTTTGTCTGAGGGGTTGCTGGCTAAAATTCTTTCCTACTCTGTGGGTTTTCTTTTCACTCTGTTGGTGATTTCAAGTGCAGAAACTTTTCAATAATATGAGATCCCATTTGTTGATTCTTTGAAGTGTTTCCCATGCAGCTTGCGTTTTGTTCATGAATTCTCTGCCTACCCCTATGTCTCCAAGACTTCTACCTACCTTGTCTTCCAGTAGATTTAGTGTTTCTGTTTTAATAGTGAGGTCTTTGATCCTTTTAGACTTTCGTTTTGTGTGTGATGATAGGCTTGGATCTAGTTTCAGTCTTCGGCATGTAGAGAGCCAATTTTTCCTACACCATTTATTAAAGAGGCTGTCCTTCCAGTGGACATATTTAGCCCCTTTGTCAAATATCAGGTGGCTGAGTGTCTTTGTAGTTGTGTTTGCATCTTCTAATCTGTTCCATTGATCCTCAGGTCTATTTCTTTGCCAGTACCAAGCTGATTTGATCACTTTGGCTTTATAGTACTGTTTCAAGTCAGTAATTGAGATGCCTCTTGCCTTGCTTTGGTTGCCTAGAATTGCCTTTGCTATTCTAGGTTTCTTCTGCCTCCAAATGAATTTTAGTAGTGTTTTATCTAGATCTGTGAGGTATATCAATAGTATTTTTATTGGGATTGCATTAAATCTGTATAACAGTTTTGGGAGTAAGGCCATTTTCACAATGTTCGTTCTTCCTAACCAAGAGCAAGGAATGTCCTTCCATTTTCTAATATCCTCTTCAATCTCCTTTTTAAGTGTAGTATAATTTTCGGCATATAGGTATTACATTTTTAGTTAGGTTGATTCCTAAGTATTTCATTTTTTTACATGCTATTATAAAGGGCGATATTTCCATAATTTCTCTCTCAGTGAGTTTTTTGTTTGTGTACAGGAATACTATTGATTTTTGAGCATTGACTTTGTATCCAACTACACTGCTGAACTTGTTTATTACCTCTAGTAGTCTTTTAATGGAGTTTTTTGGGTCTTCTATATAGAGTATCATGTCATCTGCAAATAGTGATAATTTAACTTCTTCCTTTCCTATCTTTACTCCTTTTATTTCTCTCTCTTGTCTGATTGCCCTGGTTAGTGTTTCCAGAACTATGTTGAAAAGGAGTGGTGATAGTGGACATCCTTATCTTGTTCCTGATTTTAAAGTGAAAGCTTTCAGTTTTTGTCCATTTAGTATAATGTTGGCTGTTGGTTTGTCATAGATAGCCTTTATAAGGTTGAGGTAGACACTGTGTATTCAGAGTTTCTGAAGGGTTTTTATCATGAACATGTGTTGGACTTTGTCAAAAGCTTTTTTTCTGCATTTATTGAGATGACCATGTGGTTTTTGTTTTTGGCTCTGTTGATGTGGTATATTACATTTATTGATTTGCATATGTTAAACCATCCCTGCATTCCTGGAATGAACCCCACTTGGTCATGATGTATAATCTTCTTGATGATTTGCTGCATTCTATTTGCCAGTATTTTGTTGAGAATCTTTGCATCAATGTTCATTAGTGAGATTGGCTTATAGTTCTCTTTTTTGGCTGGATCTTTCTCTGGTTTTGGTATCAGAGTAATACTTGCCTCCAGGAATGATTTAGGGAGGATTTCTTTTTTCTCAATTTCATTGAAGAGTTTAAGGAGTACTGGCATCAAATCTTCTCTAAATTTCTTGTAGAATTCAGCTGTGAATCCATCAGGACCTGGGCTTTTCTATGTTGGTAAGTTTTAAATTACATTTTCAATTTCAATAGCTGATATTGGGTTGTTCAAAATTGCTATATCTTCTTGGTTGAGCTTTGGTAGCTCATATGTTTCTAGAAATCTGTCCATTTCCTCTATGTTTTCCACTCTATGTGAGTAGAGATTTTCAAGGTAGGTATTCATGATCTTTTGAATTTCCATGGGATCTGTAGTAATTTCTCCCTTTTCAGTTCTTATTGCATGAATTTGGGTTTTTTCTTTCTTTCTCTTGATAAGGTTAGCTAGGGGTTTGTCAATTTTGTTTATTCTCTCAAAAAAACAGCTTTTCATTTCATTAATTCTTTGTGTTGTTTTTTTACTTTCAATTGTATTGATTTCTGCTCTAATCTTTACAATTTCCTCTCTTCTATGAGCTTTGGGTTTAGCTTGCTCTTCTTTTTCTAGAAGCTTGAGATGGAGCATTAGCTTGTTTATTTGTGCTCATTCTGTTTTCTTGATATGACAATTTATTGCTATATATTTGCCTCTTAAGACCACTTTCATTGCATCCCACAGATTACAGTATGTTGTTTCTATATTTTCATTGAATTGTAGGTATTGCTTTATTTCTTCTTTAATTTCATCTGTAGCCCACTGGTTGTTCAAAAGACTGTTATTTAATTTCCATGTATTTATGCAGATTTTACAATTTGTTTTGCCATTGATTTCCAATTTCAGTGCACTATGGTCAGATATTATGAATGGTATGATTTCAATACCTTTGCATTTACTTAAGAATGTTTTATGGGATAATATATGGTCTGTTTTGGAGAATGTCCCATGTGCAGCTGAGAAAAATGTGTATTCTGATGTGGTTGGATCAAACACTTTGTAAAAGTCTACTAAGTACAATTGCTCACAGATATGATTCACTTCTGTTGTTTCTTTGCTGACTTTTTGTCTAGTTGATCTATATCTTTGTGACAATGGGCTGTTAAGATCTCCTTGTGTATTTGGTTTTTCATTTCCATTAGTATCTGTCTTATATAGTTGGGTGCTCCTGTATTTGGCACATATATATTTATAATTGTTAGTTCTTCCTCTTGAATTTTTCCACTAACAAGTATGTACTGACCTTCTCTATCTCTTTTAATCATTTTACGATTGAAGTTCACGTTGTCTGCAAATAGAATAGCTACCCCTGCTTTTTTTCTGGATTCCTGTTGCATGGAATACTGTTTTCCATCCTTTGACTTTTAATCTATGAGTTTCCTTTGGGGTCAGATGTGTTTCCTGTATACAGCATATTGTGGGGTCCTGTTTCTTGATCCATTCTGTCAATCTATTTCTTTTTATAGGTGAATTGAGGCCATTTATATTTATGGATAGCACTGATATGTACTGTTTCGACTTTGCCATGTTATGTTCCAGTTGTTTCTTTCTGCTTTTCCTCTTATTTAATTGCTTATCCTACCTGGTCGTTTCTTTCTGTTGTATTTATGGATAGCACTGATATGTACTGTCTCAACTTTGCCATGTTATGTTCCAGTTGTTTCTTCCTGCTTTTCCTCTTATTTAATGGCTTATCCTTCCTGGTCGTTTCTTTCTGTTGTTGTTTTGGGGATTGTGGTCATTTTTATCTCTGTCTAGTATGACACTGTTTTTATTGAGATGTAATTTACTGTAAAGTTTGCTCGTAATGTGTGTAATGCAGTGATGTTGATCATAGTCATTGTGTTGATTGATCTTGATTGCCAGTACTGATGGCATCATAATTTGAGGTCATTTTGGGGAGGTTATAGAGATTTAGGAGCTTCAGCTTAATTGAAGGCAATGAGTCATGGTATTGTGACCTTGAGGACTGTATCTAACCGTGGTCTCTTTTTTTCTATCTCTTCTCTATTCTCTGCTTTCTGGCTGCCATGAGGTGAGTGCATTAATGCATCATTCCATTCACCATGGTGTTCTGCCTCATCTCAGGCCCATAGCAACAGAACCAACAAACCATAGACTGCAACCTCTGAAACCACAAACCAAAATAAGTATTTCCCTCTCATTGTTTTCTCAGGTATTTGGTCATAGTGACAAAATCTGACTAATGCAGTTATAGGGTTGTGCAACTATCACCATTATCTAATTTCAGAACACTTTCTTTGTTGTCTCCCCAAATTTCTGTACCCATTTTCAATCATTTCCTATTTCTCTCTTTCTCCAGCTCCTAACAAGCACTAACCTACATCCTGTCTCTAAGAATTTGATTATTCTGAACATTTCATAGAAATGGAATAAAAAACCCAGAGTCTTCTTAGTCCAGTTTCTGTCTTAGTGTAATGCTTTCAGAGTCCAGAGTGCTAACCATTACACTACGGAATCTTATTTATTTATTTATTTATTTATTTTTCAGCATTCATTTATTTTTCAGCACATAGACACAGTTCATTCCTCTTTTGTAGATGAGTAATATATCACTGTAATATTTTATTATATAATACTTCATCAACTGCTAAGCAAATCACACCATTTTTGTCTGTGAATAATGGTACCATGAACATTAATATATGCATTTTTGTATGGATATATACATTCTGTTCTTTTGAGAATATACTAAGGAGTGAAATTGCTATGTGATATATATATAATCTCTATGTAACTTTGGGGAATTATCAAAGTAGTTTCCAAAGTAATCATATCATTTTACATTACCACCTGCAATGTATTATGACTCTAATTTGTAGGCATCTTTGCCATTACTTGTTCAGCTTTTTGGTTGTAGCCCCTCTTCTGAGTGTGACATGGTCTCCTATTGTGGTCAGGTTTTAATTTTTAAAGTAATTGTCACAGACATCCCACAGTGAGTACAGAGAATACTCAGTTTGATTAACAGAACTGAAGATCAACTGATTTTCCTCTGGAGCTAAATTTGATCACCTGGTGTATCTTGTTTTGCCATTAAGTAACACATGCATTCTCCAGTTCTTCCTGTGCCTTGGAACTTTTCTTCCTCCTTCTGTCTTATCTAACATCTGGCTGATTCATCCCTTTGTGTTTCCTGTTTGGCTTCTGTTGGTATGTGAATACCATTCCTGTCCAAATTTTCTATTTGTCTATCTGATTAGCTTTGTTCTATAGTTATTAAGGACCATAATATAGCTTAGATATATAGTTTACATGTATGTTAGGATGATTTTGAAATACTGAATCTTGGAGATTCAACTTTCTTTTTTTTTTAACCTTCATTTATTTATTTTTATTTTGAAGATAATAAAGCCAAATGAAAGAAAACAAAATGGAGTCAGTCAAAACAAAAAGATGGACATAGTTCATGACTTAAAACCAAAATACAAGATGATCAACAATGGTTACCATAATGTCTCTTGTTATCTTCAAAAGAACTGCCCATATCAAGAGGCATAATAAAGTTGAACATAGCAGTACAGAACAAAATCAATAAAAACAAAACATTGGAAACATTACAGGACTTCAAAAGAAGATAATGGTCAAACCAGAATGGGTGTCATAGTGAGTCTTATTGTCTTCAAAGTAGTTGCCTATACCCTCAGACTTAATACTATCAAACATAACAGATTCAAATAAAATCAGTCAAAACAAGACAGAGAAAGCAATACAGGGCTTCAAAGTAAGTTAATAGGAAATCAAAAATGGTTACTATAGTATATCCTACTATCTTTGGAATAGCTGTCCATGCCATCAAATCTAGTACAAGTAGACAAACTGGAACAGAATATTACCAAACTAAACAGAGTGATGAAAACAATATGGGTTTGAAATCGTGATACAAAATTAACAATGTCCTCTGCCTTCCCTATTTAGACAATTCCTCCCCTTTCACTTTCACAGGGTATACTGTACATTTTGTATCCCACTAACTTCTTTAGTTTTCAGATTAGGGAGGCAACCTGCTATTTACCTAAGTGTTTCTGAACTTTTTTACCCCTGAGCATGATCTCAAATTGTACCCATTTACCTCAAGGTTTTTCTTCCTTATAGCTGAGTAGTTCTCCATTGTAAAAAGTGTTGTCTTTCAAACCAATATGCAGCTGATGGGCACGCTACCCCCCATTTTTCTGGTTCCTTGTCACAAAGAGCAAACTTTCTGAAGTGCATAACTTAACCAATATTCTAAATTCATTGATTATTCTCTTGAATTGGTACTTAACCTTGCTTCTCAATGAAACAAGTTTTTCTGCTTCATTGCTAGGATCATCAAAACCCACTGAGAACAAAGCAACAGGATCATAACTAGCAAACACACCTCATCTTCCCTAGTTGTGTTTCTTTTAGAAGACTCAGTTTACTTAAAGATTCTACAAGCTGAAAAATCCTGTGAAATGATCAGAAAAACTTGGGATGCTGAGGTAGGAAGATTATTAAGTTTGAGCTGCTTAGTGACTTCGCAAGTTACTGTGTCAAAAACCAAAACTAAAAAAAAAAAAAAAAATGTCCCCCCAAAATGAAACAAAACAACAAACAAAAAACTCTGAAAGATAGGACATAGTTCAGTACTGAAAATAGAAGTGACATTCGTAGAGCCAAATCCTGGTAGGGGATTTAGATATTTTTATAAACAGGGGGAGTTTGGTTTCACACCTGCAGTGACAAAACTCCAGGGAATAGTGATTAGTAAAAAGTGCTTCAAAAGAAGTCAATATACCTAATAAAGATATGAGAAATAACTTGTTTTCAGAGTGAATCAGAATCCATCAGAAACTAGATACTTTATTTAAAAGGAAGTTTAATCTATATTTTAGAATCAGAAATTATATATAGAAGACTGAAAGATAACTAGAGAAGGAGGAAGGGAATCAAATGATTCACAGAGAAGGTAGTTGTTTTAAACTATGCCCTCCAAACTGCTTAGCACTTGAAACATTAGCCATAACAATTTCATCTTCACTTCAAAAATGTCTTTTTGTAATTCAGCGTATGGATAAAATGAAAATAAAATACCTGTATATGCAGTTGGTTATCTATCCAATACTCACAAATTTTCAGACTTTTTGGTGTCTCATTGGTTACATGTGTGTTTGTTGCTTCTGAACTATTTTCTCTGTTCTTAGTTCTTTTTCTTTTTTTAAAACATTTTTGTCTGAGTATTTGGAGACCTGTAGTCACATTTTCTGAAGAGTATATTTCAATAGTTTAAAAGCCCACTTCTCAAATTCAATAAAAACAGGTTTCAGCATCAGATACACTAGAATAATTATACAGAATGTAGTAAAATTTGCTTTTAAGAATTAATAGGATTTCCCAAAGTATATATTTTCCTGTCAAACCTAATCCTCATGATCAACAACTATAGCTCCCAGTAATTCTTTATGATTTCTTTTATTCATGTTTTTCTAAGCTTATTCTTACATATCCTCCAGGGTAAATTTTATTATAGAAATTACTAGCATTTCTGCCAAAAAAGAAGCATACTTTATATTTAGATGACAGGGTAACCGTCAGTGCTTTACTTCCTCATGGTATTTTTAAAAATATAGGCAATTTTTGGAATTTTTATTTTCCCCTGAGTGCAGCCTAAAGCACTGACACTTTCTCCTCTTTTTTAATAATTGGAGATAAATTTCACAGTCATAGTCAACACTGTTTCAGTGGACTTTGATAAGCAGCTTAGCTTACAGCTACATAGTTATATATACTAATGGTATAGCTGTTTTGTTTTCACCTGGGACAGTATTTTTTTAAAAATTGAGTTCATTGAGAAAACAGAACCATATCCTGTATTCTTTCTACTTTTCCACATGATGCAAAATAATAACCACATACTGGGAGAAGCAATTCAGGATCCTTGAATGTATTGATTTGATATAGATGAGTTGAGGTGAATCCAAGAAAATCAAACATTTGTGTCAAATGTATCACAATTCACTGTGTGATTCCAGATGTTACACTTGATTGTTCCTCTGAAACTTAATATGACAGAGAGAGAGAGAGAGACACCCAGGCATAAAGCAGAGAGTCTTTTTGGTTCCTTCATGGCCCCTGCTTCTGTCTCCCATTTGCACAGACCACACCTCAGCCTCCATTTTGATCAGTTTAGGATTGGAGGACCCTTCATTTCTGTAACCTGAGGGCTGCATACAGGCTGGTTTCCTTGGGCATAGACTGATGGTTATGATTCCTTCATTCTCCTTCACACTTTCCATCTCTTCCCCTGAGGTCTCCTACTAAAACATTTGAAAGTGCATATTTAACTAAAAATATTAAAGAAAGTTTGGAAAATAAAAAGTCATAGGTAGTATCAACACAACTATATTCATTTCTTTGCTTCAGGGAGTTTACAAGAGGTGACACATAATAGTTAAGAGACTGGTTCATTTAAATACCAGCAATTGCACTATGTAAACTTGGGCAACTTACCTCATCTCTTTATAGCTCAAATTCCTAACTGGTAAAAATTAAATCTTGATATTGTGAGAGTTCAGTGAGCTAATGTACAGAAAGTTCTGGGAACAGTGCTTGACACAGTGTGAGCTGAATAAGCATTTGCTATTATCCTTATGCAGTATTTTCTCTACACATGATTCTTTAAAAATACAGTTGAATAGTTAATATGCATACAATTTTGTATTATGATTATTTCATTTAAGATCATAACAAGTGCTTCCCATGCTGTTTTATTATTTGCATAATTAAAATTATAATGCCTGCATGGTATTCTGTCTAGTACAAAAGTTAACATTCAAGTTAATTTCACTTTCCCTCTGCTATAAAAATGCTAAAATGAATCATTATGCAAATATTATTTTCCTTTATTTGAAATAATAACTATAAAAAATTACTAGAGCAGGCAATGCTTTTGTTCTTCAGATATCTCTTTCCAAATAGTGTGTAAAAGTTTTACTATCAACAACTAGAAAAGAGCTCATGAGTGTCCCTGTCACTTAGTAAGATAACATACTAAGATCAAGATAATGTGCATTTTTATAATTGCTACATAACTTATTTTCCTAAGTTTGGTTTACTAGTTATATTTACTCCTTTTTGTGGCTGATACGATTGTTTCACACAGTTATCAAATGTACAGTTTTAATATTTTCTTTTGAATGATATTGCATCATATGATGGAAAACTTAACTCCTTTGCTATATTTTCTGAGTACTATTTTCCACTCGATGTTTTTCTCTCTTTTTTGATTTTACGTAATAGGAGTGTATGTTATTAGATGGTGGGTCATATTTTTATGATTATTTATAATATTTCTAAATTTATTAGACTTTTGGAAAATGATTTAATTTTTAAAATTTTATACTGATTACCTAATAATTCATACAAAATTAATTTTCTTGTAAGTTATGTGTTATAAATCTAAATGAAAAATCATTCCCTTTACTCAGTATTCTGTCAGAAATATCTAAGGAGTCTTTCTTTTCTCCATTATTCTGGTGAAGCTCCTTTAGAACATATTTATTTACCATGTGGGATGGGTTTTCTATGGGCTCACAGCCTCCATACTCCTAAGCTTTCTATCTTCTTGTGTATGAGTCACTGCCTCAATTCTCTTGCTTTAAAATACATCTGAACATCTTATAGTACTAAAATACAAAACATCATTTCCAAGAAAGATTTTTAACTTTTCGCTTATTTTTAACAATGTATATGTTTTGTTTTATTGTACATCTAGATATAATTCATAAATAGCAAGATCCACTTTTCTATAACTTTGAACTGACTTAGAAAGTTATAAGCATCACTAGCCTCAAAAATTCTCTCATGCTCTTTTCTCAGCAGTACCTTTTCTTTCTCTCTAATCCAGAAAACCACTTACTGGACTTTTTTTTGTAGTTTTATTTTTTTCCAGAAGTCATGTAAATAAAATCACGTGTTAAGTGGCTTTTGAGTTCAGCTTCTATTTTCTTTTTTTACTAAGTGGTATTGAACCCAAGTGCACTCTATCAGTAAACTGCCCAAATGAGACTTGAACTCATAATCCTCCTTCCTCGGCCTCCCTACATTCTGGGATTACACCACATTAGCTTGAATCTAGCTTCTTTATCAGAGCGTAATGCTTTGAGACATATATATATATATATATATATATATATATATATATATGCACTCATATATAGCTCATATATGTAGCAGAGTCAGAACTTCATCCTGTATATTGAGTAATATTTGCCTTTTAAGAATGTCATTGTAATAATAGTGACTGTAATCTTTTGTTTATTTGTTTCTGATTTTTGATAAAATAATGCTGTAGTTCATAATTTAATATTGAATTAATAGTTTTTACAATACCACTTAAGTGTCATTTAGTAACTGTTCTCATATTTTTGAAGAATGGCATTAAATTTTAGAAAATTAGTTTGTTGTACCTATTGATGATTATATGGAGTTTCATATTTAATGAATTGGTGAAATATATTACATATATATTTCATTATGTTGAATTATGTTTGTATTAGTAGAATAAATATTATTTGGTTATTGTTAGGTTATTACTTGATCATATGTTGCATTCTTTTGGATATTATAACATTTTAATATTTATAGTAATATGACGAGTAGACCTCTAATTCTTTGAAATACCTTTGCATAATATGTGTCTTATGGTTTGTACTGGGTAGCTTTTGCTACAAGATGTATTCTAGAATAGTTTATAATAACAGAGCAAGCACCTGCTCCTTGAATATGTGAAAAAATTCATCAGTGACTCATTCCTAAATTTCTGTGTTGAGTTGAGGGAGATCTGTTTGTCTGATGAAACTCCTGGCTTTCCCAAGTTTGCTTTTGGTCCTCTGCTTGTAGGGGACCTTCCTCTAAGGTCTGTCTGCTCCTGCACAGATTCCATCCCCAAGGTAGAAAATAAATACCTGCCAAATGAATGTTATCATCAATTTTGATATTAAAATCTAATTATATTCTTACAACTGCCTATGAGGAGTTATTACTAGTACTCTTATGAAATGGAAGCTCAGAGAAGTTAAAAGATTGCCCTATGTCACTTTGAATTTAACTAGTCATTACATTTTAAATTACAGTGCAAGCCTAGCTTCAGTTTGGCAACGTCAACCCTAGAATTTCAATTCAGGTAGCTTTATTCATTATGCAATATACCACCATAGCTCTAAAACATTTAGGGTTTCATCCCCATTTCACCTGCTTATTCTAATGTATGTAACACTTTCTATTTCACATTTTGGTTCAATAGTGAAAATCTTTTCAGTAATATTGGTCCCATGGATTGCAAAGTTTTAAAATTGATCTGTTTGTGAATGTAAAGGACAGAGTTGCTAATAATTATTCCTTTAATACAAATAAACATGATCTCTCTGTTGATTGGCAGTACATATTCCATGTATGTGTAACTGCAGCCAGTTTAGAATAATTTTATAATTTTATCTTAAACTGAATTTAAAATTTTATTTTTCTCTAGAATACTGAAGTTGTTTAACCAGAATCTGTTTCCTTATATGTAAAATAAGGAGATTGCATTAAAAATTCTTTGCTTGCCTAGCTTGAGGTACAGATAATGCATTTTTAACAGGCACTTTATAAAAATGAATTTAAATATCAAAACAGTGTGTTAATGGGTGCATAGAGGCTTTTAGCATATGTGGGTTCATGATGTTTTTCAGTAAAAGTACCTTTATCCTAGGTTTCCCAGATGTATTTATACTCTTATTAAACATTCCAGATTTTAGATAATAAATATGATATTATTACCTGGTGCACATGTACTTGGAAGGCCAAACATTGAGAAATACTGAGCCAGAATATTTACAGTTCTAAGGTTTTACATGATATAAGGGAATTAAGAGGTTTAAGAATTAGATTCACATAAAGGAACACACATTCTAATAGAGCTAAATTATCAAAATCAGTCTTCTATAAGGCTAAAAATTATGTCAACAAAATGATACATATTCTGTCAAATAAACCAAATTTATCAATATCAAAGAGTTCTAACAGGGTAAGAAACCAAGTAACAGAGGTCACAGAGACAGGAAACTGCATATACAAGTGTTATGATGAGAAAAGTGATGAATAAAATAAACTGGATTATTCAATATATTTGTAGAAAAAATGAGAAGGCAGGAAAGATGCAGAGAATGAATTAAATGAATGCTAGTGCACAGGTCCTGTATACAAAAGATTTAAAATCACTTGGATTAGTTCAACACTCCACAATAACTCATCAAAATGTCAGGCAGTTGTGCTAGAAAATTAATTAATTTAATTGTGTAGTCAGGCATTTAAATTAAAAAGTTTTGTTAGTTTAATTGGCAAGACTTTTTATAGAAGTCTTTTCATTTCATAATTGTTTCTATTATTTATAAAGCAAAGACCAAAATGCAATCTCAAACCTCCAGCCCATCCCAAGAAAACCTAGAGGCCATGTACATAGAAGAAAATACTACACATACACCTGAAATGTAGAAAATTATTTACTTGCAATTTAAAATTATTTATTAGAAAAGTTATTTTTAATTATATGTTATTTCCCAATTCTAAATTTGGTATATTAAATTTAATAGGATAGTTTTTAATGTATTCATGAAAATTAAGAATGGGGGTTCTTTTTAAAAAATCTTCTAAAATTAATATGTAATTATTTTAATTGCTATTTTAGGTGTAAATACCAAGATTGCCTATAGTCCCTCTGTTTTGCTTCTAGGAATTTTTCTTAAGGGTATAATTAAAATCATAAAAGTGCTCTAAAATGAACGTACAAAAATGGCCATCAGAAAAAGTTTGGGACCATCGATCCTGGAGGCTGGGTGCCTGCCCAGCCCCCTCAGCTCACTGGACTAGGCTCTAGAGGTTCCGCAGGCTTCAGTGGACTGTGCCCAGTGACCTTCATTCAACCAGAGGAGCCACCCTCACCTAAGGGGGAGCCAAGCCAGCACTGCACTGCGTGCGAGGTGAGTTGCAGCTCACCAGGGCAGGCCCAGAAAAGTTTGGGACCATCAATACCAGTGGCTTGATGCCAACCAGCCCTCTTAGGACACTGGATTAGGCTCCAGAGGTTCCGCAGGCTTGAGTGGACTGTATCCAGTGACCTTCATTCAACCAGGGGAGCCAGACCCACTGGAGGGGGAGCCAAGCCGGTGCTGCACCACGAGGGAAAGCTTTGGAAAATCACTGGAAACACGGAAATATAGGAAAATGACAAAATGAAAGATCAAAATGCAATCTCAAACCTCCATCACATCCCAAGAAAACCTAGAGGCCATGTACATAGAAGAAAATACTACACATACACCTGAAATGCATGAAATGATATCAACTGAAATAAAGAAGCAAGTTTGGGAAGCTATGAGGGAACTCAAATCAGAAATATTCTCTCAGGTAAAAGAAGAAATGATAAAAGTAGGGAAAGAAATACTGAATGCATCCAATGAAGACACAGCTAAAAAATTAGAGGAACAAAGCAAAATGTTAGAATCCCTGAATGAACAGTTTAAGAGACAAACAGAATGCATTAAGCAGATTCAAAGAGATATACAGGAAATAAAAAACTTTAATGAAAATTGCAAAAACTGTCTCAATAAAAGTGAAGATAGAATCGCAGACCTCGAAGATAAGATTGCAGCTAGTGAACAGGAAAGATCTTCTAACAATAACAAGAAATCAGGAAATAACAATTCAACAGCTGCTGGATGATGCCAAGAAAAACAATATAAGGTTAATAGGGATAAAAGAAAAAGAAGGGGAAAACACATATGATATAAAGACTCTACTTACAGAAGCAATAGCTGAAAACTTCCCAAACATGAGTATGGAAACTGACATATGGATTAGTAAGGCATATAGGACTGCAAATAGCCATAACCAAAACAAAACTACACCCAGACATATAATAATCACCATCCCAGAAGTCCACATAAGAACAGAATATTAAAAGCTGTTAGAGAGAAAAGACAGGTCACCTATAAAAGGAAAACCTATCAGAATCACAGCAGACTTCTCAGCACAAACAATGAAGTCAAGAAGAGCATGGAGTGAAGTTTCTCAGATCCTTAATGAAAACAACTTCCAACTCAGACTGATGTACCCTGCAAAACTGTCCTTCAAAATGGATGAAGAAATAAGATACTTCCATGACAAAGAACAGTTGAAGAACTTCATGATCACCAAACCAAACCTACAAAGAATACTGAAAGACATTCTAGATACACATAGGAAAAAAACACTAAGCAAGACAGACAATTAAACAGAATGGAAAGCTAAGATACAACATCAGAAAGATAACATATCAACAATAAACCAATATATGACAGTTATAACCATTAATGTAAATGGCCTCAATTTACCAATTAAAAGAGACAGACTGGCAGAATGGATCAAGAAACAACTTCCAACCATATGCTGTCTACAAGAAACCCATCTAACCCAAAAGGAAACTCATAGACTGAAAGTCAAAGGATGGGAAACAATACTCCATGCAACAGGAACTCAAAAAAAAGTAGAGGTAGCTATTTTGTGTGCAGACCATGTGAACTTCAAACTAAGAATGGTCCAAAGAGATAAAGGAGGTCACTACATACTAGTTAGGGGAAAACTGCAAGAGGAAGAGATAACAATCTTAAATATATATGCAGCAAATTCCAGAGCACCCAGCTACACAAAGCAAGTATTAACAGAAATAAAAAATCAAATAAGCAATAACATAATTATAACAGGAGACCTTAACACACCATTAACACAAAGGGATAGATCAACTAGACAGAAAATCAGCAAAGAAATAACAGAACTGAATCACACCTGTGAACAAATCGATTTGATAGATGTATACAGAGTGTTTCATCCAGCAACATCAGAATATACATTCTTCCCAGCAGTACATGGGATATTCTCTAAAATAGACCATATACTAGCCCACAGAACATATTTAAGTAAATGCAAAAGAATTGAAATTATCCCATTCATGTTATCAAATCATAGTGCCATGAAACTGGAAATTAATGATAAAAGTAACTGCAAAAACCACACAAACACATGGAAATTAAATAATACACTCTTGACCAATCAGTGGGTCACAGAGGAGATTAAAGAAGAAATTAAACAATATCTACAAGCAAATGAAAATACAAATACAACTTACCGGATCCTGTGGGATGCAATGAAAGTGGTCCTCAGAGGAAAACTTATTGCACTGAGTTCCCACATTAGGAAAACAGAACAAACACAAATAAGCAACCTGATATTACACCTGAAACATCTAGAAAAAGAAGAGCAAGCCAAGCCCAAAGCCAAAAGAAGGGAGGAAATTATAAAGATCAGAGCAGAAATTAATGCAATAGAGACTAAGAAAACAATTCAAAGAGTCAATGAATCAAAGAGTTGGTTCTTTGAAAGAATAAATAAAATTGACAAGCCCCTAGCCAACCTAATTTAAAAATGGAAAGAAAAGACTCAAATTCATGCAATACAGAATGAAAAAGGTGAAATCACTACCAACCCTGTGGAAATACAGAAGATCATCAACTATTTCAAAAACCACTATTCTCATAGGTTCGATAACACAGAAGAAATGGACAGATTCCTAGAAACATACAAACCACCAAATCTGGATCAAGAAGATGTAAAGCTGCTGAATAACCCAATTTCTATGAATGAAATTGAAAATGTAATCAAGTCTCTACCAACAAAGAAGAGCCCAGGCCCAGACGGATTCACTGCAAAATTCTACAAGAAATACAAAGAAGACTTAATGCTGACACTCCTCAAACTCTTCAATGAAATTGAAAGGGAAGAAATTCTCCCTAAGTCATTCCTGGAAGCAAATATAACTCTAGTACCAAAACCTGAGAAAGACCCAACTAAAAAAGAGAACTACAGGCCAGTCTCCCTAATGAACATAGATGAAAAAATTCTCAATAAATTATTGGCAAACAGGATGCAGCAAATCATCAAGATTATATACTATGACCAAGTGGGATTCATCCCAGGCATGCAGGGAGGGTTTAACATATGTAAATCAATAAATGTAATCTACCATATCAATAAAGCCAAAAGCAAGAATCACATGATCATTTCTATAGATGCAGAAAAAGCTTTTGATAAGATCCAACACCCATTCATGATAAGAACCTTACAGAGACTTGGAATAGATGGTCTTTACCTCAATAGGATAAAGGCCATCTACAACACACCAACAGCCAGTGTCATATTAAATGGCCAAAAACTGAAAGCCTTTACCCTGAAATCAGGCACAAGACAAGGATGTCCCTCATCACTGCTCCTATTCAACATAGTAGTGAAAATACTAGCCAGAGCAATTAGACAAGAGAAAGAAGTAAAAGGAGTAAAGATAGGAAAAGAAGAAGTTAAATTATCACTATTTGCAGATGACATGATACTCTACATAGAAGACCCCCAAACCTCCATTGAAAGTCTCCTAAATATAATAAATAAGTTCAGCAATGTAGCTGGATACAAAGTCAATACTCAAAAATCAATAGCATTCTTATACACTAACAACAAAATCACTGAGAGAGAAATAAGAGAACCCACACCCTTCACACTAGCATCCAAAAAAATGAATGCTAACGAAAGATGTGAAAGAGTTGTACAGGGAAAATTATAATACCCTGAAAAAGGAAATCGAAGAGGACCTCAGAAAATGGAAAGACATCCCTTGTTCATGGATAGGAAGGATAAATATTGTAAAAATGGTCATTCTCCCAAAATTGTTATACACATTCAATACAATCCCAATGAAAATACCACTAACATACCTCATAGATCTAGAGAAATCACTCCTAAAATTCATCTGGAACCAGAAGAGACCTAGAATAGCAAAGGCAATTCTAAGCAGCAAAGCCAAGGCAGGAGGCATCACAATCCCTGACTTGAAGTTATACTACAAAGCTACTGTAATAAAATCAACACAGTATTGGAATAAAAACAGACCTGAAGATCAATGGAATAGACTATAAGATACAACTGCAAACACACTCAACCACCTTATCTTTGATAAAGGGGCCAAGCATGTTCACTGGAAGAATGATAGTCTCTTTAATAAATGGTGCTGGAAAAACTGGCTATCCATATGCTGAAAACTAAAATTAGACCCATGCCTGTCACCATGTACTAAACTAAAATCTAAATGGATCAAAGATCTAAATATTAAAACAGAAACACTAAATCTGTTGCAAGACAAAGTAGGCAAAAACCTTGAAGACATAGGGGTAGGTAGAGAATTCATGAACAAGAACCAAACTGCATGGGAAATACTTCCCAGAATCAATAATTGGGATCACATCTTATTAAAGAGTTTCTGCATGTCCAAAGAAATCTCCAGCATAGTGAAAAGAAAACCTAAAAACTGGGAAAGAATCTTAGTGAACTATCCCTCAGACAAAGGACTTCTATTTAGAACTTATAAAGAATTTAAAAAAATCAGACCCTCAAAATTCAAAGACCCATTCCAAAAATGGGCATCCGAGATGAACACACAGTTCTCAGATGAAGAAATACAAATGGCAAATAAATACATGAAAAAATGTTCATCATCATCGTTGGTCATTAGAGAAATGCAAATTAAAACCACATTGAGATACCATCTCACTCCAGAAAGAATGGCCAGGATCAACAAAACTACCAACAACAAATGCTGGAGAGGCTGTGGGGAAAAAGGAACTCTTTTGCACTGTTGGTGGGAGTGTAGACTGGTGCAACCACTGTGGAGGTCAATCTGGAGATTCCTCAAAAAGCTGGGGTTGGAGGTCCCATATTGACCCAGCTATTCCTTCCTTAGGTATATTTCCAGAAGATCTGAAAACATCTTGCCACAGTGATATATGTGCACCCATGTTTATAGCAGCACAATTTGTAATAGCTAGATCTTGGAAACAACCTAAGTGCCCATCAACCGAGGAATGGATAAAAAAATCGTGGTTCTTTTATACAATGGAGTACTACTCAGCTATAAAGAATGATCACATTGAGATATTTATAAATAAATGGATACAACTTGAATCTATATTCATAAGTTAAATAAGTCAAACTCACATGTACAAATACCGTATAGTCTCTCTAGTGTAAGAAATGGTTAAGAGTACAGAAGATTTTATGAAAATCATGGTTCACCATTATATTGCTTTGACATCTTATTTTTTCATTCATTGGTTGGAATGGTTTTATTCTGTTTTGTTTGATCTTAATATATGTGATCATATGAATAGTTACTTTGAAGACAAGACAATATGGCAGCCAGTGTTGATTTAATATCATCTTGCTCTGAAGTCCTACCATACTCTTGTTTTTCTATTACCATTGGTTCTATCACATTGTGTCTTATTGGATTTTAATATATATGATAATAAAAACAAAATTTTTATGGAAAATGAGACAATATAACAGCCATTGTTCATCTTTGGTTATTTGGTTCAGAATGCCTTGCAATACTTCCATTCTCTTGAGTTGTTTTATTCTACTTTGTTATGCTTAACATTATTGTGTGTAAAGCTAAGGTCAACTATTTCAAAGAAAGAGACATCATGATAGCTGTTAATATCCAATTGTCTTGTTGTGAAGTGCTGTGTTGCTTACATTGTTCTGTTCTGATCTGCTTAGATCTGTCCTTTTGTTTTATTCTCTTTAAAATAAAAAAATGGCCATCATAATACTTCGCTTTTTAGACAAAGATTAGAAAAAAAGTAAAATGCTTGTGGGAGGGTTTATTAAATTTGCTAACATGTAGTAAATGTGATATACAAATAATTGTGATAAAATCAATCAAATAACGAAGTTAATTATAATCAAGTCATTCTTTTTTCTTTTTGTGGTGTTGGGAATTCGAAGTTGTTCTTTGACATGGAAAGATATGTACAACATACTGCATATTTTTAAGTGAAAAAAATCAGATCAAAAGTTTGTGTGCGTGTGTGCAGCCCTGTGTGTGTGTGTGTGTGTGTGTGTGTGTGTGTGTGTGTGTGCAGAGACAGAGAAAGAAAGATGAATATAAAAGTGTCTGGTGCAATTTTCAGCAAAATATAAACAGAAGGGTATATGTTAGTAGGACACTTTCATTCTTTTATTATAATGTTGTTATTTAAAGTGAATTTTTTAAAAAGGCAAAAGCGGTTCCAAGAAAGGAGACCCAGAAAAACTAACTGAAAAATGAAAGGAAACATTATTGCAGTAATTAATCAAGGACAAAAAACTTAAGATGTGCTTTGAATATGTGACTTGCTGTTTTACTGCTGTTAGTAGTGCCTGGTACCTTTTATTCTACAATGAATGAAATCTTTGCTTTGTCAATCTCTGGTTCACATCCTTTCTCTGCCAAAAGGTATTGACAGACCAAAGCACAGTTATAAGAGCTCCATCCTCTGAAATTAAGGCAAAAGCAATGTTTCAATTACATGTCTTTTTGAATCATATTCCTATAGTAAGTTCATCTGTCACTTAAACAATACATCATTAAAATAGCAACCACTTAGGGAGCACTCTCCTTTTGACAGGCAACTTTTCATAAATTTCTACTCTTTTAATTCTCATGTCAGCTCTATGAGATCAATTTGATTTATGCCATTTGTAGAGATTAGGAGACTAAGCCTCAATGAACCTTGTCAGAGGTTAAGTATCAAAGCTGGAACTCAAACTCATTGAGATCCTACACCCAAGTTCTTAGTGACTCAGAAGAATACTGTTGGCATGTATTTCCTCTTCTTCTCTGGTAGATTGTAATCTTCTTGAAGATAATTTCTATTTTGTTCCTAATCACTAAATAAATAGCATCCAAATGCTTCTGTTTGCTATAATGTAATCCTTTTTTAAAAGAATTTTTTTTCAAACTTTTGTTTCTATAAATCATCTCAAAAATTTACAACAGTGCATATGACTTAGTAGTATAGGAGGGAAAATCATTAGCTCCATCATTGTTCCAAGTCATATTTATACTTTTGTTAAACTTAATTGTTCATTTTACTTAAATCAATGATGTCTGCTCTTTGGTATGTTTTTATAAGTAACTTCTGTAAGTAAATTCTTTTCACCTATTTCACAAGGAATCAGACAACATTTATACCAACACATAAGATCAGACCTTAATTGAATCAACACTGATTATCCTTTACAGTATTAAAGATAAAAGATGTTTTACAATTAGCTTGCTGTGGCACTGGATAAAGTGTACTCATTAGCCATAACATAGAGTCTTATTTTAGTATGTAGAAATACTTATTACAACTCAAAAGAAGTATTGAACTTGGATTCATCTTAGGCAATATTTATCCCCAAAGTGAATACATTTCAGTATTTGCCTAAAAAGAAGTCAACATTTGTTTAACTGGAATCCTAGGACAACTCATTTAATCAGACAGTGAATATCTGCACATTATCCAGTGAATAACACTATTCCAAAAAATTGTTAGAAATGCTTTCTACTTCCAAAATCCTAACCATGTGTCAGTATAAATTCTTTTTTCCATCTCTTCCTCCCTCCACACACACATTCAGCAATATCAAGCTAAGAATGCAGGAAAAGCTTGTGTAAAATGCATCCGTACATTAAAAATATTTATTTTTCTCTCTTGTACATTTCCTTTTTGTCCATATTTTCATCTTGGTTCCTGGCTAAAGAAGCAAGAATGTGTTTTGGGGGAGTATGATAGAAAACTTAGCTTTCTGACATGAGCAAAATTTGCACTCCAGTGATCCATTTTTTAACCCAATTTCTGGGGGAAGGAAGACAGAATCCCTTGTCTGAGATTGCTCAGGGCTTTGAGGGTGGCTGTCTTCATATGAGTGGCTGTACTCATTTCGTTTAGTAGCATTTTGTTTGACATGATGAGAAGATTTAGGCCCTATATTACCCATAAAAATCTTGTTTCCAGTAAAAATTCTGCAATTTTTATGCCAATGTTTGTCATATGTCTATTCTAGTGCTAAAGGCTTAAGGAAAAATGTAATATCATGCAAAACATTAGCTATGTCCTGTTCTCTTGTATGAGAATGCAGCAAAGCAAACAGATGAGTTTGGATAAATGAAAATCAATACACTTGAAAAGGCCTCTTTCATTCAACTGGTTCAAGCTCAGTGGGTAATAACACAGCAGAATGTAAAACAGTATTAACATAGACCTGGTGTAAATTCCACTTACAGGAAATACAGTGACTAAAGGGAATAAAAGCATAAGGGGACATAATGAACCATAATTAACTCTTTACCATGTAAATTTATGAAGGCTTATTTATGGTCTTATCACCATACCTTTTAAACCTTCAATGTGGCAAGATAACCCTTTATGGTATGTGTATTTTTTTTCAAAATTTAAGATGTCAGAATAGTAAAATATTATTCTTACCTTAGAGTTTACAATGTGGTTGCAATTGGAATGGTATTCCTTCACAGAAAAAGAAAAGGGAGTCACTGGAGGCATCATTTATTGTGAAGCATTGCACAGCAAATGTTGACCAAGAGTTTCTCCAGAACTCAGAGTTCACAGTCCAGATCCATGTGTGAGTGCTAGAATAACATGTACACCAACAGCTGCCAAGGTCTGATAAGGCCACAAAAGACACTCAGTAGGTTACTAGGTTAGATTCTCTTACTAATGCTAGAATTTTTGGAAATTCTGATACAGGAAAAGATCCATATTTTTTAACCCAGATATTGGAAATCCATCTTGCAAAAACTATCTCATATGTGCACAGACATAGGGTTAGACAAGGATGTCCATTCTGACATTGTTCATAATAGCAAAATTTATGAATAACATAAATGGCTATTCATAAGGAGTCTGTTAAATGTTACAGTACATTTATTTGTAGAAGAGATTATTATGAGCTATAAACAAGTAAATTAAGGATGTTAACTATGTACAGAAAGAGATCTCCAGAATGTATTTTTAAATGTAAACAATAATGATACACTAATGATATACAGAATGATGCTATGTATATCAAAAAATTAAAACTTCTATGTGAGCTTCTGTGTGTCTGTCTTATGTTCCTCTCATACTATTTTCATCTTCCTATGATATCATACTTCTGGATATGGGGATAAAGGAAAGCTTTTCAGAACACTAAGTAATAACCTTTGAAGACCAGGAGAAAATATTTTATTAGCTTTTTTTCTTTTTGTAAAACCGGTATTACTAGGTGCCACAATGCGCATGAGTTTTGGAGTAAGAAATAAGTTGCATTCCTGTCTCTGCATTTCACTAGATATATATAAATAGGATGGGGGGACATCTCTTCACCCTACTAACCCCATTTACATTTCTGAGACATGAAAGTGATGATACTATTCTCAAATTTTGACATAAAAACTAGGTTAATTTGTTGGTAAAACACCAAGCATGGAATTGGCAAATACTTTCCAGTAAATGATAGCTTCTAGAATTGTGGTTGTGTTTACAAAAACTAAAATTAAATAGAAAAAAATATCAAGGCTAAGAAAATAAATATCAGCTAAATTCAACATCAACTAAAATTTACCTCTGTTATTATTTTGATGATGTCTTTCCAGAAAGTGCTACAAATATGTGCATTTTAAAACCATTTACAAAAAAGTTGGGCATGATGGCATACACCTGTAGGATTGGCACTCTGTGAGGCTGAGGCAGGAGGCTTGTGAGCTTCATCCCTAGGCAATTTAGCGGGGTAGTGAACCCCTGTTTCAAAATAAAAAAAGTGGGGAGGATGGTGCAGGAGAGGTAGCTGAGTGGGAAGGCCTAGGTTCAATCCCCAAAACTGAAACAAATAAGATAGCAGAATTATAATTATATACTGTAATGTGCTCTTGATTGACAATAGTTTGTAGATTTTCCCCCATATGTGTGTAATAAGCTATGTCATTTTAATAGCTGAAGTCTATTCCTTTGGGTATTTACATGCACTATAATTTATTTAATCATCCTTTATTGGTGGCCATTTCCTCACATATGTGTATTTATCTGGAGGACAGCTTCAATGAATGGAAGTGTTTGGAATGAATGATGCTCCTCTTAGAGAAGACAATATGAACAAGAACTGAGGGCAAGAAAAATTCTCATAGGAACTTTGAGTTTTAGTCCATATCGTGGAGTTTGGCGGTTCCTTCTGGCAATTATACCCATTATTCTGGGATTAAGGGAATTTGGAGGATGTGAGCGAGATTTCCAGTGGTGCACCCAGGCAATGTGGGACAGGTCAATCACCCCCCACCAAACACACCAGAGGCTGTTTTACATCTTTTGTGCCCTCACATGTGCTGTTTTATCCTTTGAGTCCTTCTCTGGAAAACAACCATTTATTCTCCAAGACACACCCAAATTCTCTGGAGGGTTATACTTTTGCTTAGCTTTTCTGGATAAACTTATTTGATCCTGTTCTTTTCCTCTTGGCTCATTATCTCTGTAGCTATACTCCACAAACATAACTTGGTTTTCCCATTCACCCTCAGGGATGTGACCTGTTGGGCTTACGCTAGTCCTAGTCCATGTATCATATTCCCCAACCCACAGAAGCTATTCAGACAAAGGTGATAAATCACAAGAAAGTGAGAATCTTAAAACTTGAAAAAAGCTACTAGCAGGTTCCTCTTGTTACACTTGGATATTAGAGTGAGAAATTATGGAGACTGAGAGGGGTAGCCACAAAATAGTGGCCCTAAGGGTAATACCAAGAGATGGTGGGAAACTTTCATTAGGCTCAGAGTGACATCCTGTATTAGGATGCTGTTTACTCTACAGTAAAGCACTACAGACTGGGTGACCTCAGCAGTACAAATTTATTTCCTGACAATTCTGGACAAGTCTGTTCACATGGCCAGTTTCTTTTGAGGCCTCTTTCTCAGCTTTAGATGTCTGTCTTTTTCTCATGTCTTCTCATGTTCTCTCTTCTGTATGTTTCTGTGTCTTCTATACCCTAATCTCTACTTATAAGGCCATCAGCCATACTGGGCTGGCTCCCAGCCTAATGACCTGATTTTTACATTAATTTCATCTTTAATGATCCTATGTCTAAATACAGTTATATTCTAGGTGCTGAAGGTGACTAGAAACAGAAACATTTATGTTTTAGTGATGTAAGATAATAAATTAGCTTTGCTTTTAGACCCTCAGTTTTAGTTTATTTTTATCTGAAGCAGTCCTGTCACTTTTTCTATAATATGGCCTTTCATCACATAGTATTACATGACACTAACTTGTTCAGATGTTGACCTATCAAGCCGGATTGCATGTAGATTTCACTAGGAGAGGGCTGTTACTCACAACTCTGTATCTCTAGTCCCTTGGATTCTGGCACATAATAGGTGTTTTGTGTTAATTATCAAATGAATAAAGGCTGATTTACTATTAGGAGCAAGAACCCTGGAGGAGCAGGGCTCCTCTTAACCTTTATTTTATTAAGTTTTGTGATTAGTATTTCCTCGGCCCTAAAATGGCTGCAGTTAAGTCACTCAGCCTGGATCTCAGCATTATAAAACCACTGCAGGGCCTGGAAGACAAAGCCCCTGAGATGGCTGGAGTCAGAAGCACAGAGACGCCCAAGGTGATGAAGAATGGGAACAAAAGCAGCCACAACTGAGTGCTGTGTTTTCAGAAATAGTCAATGTGTCTTCATTACATTTTGCATAATACAAAGAGACAGAAGAGAAACTTACAATTACCTTCTTTCAATTGTCAAATATTCACATAACTTTATTTGCCAAAGTTTAGAACAATGACGAGTATATACTTACAGAAGTGGCAGGAAGTTACTCAGTTGAAACAGAGAGAAGCGCTTATGAAGATGTACGTTAAAGTGCATTTTTAAAAAGCTTTTGTTTCACCTGGGTACAAACTCAGGAAAACCCCCATACTTTCCAGGGAAAATGTGGCTCCCTTGGGGTATTCTTTTTTCCTTCCAAAGCAGATAAAAGAAGAGCTTCAGTTTTTCCTCTCTCAACTTTCTAAGCTCACATGGGTTAAAGATTAATTCCCTAATGACATTTCACTGTCATTTCTCACGTTAAGATGTCAGGAACTTCTTTTCTTCAGTGTAAAAGTTCTCTAAGCAATTACCATCGTGTGCTTTTCCACAGAATGTGAGTTTGGCTTCCATCCAGGAAACTCTCTTACTACCTATTAGAAGGAGCAATTACAACCAGTCCAAACCATTAGCTATTTTAAATTAAGCATGTAACTGGAGACAATCACCCACACTGACACCAATTGTTCCTTTATTCTTTGTTTCCAGGTGTCAGAGAAGAAGCCAAAAGGCAACTGTTGTGCCCTGAAGAGTTTCTGACATCTAGTGTACCAGCTGGCATAGTCTTCTGGGGTTTGTAGGTTGGGTTTAAAGGATATAGCTAAATATACCTTCTAGGGTATGGCCCAAGGTCTGCAGAGCAGTCTTGGGAGAAGATGAATCTTAGTTAAGAGATGGATGTAGCAGCAGCATAAGCGCCTGCCCGGCAAGCTCAAGGTTATGATTTTGATTCCCAGTACCTCCTCAAAAGAGAGAGAGAGAGAGAGAGAGAGAGAGAGAGAGAGAGAGAGAGAGAGGTATGGATGTGGTGGAACAGGTTTAGACACCTGTTCCTGAGAAAGGACAACTGTTGAGGATAAGAGGGATGTCACTGGTCCAATGGCACAAAAACATCTGCATGAAAATAACTCATCCTACGATGTTTTATATTAGCTTTTTTATTGTTGTTGGGTTTTTTTTTTTGCATTTTCTTCAGAACTCTGTATCATGTCTCAAATGTAGACATGATAAAGTGTTTCAAATTCCCTGCACAGAAGACATCCTTAAAAGTTTTATTAATTTCTAAGCTGCTTTTGAAGTCTATTAGGAAGTTCAATCTATTTCAAGCATTCCTTAAAACTATATATTTTCCTTTGACATGTCAGATTCTTAGTGCTGAATCAACACCTACTAATACACACTATTTTAAATCAGATATGAATAAAACTAAGCATTCTCTCTCCAGCCTCTTCCATCAAGACTTTCCATCAAGATCTTTCCCTGTCCATTAGTTCAATTCATACCTGCTGGCGACATGAATTGACAGTGTACCAAACCAGTATTGCAACTTCCCTCCCTCCAGTGACATAAACGTATCAAAAAGAAGAAATAACAAAATGTAATAGGAAAAAAATTCCTAAGACACAGGAAAACAAAGACATTCACCATATTTCTACACCAAGATATCACTTCTTATATTTAACATGCATCATTAACACAACTCCCATATACATTCTGATTTGCTGATAATGACCTTTAACTTGATGAGTTATTCTTGGAAATTTCCTGTTGTTTAAAGAAACATGCCTTAGTAAGGAAATAGAACACTGTACTATGGTCATAAACATTGATATCCATAAAGTCTAATCTCTTATTGTAAAAATATCATGTATAATTGAAAATAGAAAGGAAACAGTGGTGCCTACAAGCTTATTTAATTTTTGGTAAAATTCTTATTTAAAACTTCCAATGTATAGTTATATGGGGAATTGTATTTTGCAAACTTACTATATAAAATCATGTCAATAAATACATGCTGATGAAAATAATGTGATTTTAACAACTATTCTTCATATGCTTGTGCATAATTATAAATTCTTTCATTAAAAATTATGACCTTTAAATTTTTCTGTTTAATTATATGAGTATGCACATTTATTTGAGATTGTTTTATATGATTTTATCATCTTTTGATATTTTCAAATTCAGGACAGGATGATTGTTATAACTTGTACCTAGATATCTACCCAAAGCCTCATGCACTCATAGGTGGACGTTTTCAGAGGTGGCTGGATTTAGGGTGTGCGAATGTGGATGAGCGGCATGATAACTAGATTAGTCCATTAATTGCATTAGTATGATTCTGGGAGTGGTTAGATTGATTTACTAAAGACATAAGCTCTCCCCTGGGTGTGAGTGGTGCCTACCAGTAGGTTTGTAGCCTGGATGGCATATGAAAGGAAAAAGATGAAACACAAGCCAACTGTTTCCTTCTTGCCAAGCCACGGACAGTTTCACTTGGACCATGCCACCCTGCCTTGGAGCCAGCCAAATACAGGCTAAAACCACTACAAAGTGTGAACAAAAATAAACTTTTCCTCCTTTAATTTGTGGGTGTTAGGTATTTGTCCCAGCAATGGGAAAGTAAATAAGATAATGATTAAGAGGTTGTGGGTAGAAAACTGCCTATCATGATGTTGATGAATTATGATGTGAAAGTCTATTGCCCTGTTAAACTCTAATCACCTTATTCTGAATACTACTAATAATTTCCCTTCCCTTTACTTTCCTGAGCTCTTCTACCCTTTTCCTCTTACAAATGATGTAGATAATTTACACACACACACACACACACACACCACTTTAAAAGTAAGGAACATCTTCACAGGATGAGGAAAATAGATTTCTTGAAGATGTTTTTTCCATGGAGGAAACTCTTCTGGAATATAAGGCATTCCATTTTATTGGTTATGATATTGCTCCTATTTCCAAGTAAAAGTATGAAAACTCATCGCCTCTGTTATGGCTTATATCTAGACGTTCCCCTCCAATGCCCCATGTGTTTACAGGTGGGACTTTTAGAGGTGGCTGGATCACGGGTATTTGATGCCAGATTAAGTATGTGTGATAACTGGATTAGTTATCACTAATTAGTTATCACTAATTAGTTATCACTGACTGGTTTAGCATAGTTCTGGGAGTGGCTTCATGGATTTGCTGAAAGGCAGAAGCCCCACCTGGGTGTAGGTGGCAACAATCAATAGGCTGGTAGCCTGAAAGGAACACAAATGGAAAGAGGGAAAGGGAGACTGCTATCTTCTGCCTGTCCTGCTATAAACTCTTCCTTCTCTGTCATCCATGCTGCCCTGCCTTGGAGCTCACTGACTATAGACTGAAACCTCTACAAACCGTGAGCTAACTAAACTTTTCCTCCTTTAACTTATGGGTGTTGAATATTCTGTCCTAGCAATAAGAAAGTAACTAAGACAGTGTCCATACAAATGAAAATATCAACTTATGTGATTTTCTCTAAAATGAAATTTAATATTTTATCTTAGTGCTTTCTCAGCATAAGCAAAAGACACAGAAATACTTTTATTTTTAATTTGAGCAATTTGTATATGTTTTATAACATTCATCCAAGTAAAACAGAGATAAACCATGGGACTACATCCCTAAATCTAGTCCATTATTCATCCCAGCCACCTTCACCAGGGGACGATGTGAGAGAGTCAGAGGGAACGTGATCAGTCATCCTAAACTAGGCCAGAAACCATCTAGATAAGTTGTTTTGTTAGGTGGAAGCCATACCTGAGCAGTCATTTCAGATATATCATTCTGTGGGTTCAGATGCTTTTTGGCACCCACTCATCCTGGGCATGAAAACCATCCAGAAACACTAATCTTAGTCTCCCCAAGGCCAACTTCAATCCCAGGCCTCTGCTCTGCCTCCGGTCCCGGTTATCCAGCAACCCAGGATGTTTCATGCGCAGGCCTAGAACTGGGCTCACTCATCCTGTTTCTTGGTGCTGTTCTTGCTGGCTTTAGCTTCCTGGCTTCTCCACCCTGTCTAGATTTGTTTGCCAAGATGAACTATGTGGGGTGTGATAGTGAAATAAACTCCGGACGTGCAGTAAAACACTTAGTTGTTAGGGTCTGGTTTATCATTACCTTTGTGTCATCTTGACAAGCCTCATGATCTTGCTAACTTATCTTAGTTGTGACACCTATGAAATTGGCTTCCCAAATCATAGGACACTCATATGATAATAATTTTCTCCATGATGGTGATTTTCCCCAACTCTTAAAATAGTTTAACTTGTTTGTACTTATTTTGTGACCCTTGTTTGACTTGTATTTTTTTGTTTGTTTGTTTATTTAAAGAGAAACAAAAGCATGTAAAGGGCAGAGACAATACAAAATTTCAAAAAAAAGATAAACAATAAGAAATCACTAGTTAATAAATTATATATTGTCCTCTTAGAAATAGTTGTTCAAGTTACAAAATCAAAGCATACAAAGTAGACAGTCAAACAGTGAGAGTGTAAACAGCTATGCATGCATGAGTCTCTACAAGTATTTCTATCCTTTCTGTAGTAGAGGGAAAAACAAAACTTAGCAAGACAAAACAGAACAAATTCCTATAAAAACATGAAACCAAAAAGTTATATAAAACCACAGTATAAGGTGACCTACAATGATTACTGTGTTGTTTCTTATTATTGATTTGTATATTTTTATAAGACATGACTATAACAGTATCTTAAAGTGTTTTGTAAACATACAGTATAATTCTGTATGTTATTACTGCCTTGTTTGCTCTCCTTAGCCATCTAGTCTGTAGGTCGACTCAGCCCTGTTTAGCTTATCTGCCTCTGATTTATGAAAAACTCCAACTAAATACTTGAACTCATTTTCTTTCCCTCTTTCCTTTTAAAATAAGTATCTAACCTGACACTCTTCTTCTGGGATCCTTCTTTAATAAAATATCTTGCTATATAGTCTCAGAAAGGAGGAAAAACTTTAAAAGATGTACCATTCATCAGAAATTTTCTGAATAATATTTTAAAAGAAGTTTCTACCATAGTTATGGAATTACCAGTTTAAATACCAGGTATCCAACTCAATTCTATGTCCATTGTTGAATGGTGATATGAAACCTGTGCTATATTCTTAACTCTGCCTCCAAATTGTGGTAACCTTGGATAAATCATTGTCTTCTCTGGACTCCAGCTTCCTCATGTATAAGATAAAAAAAAAAGTTGGCCATTAAGATTTCTCTCCTCTTCATTTATTTTATTTTATTTATTTTTTTGGTACTGGGAATCAAACTCATGATCTTGGGCTTAGATAGGTGCTGTGCTGCTGAGCTACAAACCCCAGCCCTATCAAACATTTTGAACATGGATAAGATCAAGATTTCCCAGGCCAAGTGAGCCCACATTGTAAATGTGAACAAATGAATGTAAACTAAAGCTAACTTTTAGGGTCATTAAAATTTTATTTTTGTCTGCTGAAGGGAACACCCCATGTCCATTATGTTTATGAGGGTTCTCCCCTCTTCCCAAACCCAAGGAAAAAATATAAACAATGGTGTTCATAGCACACCCATCTAGTCTTGCTCACCCTATTCTTCTCTTTACTGGTTTCTGTTACCTTCAGAACTGGTAACTGAGTGGAATTAGGCTACCATTTTAAATCATTCTCCACAGGATGTGGCTGCAGTACTGATAATAATTGCTTCTCTGGAGTTACCTTTGTTATATAGTCTGCTCACAACATCTGATGCAGGCGAAGTGTGAATTATCAACAATTTTCACTCAACCCTAAGTTACAACTTGATTGGGAAGTTCTCAAACAAGAGTTCCCAATTTTGGCTAATTATTGGAATCACTTGAGTAGTTGAGAAAAATCCTTAAACTATACTCTAGACCAGAGGTGGCGAAACTTTCAGAGGTTTCGACAGTCCAAAAAGCCTGCTGTGGAATATGTGTGATAGGTTCAACATTACTACTCAAGACTCATTACAGCAGTACAGGTGGGGGAGGACATGCCCACACATTTTTTGTTTTTTTCAAGTTATAAATCCTTTGATAACCTGTAATGGTTAAATTTAATTGTTCACTTCACTAGACTGAGACTCCTCCGGAAAGGCGACTGGACCATGGGGTTGCTATACTTACTAGTGGATTAATCCACTCATGTTCATAGCGGTATGTTCTCCTAGGAGATGCAACCCAGTTGGAGATGAGGAGATGTCTCTCTCTGGTGCTTTTCTGACATGTTCTGCTTCTAACTGCCCAATAAATGAGTAGCTTTCTCCTTGGAGCCAGTAGATCACAAAGTGAAACCACTGAAACTGAGCAACAATAAGCCCTTCCTCATTTAAATTGTATGTATCAGGTACTTGGCCATAGTGAAGGAAACTGATGAATACAGAACTCTATGAACAGCTAATGTTGAGAATCACTTCTCTACTTAAACATTCTAAAAATGAAGTGAAAGTCAGTTGGGGATTTTGAAAGGCTAAACAACAGATAGTTGTTGACATAGGGTAAAGAGTTCTGAAAACATCCTGGCTGGGGTTCAGGAACAAGGTAGCAGCATAGAAGGATCTTGGTCCTGAAATAAGGTTCCTGAAATGATGGTCAGGGTGAAACAGGGCACTGAAGGGTAGCAGTCTGTGCTCTGCCCACATGTGGTGGGTTAGAATCAGAAAGAACTGGAATCAGAAAGGCAAGGATAGGCAGAAGGTTTGAAGCGCCGGAGTTCAGAACTACCCAGGTAGCTTCAATAGAACGCACCAGGCGCTCACCGGATTAGGAGTATGGGTCAGGAACCAGCCAGAGACTCCATTCATATTGTGCTCTAACTTGCTTTACCTTATTTGAATAGGGAACCTTTAAGATAGGTAACGCAAGCATAATTACAATGCCCATTTTGTAGATGAAAAAAGCAAAGCTTAAAAGACAAATTTACTCACATTTTAGTAACTATTTTTAAATTGTTTTAGTCCCTTATGTATTGGCATGAAGGAAATATGAAAGATACTTTAGGTTTTTTATTTTTGGGATTAGTTGTCATGATTAAATGAAGTTAGTCATATCTTGGTGAAATAATTGACACACAACACGGACTATTTGGCCTAGATGATTCACTGTCTTAAACATATCTTCATGTAATCATCCTTACAGTAAGAGCAGTAAATATGAATGTCCTTGTCTGGAAGAAGAAAATGTATTTGGGGGGTCAAAAGAATCCCCTTCTCTGCAGTAGCACCCTAATTCCATTTGTTCCTTAAGGTACCTTTGGTCTCTAGTCCTCCACCAGCTCCCGTCAGACTTCTCCTCACGGCCTCCTCAGCACTCAGGCCTTTCTTCTACCCCATTCTGCCTCATTCCAGGGGTCTCCCTCTGAGTGTCATTTTTCCCTGTAAGGAAACCCCTCTCTATTAGCTTGGTGTCATTACAGTGAAACATCTGGCACAGAGCAGTTAACTTTGGTTTATATTTCTAGAGATTTAAATCCAAGATTTGAAGGCCTTGTTGGTTTGGGTTTCTAGTTAGAGGAGCATGTTGGAGGGAATGTTCAAATCTTGAGCTGGGAAACACAGAGACAGTGGACCTAAGGTCAGCAGTAACTTTCAGGCCTTAATGACAGAAGGATCTTCCATTAGGTCCCACCATATAAGGTCCGTAGTACCTCCCAGTACCACCTGCCATGGGGAACCATTCTTTTATGTAAGGACCCTTAGAGTGCATTCACCCAAAACATAGCTGTCCCTAGGTGCAGAGACAGTCTTATTTATTGCCACATCTTCCATAGTACCAGGTAAACTACTCAGTCAATGAGTGTATTGACTAAGTGGATGAACTATTATGAAAGAATCAGATGCCAAGTAAAAATTCTTGGACGTGGATTTTCAAGAAAGTATTGATTTAATCTTCTCAGATGAATACAATAGAAGTGGTATAATCTAATTTACACTAGATGTCAGTAAAAACATAATTCATGTTTTCTGAATTGACTGTTTAGTTACATCTAATACGATGAAATAAATATCAGATACATACAGTGGGAACATGTGCTCTCAAAGGGGAAATAGGTGAAGGGCTGTGACTTCCACATGGTTTGCTCATATGTCTTCCCCTTCACTTTGCTTGGTCTAATACTCTCTCTCACATTGATATAACCAGACAACTGCCACTAGGGTTAAGAGCACATAAGCAACAATTTAAAAACAAATGATTAGCTAGGTGTGATGGTGCATGCTTATAATCATAGCACCTGGGAAACTGAGGCAGAAGGATAGTTGTGAGTCCAAGGCCAGCCCAGGCTTCTACACAGTGAGTTCAAGGCCAACCTGAACCACATCGTGAGACCCTGTCTCAAAATTAATTAATTAATTGATTAAAAATTAATATAAATGATTACCTACATGTACCTTAACATACATCCTCCAAGTAGAGAAAGTGTTCCTTACTGCATGCTTATAACAAAATCTCAGTTTACTAACAGCATATTAAGTAGTTTAAAATATCCTAGCCATTAAAACTGCTACTTGTGTAAAGTTAGGTATTTGGTATCTGTTCAGTGAAATGATTTTGTACCAGTAGGGGCTCCAAAACCGTGACATAGGATGAGTATAAAAGAGGTCATTACACTGAAGGTGTCCAAGTTTCAAGTTCAATGAATTAGTCTACTTAATTTAGAAGTGTTTTCACCCTACCTACGTTAATTTATTGTCCCACATTCAGTGATATTATACACGATCATGGTTTCATTGATAGTAAAATCACAGCAAAGGATTCATACCATGAAGTCACAATTAAGTAACTCTATGAGGCATATGAAATGACCAGCATTTCATCAATAAACTCTTCTGCCTGTGTCTAAGCATCAAGAAAGTGCCCATTACTTCAGGCTACCATCAGAATCACTTCTTACATGGAGAGGAGCCTAGTATGGACCTTTTTTCTCTATCCTCTTAAAAATCTCTTTTTAAAACTTTTTAAATGTATTAGTACATATTTTCAGTACATGAAGTTTGTGCTCATTTGGGGAGTAGGTACATATACATAACCCAGCTTGTTTCTTTTTACTTATAATGTTACTTGTGGTTACTAGGACTTTTGGAAATCAAGTCAAATTCAGGACAAGGAGTATATTTTTATAACACATCTGCCACAATGTATGAATTTTAGGTTTTTATGGTAGGACTTCATTTCCAGTCCCCCAACCTTCTCAAGTAGCCATATAGTCAGAACAGAGCATGGCACTTACTATGCAAATGCATATACAAACTGAGCGCCTTTCTCACCTTCAGTTTGATGATCTCTTTTATACTCATCCTATGTCACAGTTATGGACCCCGGTGTCCACCATTCACTAAAAATGAGACTGATCTTGTCAATAAGAAAGGCATAAAAACTTACTATTAAGAGACTTTGATTCTTCCAGATATCTACAGGTTCAATATACTCTTCCTTCTACCTCTTTCCCCACTTCATTCTTCTCTGTTTTCTTCTCTCCCTTCTTCCTTCCTCCTATCTCCTTTCCTCTCTTCCTTCCTTTCTTCCTTCCTTTCTTTTATTTCTCCATGATTCAAACTTACTTAATTCA
Source organism: Hydrochoerus hydrochaeris (assembly GCA_004027455.1). Classification (NCBI taxonomy): domain Eukaryota; kingdom Metazoa; phylum Chordata; class Mammalia; order Rodentia; family Hydrochaeridae; genus Hydrochoerus; species Hydrochoerus hydrochaeris. The sequence goes on from PVLA01001021.1 coordinate 261,095, forward strand.
TCACCTTCATCCCACAGGCCATGATTTACTTCTCAGACTGAGAAAGTGAAGCTCAACTCATTTCTAGAGGATTCAGCCATGAATTTCATTTCTAATTTGAACCTTACAATTTCAATGACATTAGACAAATCACTTGACTCAGGGAATTTTGAAATGGACTCATACATTTCAGTTTTACATAATTGATGAAACATTTGAGTTTAAGTTTCACTCAGTATATATGTGGTTGTTTAATATGAGATACATGACATGAATAGGGCCTTTTCTTCTCCAAGTAGTGAAAATATCCTGTGAAATGTTATGATATATGACTAAAAGGAATATCTACTCATGTTACTAAAGTATTTTTCTTCATTGTTAAAGTCTCTGAGGTTACTGGAATCCTGAGCTTCATTTGTAAAGGCACAATTAAATCACTATTGACTCCTCTTCTCATATCCCTAATAAAAAAAGGGAAGAGGAAGGAAATAGAGTGTGTTGTTCCTCACTGAGGAAACTGCCATTCTTCTGCATTTATTGTCATGTCTACTTCTTGAGTTTACTGCCCTGCAAATATCTTTGATGCAGCTTACAAGCTAATGTTCCTATCCAAGATCTCTACACCATTTTACAAATGGAGTCAAGAGCGGCACATTAGATTTATTGATTTAACTGTAAATCTATCCCTTCTAACATTTGTGCAAAGCATAAGGGCATCGGGTTAGGTGTAGGTAAGACCAGGCCTACACAATAATTAAAATAGGCCATGATTGTGCAACCCAAGGGCAGCTGATACCAAGGAGAACAATCTCCGACACTCAACAAGGCATGGAAAAGAATAGCAATGCTTTGATTTCTTCTTTATTGTCCATTCTTATAATCCTTTAAGTATCTGAGTTGAACAACACTTTTAGATATGGGTAGATAATGAAATTGATAGGGCTATGTGGAGTCAGAAAGCTCAAATCTAGTCTGTATTACTAGGGCCATGCGTGAGTAGATCAGTGGGTTCAGTCACCTCTGCATCACTCCATGCATATGAGAGCAACATAAATGCGTGGATGTGCAGGGGTGCGCTAGGGTGGCAGGCGTTGGAGAGGAGAAGGTTTCTTGGCGGCATGAACTGACACATTCGATGTGCAAAGTAATCGTCTTAATTTTTCACTTAATTTCTTTTCTTGGTGCTTAGTATCACCAAACATTTTCTTGAAAAGGAAGCTTTCTTTTAAACATGTATTTTAAGGCAAATATTACAATCATATAATTTAGTACACAAAAATCTCGGACACATATGCCCTACATTACTGGCCCACTATTCCACAATTCTCTTGCAACTTATATATGACGTTGATGGGCAGAAGCCCGTGGGAATGACGGAGGAATAAGTAGACAGGAACTCGGTGCTTTTCATTCACTTTTGTTCTAAAAAATAAAGTTCTCTAATTTTTTTAAAGACAAAAGGAAAATAATGCTAGATAGAATAATGTCAAGTTTGCTAAACATACATGAACTTACTTGATTCTCACAATGACATCCTCAGGTGTTCATGCTGGAAATGATTATCCTCTTTGGAAACTGAGAAAACAGATTCAGAGGGGTCAAGTTACTCCTGCTAGTCACCAATGGGGCCAGAAACTGGTTTACAGCTCCCTAAATAATCTTGTCTATTTCTCTGTCCTTTGATGGATCCCTCTGATCCTTGTTCTGCAAGACACTGTGAGACCTTGACTTCCTTAAGGAAAAGTGGGCAACCTTATTGCCTCAAGTCTACAGTAACACAGACTAGGTATATACTTGGAGTGAACCTAACAGGTGAAAGTTTGAATGTGGACAACTGGAGATTAGAAGACCTGGATCCCCAAAACTGCACATTTACACAGTAACTACAACCCTTCTAACTTTGAAGACTTTATCCTTATAATCTCTACAATCTTTACCACTCCTATAATTTCCTACTCTTAGATACCTTAAAATTGTATCAGTTCATAAAAACATTTATGCTCATGATTTTGATCTGTAAACCAGCTTACTGAAACTGGCCTAACTACTTTTGTAACCTGAATCTTACTACTTTTACAACCTTATTTTCCACTATCCCTAACACAACTCTCTCACTGTTCTATTCATACCAGCAGTCAGGTTTTTGGCTCCTACCTAAATGATGCAATTCAGCTAATCCTTGAGAATGCAGTTAATCCTTGCACCCTCCACAACACACTCTTAGTTATCTCAATCCAGACTGATCACTTCTTATTTTACCATATAGATGGTCCCTGATTTATGGTGGATCAATTTATGATTCTTCTACTTTAATATGGTACAAAAGCAGTATGCATTCAGTTGAAATCGTATACTGAAATTTTCACTCTGATCGTTTCCTGGGCTAGCACTTTGATATTTCTTCTCAATGCTAAGCAGCAGTATCAAGCCACTGTTTCCATATAGCCACATGCTCATGAGAGTAGGTAACTGATACTATGCAATGTATGATGTTGCTAAGCTAGGATGTTCTATGGGTTAGGTGTATTTTAACCTCTAAAGGATTTCTTGGGGCATAACATCATTGTAAATGAAAGAACATCTGTATTATTATCATCACAGTTAATCTTTATTCATAATCTTTATTTAACCAGTTGATATAATTTATACATATATATATATATATATATATATATATATATATATATATATCATGCAAGTAAATATATCCTGTAAGCACAGGTATATATGTACCTAGAGTTTATCTTTCCATATACACGACACAATACTCCAAGAAATCGAACTCTTCTGTGCCTCCTTCACACTTACTTTTTGTAGTATATGCTCAAAAATAGTTATTCAATGTATTATTAAATAAGCAAAATATGTATGAGACCTAATGTGAAATGTTCTCTCCTCTTTCCAGAAAGAGGAGAGAACATTTCACATTATCAAATTCTCAAAAATTTGTCTCATTTAGAGCTAGGTAAGAATTACATAGAGATGTGTATTCCATTTTCCATAAAAACTATACCCACAGTTAACATGTGTAAACTGTAGTGTGCCAGGTACATTGTATAGAAGATCACAGCCTCTCTATAAGGATATTATGGTTTTATTGAGAGTTTCTAGGAACTTTACCTTGAATGAATGGTTTTCAAAATCTGCTCTTGAAGACACTTAAATACAAAATATCTATGACTTCTCATTTGTTAAGCTTCTAACAAGAGCCAAGAGTTTTTAGTAAAATATATTATGCAGTCTTCACGATTACTTGGTAAGGTAGCTCTCAATTCCATTTTGAGCAAACTGAAGTCAATATTACTAAATTACCAAGGTGACACAACACAAAGCATCTTCCTGACACGGCACTTAAAGGTCCCTTGTGGACAGTAAGAGTCTAGTTCACAGTTGTCATCAACTTGAGGCTGTTGATGTGGGAGTCTCGGTTCTTACAGTATACCCATGGCAAAGGGTGTTTGCTCTCTAGTTCTCTACTTCTCTGTATACCTCAACAGTATGGAAGGTGGCCTGAACGTGTGTGTGATTACAGATACCCACTCACCCCTAAAGAACCATAGAGAATCATGCTGCTACTCTTGTTCTTAACACTAGAGCCATGGTCAAGTCATACTACTCTCCTCTGTCAAACTTGAAATCATTCTTTATTGCCATAAGATGATTAAAGATGATTGGGACACTTCTAAATTTTACAATGAGGGAAGGCAGTTTCCTAGGCTCCAGTGGAAAGTGCTGAGTGAATTAGACACATACTCACTGAACTTTTCATTTAGTTGACTTTTGCATTTGAGGAACATTAGAACCCTAGCCAATGTCCTGCCTGTTTTTGTTTATACACATGCATTCCTTAAGTTGTAGTAAATGTCACCTTGTTATTTTTGTTCCAATGTACTCTTTTGTATTTCTTTGCAAGTTTTGTTCTGTCCTACACTGTGACATGACCCAGCAGGTAGACCTGAGAAGTATAAACTGTAACAATATGTGAAGCATGTGTGAACATGTGTGTCTCTGCTACAACTAAAATAAATTGTGTTATAAAGTGGTGATAGTGTATATATTTCAGGGTTGATGGCACACCTAGGGGACCCTGATATTGAAAAGTCTTGACAATTTAAGTCTAATAGAACTTTCCTAGCTTCCCCCAATTCCACACTTTTTTTCTCCCAAGCCCAGGTGAAATGGACTCAAATTTTCCCCTCATTTTCTAACCTGTGTGCTTCTTATTCCTATATCCTACATATATGATCATTCTGTTTCTTCTGTATGACATGTCTTCCCAATTCTGAATGTAAAAGCCAAGTGCTACCATCTCCAAGAAGTCATTTTTGTGTCTTTCCCTTTCTGCTTGAGAAACAACCATCTCTGCTACCTCTTACTTTGCATATAACTCATTATAGCTCTTATCACTTTGTCTCTTGTATGACACTTACTTATAAATCCATCTTAACTCCTTTATTAAATTGTAAGTGCTTGCAAAGCATGATCCCTGAATATGTACTCTAAGTGCTTCCCTCAGAGAAATTTGGCACACGTTGTTTAACATAACAGAAAATTCTTTAAGTACACACAGATTTTTTTCAAGATACAACAGTTAATTTTCTTAGTTCATTTGGTATCAAATGCCAATTTTGCTCTGCTATATCCTTTAGGTCTCACCAAAATGTTGCCCAAAGTTGGTTCTTGTGTATGCAAATGGCTTCTCCGAGGACATTTCTTTGACTGCAGGTACATGCACTGTCTGGATTGGAGTAGGCTGGAAGTATTAGATCCTGAGGCAGGAGACCAGGAAATGGCAAAGTGACTGGAGCCACTGGGCCTGACCAGCATACTCTCAAGAGTGACCATCAACAAAGGAGACATTTTGGATAAATCCCCCAGTGTCCCCACCATAGGACATTTTTAAGGGGTACCCCACGGTCTCCCTGAATGTCTCGGATGGGATTGCATCCCCCTGTCCAAACTGTGCTTCTCTCTAATGCACCCCTTCTGTCTTTCCTCCCTTCCTTCCTCTCATTTCAACTACTCCTTTAGTATTCCCTAAACTACTGCTCCTAGGGTCTGCCTTTAGGGGATCTGAACTATTGATTCTTTCCCCAGTCATTGGGTAATCAGAAACAAACCTTTTCTAAGTGGCTTTTAGGATTAGAATATGGAACCCAGTGAGGTTAATTGCAACCCACAGAAACTGGGCTCAGTATCCCAAGTAAGCCCTACAGTAGTGTTAGTGGGTGATGTAGGGACTTGCATTGTTTTCCAGGTTCTTATTGTCCTGTTCCTTGAATTGGATGGAACAATTGGTAAATGTGAAAGATTAAAATTTACTTAGAACAAAAATCAGAAGAAAAGGAAAAGAAAACATGTGCTCAAGAAGAAAAGGGTGCTTAGACAGAAAAAGGGAAATACATCCTGAAAAGCAGAACAGACCACTGCAAGAATTAGAAAACAGTGGTGCAAAGTCAATTGTGACAAGACTGGTGTCAGGTGTCAGGTTTGGTGTGCTTTTATGTCAGAAGATGGGTAATAGGTGTTTGATGTCACCTCAGCCTTGGGAGCTACTGCTCTGCGCCCTTGTTTAACATGTCTCTTCAATTGGCAGGTCAGGCCCAGTGGCTCTAGTCACTTTGCCATTTCCTGGTCTCCTGCCTCAGCAGCACTTGTCCTCATGGTATAAGAGAGGCAGCCGAACCTGCAGGTTGGGCTGACCTGAACCATCAGAGTCAGCCCAGGAAATGGCCACAATTTTACCACAGTGACTCCACCTTGAAATTATTGCTGTTTTCAGTGTTGAGAAAAGTGATTGTCTGCTTTGAATGACTTGACAAAAATATACCCATTACTGTTTGGATAATAAAATAAAAGCAGTTATATATTTGGGAGTTCTCAAACATACTTGCTTATGATGCTGAGAATTACAGAACCAGTCTCAGCTGAAGATGTAACACCTGATCAGAAAGATTAATGTTCTTTACAATAATGATATTTTTTACCATTCAAAAAGAGCAATTTGCTTTTCGAACTTCCTCTTCTTCCTATGCCAGCCTGTCAGAGAAAATCGCAGTCTCACACATGAAGTATTTTCGAATGAGAGGTGGCAGGTTTATGGAAAATTACTCTGAATGTATTTGGGTTCCGACCAACTCTCCCAGCTCTATATTATTCATGATAAGCATGACTTCCAAGCCTTGGTTTTGTCAGATTTTCCTATTAATTGTTAATGTAATAGCTAAGTCTCCCTAGAGTGTGTGTTATTTTCTCATTTATAAAATCCTAAGCCTTGGGATAATCCCTCATTAGATCAATAATATTCTCATCAAATGAGTGTAACACTGTCCAAGTGAGGAATATTGCAGTTAACTGTGGCAGGGAGAGGTGTTCCATTTATCCTGGGGATTTGTCTCCTTGCTTCCATCTCTGTGTTCACTCCAAAGTCTGATCCATGAATGCGTCAGTCTCTTAGCAAGACCAATACCTTCCCCAGACTTCTCTAAACCACCCTCAATTCATTTCACAGATCTGACCACAGGATCATCCTGCTTTAAAATCATCAATCGTTTCCTAGAGGAATTTTTTAATCCACCCTGCATCCACTCATTTCTCTTAGCACAGAGATCTCCTACTCTTTCTTCTTGAGCAATCACTCTTCCCTTTTAGAATTCTCCTCTCCTAGCCTTTTCCTTCATGTACTCAGAGAAGACATTTGATCTCAGCTCACCAGCTGGGTGTTACAGTTCTGGACCCCAGATCTTCAACTTCCCAAAGAGGCCAGAAACAAAGGTTAAGCTCTTGTCACTTGACCAGATGGTTCCTGCTGAAGAACATTCTCCACATTCCTCCTTGCTGGCCCTCTGGAGGTATGGTTCCAGTCTCTTAATGTACTCCCAGAAGTTTAAGTTTTCATCATTGATAACACATATTAATCGTGCAAAATAAGAGGATTCATGGTGATACTTCCATGCATGTACACACTGTGCATTATTTGTGTCAATCCACGCTTCTTCCGCCCTCCTTTTACTTCCCTCTTGCCACTCTCCCTTGCAGTACCCTTCCCAGTCCCTAGTATCTCTCTCCTGCTTTCAAGTCATCTTTGTTTTGTTTTTGAGAGAGAACATGAAAATTTTAAAAAAATTTTATTTAAAGAGGGGGGAAGCAAAACAGAAAAAAAGGGTAGAAACAATACAGAATTTCAAAAAAAATAAACAGTAAGAAATCACTAGTTGATACATTACATATTGTCTTCTTGGATATAGTTGTTCAAGTTACAAAATTAAAGCATACAAAGTGGACATTCAAACAGTGAGGCTGCAAACAGTTCTGTTCACCGATCCAACAAAAACTTAGTAACACGGTTATCAATCCTACACCCTTAAGTATACATACAGTTATCTCTTTTAGAGCACTTTCTTTTCCTCCTCTTGCTTTTTTAAAAAAAATTTTATTTAAAGAAAAAATTTTGAAACAGAAAGAGGGTAGAAACAATACAAAATCTCAAAAACAAAACAAAACAAAAAACAAAAATAGTCACCAGTAAAAAATCACCAGTTGATAATTACATACTTTCCTCTTAGATGCAGTTGTTCAAGTTACAAAAGTAAAGTCCACAAAGTGGACATCCAAACAGTGAGACTGCTGTCAGTTTTGCTCATCCATCCAACTAAAACTTTAGCAACACGGTTATTAATTCCACCCACTCAAACATACATGCAATTATATCCTTAGAATACTCTCTTTTTATTTTTTTCTTTACAATAACTATAATCCATTCTCGTAAACTACTTAGAAGTTCTACACATGTATAAATCTCTACACATATACCTAGCCTTTCTGTATGAGAGGGAGAAACAAATCAAAACAAGTTAGCAATACAAATTCCTAGAGAAACACGAAATGAAAAGAACATACAAAAACACAACACTAGGTGATCTACGGTAGTCACTATGATGTCTCTTGTTATTTTCAATAAAATTGTCTATATTGTCAAATATAATATAAACAGCATTGCTTTACACTATTAATAAAATCTAAACATTGGAGACATTATAGGACTTCAAAGGCAGTTAACAATCAAACCAGAATGGGTATCCTATTAAATCCTGTCATCTTCAGAGTAGTTGCTCCTACTCTCAGACTCGACATTCTCAAGCATACCAGATTCAAATAAAATCAGTCAAGATAAAACAGTGATATAACCAATCTTCTCTGACTTATCTCTGCCATGCTATTTTTCTGTCATTACTTGTTTACTTTTCTCCTTCATTCCACTGTCTGCCCCTTTCTTTGATGCCTTTTTGCCATTG
>PVLA01001021.1:269467-417407 GCA_004027455.1 Hydrochoerus hydrochaeris
CAGGGTTGGATTGGTGGTCACAAACTCCCCCAGTTCCTCTTTGTCGTGGAAATATCTTGTCTCTCCATTAATTTTGAGAGACAGTTTTGCAGGGTACATCATTCTGGGTTGGAGGTTATTTTCTTTCAGGGCTTGGAAGATTTCACTCCAAGCTCTTCTTGATTTGATGGTTTGCATTGAGAAGTCTGCTGTGATTTTGCTGAGTTTTCCTTTATAGGTAATCTGTTTCTTTTCTCTGACTGCTTTTAATATTCTGTTCTTGTGATTTTGGATTTCTGGGACCCTGATTATTATATGTCTGGGTGTAGATCTTTTTTGGTTGTAGCTGGCTGGATTCTATATGCCTCATTTATTTGAACTTCACTTCCGTTACCTATGTTTGGAAGTTTTCCTTAATTATTTCTGTGAATAGACTTTTTATTTCATTTGTATTTGTTGCTGCATCTTCATTCACAAATTTTATTCTTAGGTTATAAATCCTCTTGTCATCTTCTAGCCTTTGTATCATTGCTTCCTGGTTCCTTGTTATTTTTAAGAGATCCTTCCTTTCATGATCATACTTTGGAAATCTATCTTCAAGTTTTAAAGGCTTGTCTTTAGTTTCTGTTAAAAGGTTTTGCCAGATTTCAATGGAGTTTTTAATTTCCTGATATTCTCTTTGGATCTGTTTCATATATTCTAGATTTTGTTTATATTCTTCATCAAAGGCTTCTCTCCTTTCTCTGGGTTCCTCTATTCTTTCATTTGTATCTACTTGAGGATTATCCAGGACTTCTTTTATTAATCTTCTTGTATCTTGCTTCACCTGAGTTAGAATTTCAGATTTAAATTCGATGATGAGGTCACGGATGTATTTCTTTATTTCCGATGAGGCTGTCTCTGACATTACATGTTTGCTGCTCTCAACCTCCTCTGCATTTACCTCTGTTGGATTCACTTTCCCTGGTTCTGCATTTGGGGACCTTTTGCTCTTTCTCTGTCTTGTCATGTTTTTGGCCTCCTTCAGACAGGTGGGTGGAGGAGGTCTCTGGGCCTTTCATTTTGCTTACAGTTTTTTCTGCAGCGCACTTGCTAGGGAAGTACTGCCCCCTAGTCCATTGAGGATCTTCCAGTAGCATGCTGAGAGCTGGCTCCTCCCCCTATGCCAGTCAACCAGTTTATGCTTCAACAAGTTTGTGTGTTCACTGGGGATGCCACTGGCCCAGAAAAGCCTCATACCTGGCTATTGGGTTTCAACCAGGGGCGTGGCCCTACCAGAGCAGATCCCACCAATCTGCTTTGGACTAGGAGTCATCATGGGACACTGCCTCAGGTTTTGATTCAAGCCAGCCCTGCCCAACTCCAAAATGTCACCCAGCCGGTTTGGGTAATCCAGTTCCCGTCACTTACCAAAGTTCGTGCAGCTCGACTGGCTGTTTCCACTCCCTGCCGCAGCACCTCCTCCAGCCGAGGGTCTGGAGCTCACCAACCCCTGCTCTCGGCAGGGCCGCGATCTCAGCTCGATCGTGAGTCACCTGACTTTAAGACGTGCCAGTACAGCGATTGGGGCTTTCCCAGCTCCAGCCCTCTGTCCATGCTTTTTTTCCTTCTTTCTTTCTTTTTTTTTTTCTTTTTCTTTTTTCTTCAGTTTCTTCCTGGGTCATGAGAACTCCTCTCCTTTTGTCTGGTTTTCTCCATGTTGCCAGATTGCAGCATCTGAGTTGTTTTTATTTTTTTATTTTTTTTGCCTCAGAGAGGCTCCCTTATCGTGCCGCCACTCAGTCAGCCATCTTGCAATCTCCAAAAACCGAGAACATGAAATATTTATCTTTCTGTATCTGACTTCCTTTACTTAACATAGTGTCCTTCAATTCCATTCATCTTCATGCAGATGACAAAATTTTATTTTCTTTGGGGCTGAATAATACTCCATTGTATATGTCCATATTTTATTACTCTTTCATCTGTTCTAGGGCACCAAAATGCCATGTTTACCTGTTATGACTAGTGCTACAATAAACATGGGTATGCAGGTATTTATTTTGTGTGCCCACTTCATTTTCTTGGGCTATATATCCAGGCGTGGGATGACTGAATCATATGATAGATCTATTTTAGTTTTTTTCTGAGGAATATGCACATTTTTTTTCATAGAGGCTCTGCTAATTTACACTCTCACCAGCAACATAGAATGATTTCTTTTTTCTGCAATCCTTACCAGCTTTTTTTTTGGGGGGGGGAGTTTGTTTTGATATGAATCCTTCTAACTAGGGTGAGTTAGAAGGATTTTCAATGTAGTTTTGATTTGCATTTCCCTGATGGTTAATGTAACTATACATTTTTCTTACGTTTATAGGTCAGTTGTATTTCTTCTTTCGAGAAGTTTGCATTCAGATCATTCACCCATTTTTTAATTCAGTTATTTGGTTTTTTGTTAAATTTATTGAGGACTTCATGTATTTTGAATATTAATCCTGTCAAATGCAAATATGTTTTCCTGTACTGTAAGCTGTCTTTTTAGTTTCTTGATTGTTTTCTTTGCTGTGCATAAAATATTTTAGTTTGATATAATTCTGTTTGTCAAATTTGCTTTTATTCCCTGTATGTTTAGAGTCCTATCCAGAAAAACCTTACTTGTATAAAATTTTTAAAAGTTTTCCCCATGTTTTTCTCTGGCAACTTCAGAGTTTCATGTCTTCTAGTCAGGTCTTTAATCAATATAGAGCTCTTTTTTTCCCCCCAGAATGAAAGATAAGGGTCAAGCTTCAATATTTCGCACATGGATATCCAGTTTTATGAGTATTGTTTGTTAAAGAGTCTGCTCCTTAAAATACATATTTTGGAAACATTTGTTGAGAATCAGTTGGCTATAGATGGATAGATTTTCTGGGTTCTCTATCCTGTTCAATTAGCCAGTGCGTCTGTTCTTATGCTAATACCATACTGTTTTTGTTACTTTGGCAATGTGGCATATTTTTGAAATCAGATAAACTATGCCTCTAGCAATTCCCCTAGCACTGTTCATTTTGCTCAGGATTATTTTGGCATTCAGGGTCTTTTGTGCTTCCAGATAAACTTTAGGATTTTTTTTCAAATTCTGTGAAGAATGTCATAGATATTTTGACAAGGGCTGTATTGAATCTATAGATTGCCTTGAATCGTATGGTCATTTAGCTGTTAATTCTTCCAACCCATGAATACAGAAGGCCTTTTATCCTCTTAGTGTCTTCTTCAATTTCTGCCTTCAGTGTCTTGTAATTTTATTGTATAGATCATTCAGATCTTTAGTTTGTCCCTCAGTATTTTATTTTATTTTTTGTGTAGCTATTGTGAAGGTGATTTCATTCATAAAGTGTTTCTTAGCAAATTCATTATTAGAATATAAAAATATCTCCTGGTTTTCATATGTTGACTTTTTATCTATACATTTGTAAATTTGCTTCTCGGATCTAATTTATTTTCAGTCCAGTCACTAAGTTTTCTATATAAAGAATTAGATCATCTGAAACAGGAATCGTTTGACTTTGTCCTTTCCTATGTGCATGTGTTGTATTTTTTCCTCTTGCCTAACTTCTCTGATAGAACTTCTAATCCTATACTGAATGACAGTGGGGTTTACCTTCCTGTCATGCTTCTGACACTAGAAGGCACGCTCTCAGTTTTCATCTACTCAGTATTTTGTGTGGGTTTGTTATATATAGCCTTTCTTATATTGAGGTATGATCCTTCTACACCTAAAATTTTCAGGGATTTTCCATGAAATGATGCTGGATTTTATCAAATGCTTTTTCTGCATCTATTGAGATAATCATGTGGTTTTTAAGCCTTGCCTGTTTATGTGGTGCTTTATGGTTATTTAGTTTAATGTAGTCTGTTTCTGTGTTAAATAAGGAACCTGTGGCTGATAAAGAGCACTATGACCTACATTATCAAGTTTCTTTTACAATTTCAGCTTTTGCTGGTTCCCATTTTTACATCCCCTCCACACACACTAGCCTAAGCAAGGGAAGCCATACAGTGATTTGTGCTATTTCTTTCCTGTTCTTTGAGAATCTTTTCCTTCCATTCAAGACCAAGATTGAAGAACTTCCTATGTGAAGCTCTTTTTCACTGCTGTGTACCCTGTCAGCTGGCAAGTCATGTGCCATGTGTCAATGTGCTAGTTAAGAGTACTTGCTTAGAGTTTCACTTGCTTGGGTCCAAATCCTGGCTATCCATTTCCTCTCCTCCCCTACTGACCAGCTTCTTGGCTTTGTGCAAGTTACTTTAGCTCTCTAAGTTATCTCACTTAAAAAATGGGGATAACTTCTTTGTGGAATGAATTCAAAGGTAAAACAGAGTATGGAAACTGTATCTATCATTACTAAATACAAATGTTTGTTGAAAGAATAAGCTGGACTTTACTTCTTGTAGTAACCTTATAAAAACAATCTACAAATGACATTTGAAGATTTTTTTAATGGTAATGAGAATCATAGATTCCAAGGAATACAAATGTGTTGCACTTATGGACAGCAGTGACTCTCTTTTGATTAGAGTTTTAAAGAATCAAGAATGGGAAAATGCTGCTTTCATGTGTGGCTGGTCTACCTACTCTCACACATGCAATAATGACGATTATGATTCTCTGGACACAGCCATGCATATAGAACAACTCTCATCTCTTGAAAAATAGTTTATAAGGCTCTACAATGTACCATGGATGGGAGGTTTGTGCTCTAGGAAACAAAGACATTATTTTCTCCACAAAGTGAGTTTTTGCTACTAGAAAAGAAGCTACCAAGTTGAGTGAGGATACTAACTTGCTGTGAATGTTTTTGATGAGTCAATCAAATGAGCAAAGGGAACCATATGTATGGTTTACAACTGTGTCTAATTACATAAGACAAAACTTAATTACAATATAGATGAGACAATATGGCTATAGTTTTTCTGTTTGGGATCAAACTCAAATAATAGCAAATTAAGAATCATAAAAAAGGTTGGCAGGCAATGAATTAAAGCTGGAATTGTTAAGATATTTGGCAAAAGAAAGAATGAATTCTACTTCTACTCAAAAGAGCAGGCCAAATCATACAGAAAAATCCTATCTTCCCTTGTTGTCTCCTTTTGTAAGACTCTGAGATACAGTTATTGGATTCTGCAGAAGTACACTGTTCCACAGGACAGAAAAAAATGAAGTACAGTCATGGCACTGAGCACAATTGTTAAGGGACCTCGCTGAAGCAGGAAAATAGAATCCAGCTCCTTCCATACTGTTCATTCTAATTCTGAGTCCTTCTAGGGGGGTGACTAAGGGAGACTGATTTGTATTCAGGATAAAGTGAACTGGATCCTAGGATAGTTTTTGTAACTTAAAAATGGGATATTTTTGTGAAGTTGGACAATTCAGGCCAAAGCTCAGTCTCAATCCTGCTAGAAAATGAAAGGCTTTGAGATGTGATCAGAGCTCCTGAACCAAGCTTCCGGACTTCTCAGGGGCCCAAAGAATCCCTGAGGATGGTTAAAGGGGTGCTCTGGGCTTCATATCAACTCCTTTATTCCAAAAGACAGCTCTAAGCTTATATGCTTTATGTAATGTATCAGTTGATGCTTACTAGAGAAACAGATATACAAATACACAAGAATTTACAAGGCTGGCTTACAATCACTGCTTTCAGTCAGACATGAAATCGTACGAGAGGGCTGTTTACATGCTGGAGACCCAAAGACCTGGAGCTCATGGTAGTGTCCCATGAGAGTCCACATCAGGAGGCCAAAGCATCTACAAAGAGAGGCTGAAGAGTCTACACTGGAAGTCAGTGTTCAAGGTGAAGGTGAAGACTAGAGAGCTTCTCCAAAGAAACAGAAGGGAACTTTTCTCTTTCGTTTCCCTTTTATTCCATTCAGGTCTACTGGTTGGTGGACTTCTGTGTCTTGGATGATCAACAACAAGAATGAATATTCATATAGTGTTTAGCAGGTGCCACGTTCCTTTCTAAAGCCTGTACGTGTATTCATTTTACCCTCTCAACAACCCCTAAGGAATAGTATCCTCATTTTATGCTAGGAAAAACTGAGCTATGAAGTAATTTTACCCAATTAACAAAGCTTGTGACAAATCTGGGCTTTGACCCAAGGCAGTTTGGCTCCACTTTTGATGTTCTTAATGCCTATGCTATATTACTTCTCGCGAGTTCCCTTCTTTCTCATAGATTCTATGATTACTATATAAGAAACTTGGTCTTACTTTTAAAAATAAATCTTGCTTCATAAAATTAATCTTGGTCTCCAAAATATTCTCCACATCCAGGATTCCTTTGAACAAAAATTTAGGCTTCATGCTTTTTAGCAAAGGGGCAAGAGAATGGTTTTAACAAAAAGTAGTCTTTTGAAAGAAGAGTAAGGATTAACTTTCTTTCCATCTCCTTTCTTCCATTCACATTTACTATCTCTCATGGGGCAGGAACCAAACTAAGCTGTGGAGATAAGAGAATTGAAGCCACAATTCCTGACACTAAAGACCTCAAAGTCTAGCGTCAAATGAATATCTATAACTCACAGACTATGTCCTGAGGGAGCCAAAGGCAAGGCTAGCATATAAATCAAAAAGCAAAGCCCAGAGATCTTTGGTAGTGAGGGATGAGAAAAAAATGGCAAAGGAGGGATCAGAGGATGACTCCAGGAGGATTTCACAGATAAATGAGGCAGAGGGAGATTTAGCGCAGGATGAATATAAGAAGATTTAGTAGGTGGACAAAGGCAGAGCATATTTAGAGGGGTGTAGGTAAGAAATAGCACAGTATTCTTGAGGGTCTTCAAATAATTGGCATGGCTCAGGGCTGAGAATTATCAGGGATATCCATGAAGTTAGCTTAAGAGAAAAGTAAGAAAATATTTCCTATCCTAAATAGTTACATTGTGTCCTTATGACAATGGCAAATTTTGTGAATTACAGTATAGACCTAGCAAAAACCTAGGAGAGATAGGAAGGAGGAACATTAACAGTATTTCTATTACAAATCAGTCAGTGATAACTGGGCATCTATGATTCAAGGCCAAGAATTGGAAGGAGTTGGTAAAACTCATCATAGCTCACTTTGCATGATAGCTCCTTAAAACTGCCTGGAAGACAAAGAGATAAGCTCATAGGTGGATGAGCTCATGAAGGATGGATGCCTGGCACATAGGCCAGGAAGCAAGCTGACATTCAGACTGAGAAACCCAAATCTTACTAGAGCTCAGTCATACCTATCACCTAAGCCATTACCGCTCACATAATGAATGAGCCACTCGCCCTCTGTTTATCTAATTTTTTTGTGGGTATCTTTGGGGTAACCTGGAGTCTCAACTATTCTTATCTTTTGTAATGTGCTTGAAATAGACTCTGCACTCCACATTTAAAGGCCTAATTAAAAAACTAAGGTTTTCATTAACTTTGCCAAAATGTTGTTTTGTTTTGTTTTGTTTTGTTTTGTTTTTACATTAGTATTTGGAAAAAGAAAGTGAACCAAGAAAAGGTACAAAGCTTCTCTAGATTGGGTGACAAGGGAAAAGGGTAGGTATTGATCACCTTCCATAGAGACGAAGTCTCTGCTAGATTCTCTCTGGGAATATATTTTAATTATAACGGCAATCTAGGGAGGCAGGTAGTGTTCTCATTTCATAGATGAGAAAACCCAGGTGCAAAGATGTAAATGTCATTCAAAAAGTATATTCCAATGGGTTTCAAGCCCAGTTCTGCTTGACAGCAAAGTCTTTGCACAACTTTTCATGCACAGTTTATCTTAAATGATTACAAAATGTTAAAGAAATTGTGTGCCAGATGTGCACTGAGGTGTAAGGAATGTACACTATGATTATTTTGATCCCAATGATAAGTCACTTATAATAATCCAGGATTTCTTTGGGTGATCACACCGGTAAAGCATTTCTAGCAGCTTTCAGGTCACTAGCATTTTTCAACTAAAGTTTTTAGGCTAAGCTTTCAGGTGCCATCAATTAAAATGCACGCTTAAGAGGTTATGTAAATAGGGCTAATCTGCCCTTCTTCCCTTGGACTGGCTGTCTACATCTCCTGCTGAATGATCTGATTCGATAAATTTGCCTCTCAAAGAAAACAAGATAGACCTTAAGAAATTATTTCATCCTCACATCCCCTCAATTTCTCCAAAGACTTAAACCTGGTAGGAGAGAAACTGTGAGTGTGAGGTGCATCACACAGCTGGTCTGAGCAGATCACATCCTGCGAAGTGTGGTATTTCCATAAGCATAATTGAACACATACATACACAGTCTTCTTATTAGCATATTTCAAATATTTAGCAAGATCAAGACTACATTTACATGCATAATGTCTGAGAGAATGAACTTTCTGTCATGAAGGAACCTTGAAATTGTGAGGAGCCTAAGTCAAAGTTCTTCACCTGCTTTTCCTGGCTCACATTTAATCATTCTGAAGATCTCAGAAGTCCAAGAGAATGTGCTCAAGTAATAGAATATATGCTGTAGCCAGAAAACCAGCAGTTCTGATGGTGAGAATCCCATCACTACACATGAGGGCTAGCACTTGTCACTACAGGTGCAGCGGGGAAGAGTTTAGGACTTCCTCTGAATGTTCTTTTGCTTTGATACCATTGGTTTTTAGCAGAATCCTTTAAAGAGGTAACAATAATAAGAGTTTACAAAGAATATTCCCTTCAAGTGATCCATGAAACTAAGTCTATAACACATGAAATGCAAATTGCACTGACTATCTCATTTAACCCACATAGCAATCTTGCTCTTGAGTAAATTAACTCCGTTTAAATGACAAGAACTCTAGTGCTTGGAGAAGATACATGACTTGTCAGAATGAAATGTCCTGACCAGAACTCAGACGTGACAGGAAATGACAAAAGTCTAATAAGACAGAGAGCGGAACACACTGTTGTTTGACTACCCAAAAGCTTTTCCCAACCACTTTCTTCTAGAGGTGGGAACTTCTGAGTAAATGTCTCTTAGGTTGAACAAAGCAAAAACTCAATTTCTCAGTGCCTCTTGAAGTCAGGATGTCATGTGCCCCCCATGTTAAACAATGCTATATGAGAGGAGATCCCTCTCTATCAGTGTCTTGAAGTGATTTGGGATTTTGGAAACACCTCTACTACATCATGAACTCTATTAGAGCAAAGAGAGTATCTTTCTTGATGATTATATATTCCTGCACTTGCAGGAGAAGTTCTGTAAAGGATATTCTCCTTTTTAACAGGTGAGAGGTACATGAAGCACTTGTCATACTTTCTGCCTTTAGAGATAGTGGTCTAATGATGCCTGGAGCTTTGGTAACCATCGTGCTACCTTGAAGGGAAGCCTAGTGGAGCTGTAATCTCCAAAACGATTTCACATTAACATTTGTTAATGGAACAGTGTGTGACCTTAAGGTTTAAGTCATTATCAGTTGAGTTTTCTGATATATTCTTTCAAATATATTCTAACCGATAAAGAGTGGGAATCAGTAATTTCCCATTGCCTTCGTTCCCTCTCTATCAGTGTCTTGAAGTGATCTGGGATTCTGGAAATACCTCTACTACATCATGAACTCTATTAGAGCAAAGAGAGTATCTGTCTTGGTGATTATATATTCCTGCACTTGGTAAAGTGGCTAACACCCAGTAGGTATAGCAGATAACTGCTGGTTAATTTTAATCAGTTCATCACTCTATCCATAGATATTCACTGTGCACTCCTACTGTATGCCAGGCACTGAGACAGATGGTGGTGATAAGAGAAAAAAAATCACTCTACCCTTAATGTGTTGGCAGTTCAAAGGGGTAGCAGATATGGAATGCAATTACAATGCATAAAGTATAACAGCATTCCTAGGACATGGTGTGTGTGTGTGTGTGTGTGTGTGTGTGTGTGTGCTTGTGTGCATAGCAACTTATGCTGTAATGGGCACAGGTGAAAATGAAACAGCAACCTTTCTTAATAGACTTTTATAGAGAGCCTTGGTGTTCATTCCAAATAGCAAATATCTATTCAGGACCTGCTCTCTGTATAACACTATTCTTGGTAATAATTGATAGTCATACAAGTAACTAAGATTTACAGTGCTTGTAATGCATCAGTCACTGTTTTATTATGACTTATAGACGCTTAGTTTTTTCTTATTTGAAATAGCCCTAAGAGGCAGTATCTGCTATTTCTGCATTTTAAAGATGAGGAAACTGAGAAAGTAAAGACACTCTACCAAAAATCACACAGATAGTAATTACTAGAACCAGAATTAAACCTAGGCAATCTGGCTCCAAAGGCCATATTTTAACCAGTATATGGAAGATACTCATTGTTCTGTAGGTGTTCCCAATCATTTGGGAGGAAAGAAAACAGATACTTTGATCATTTCCCTGATTCTTCCATTTGATCTTAATGTATACTGTTCTGGATTTTAATTTTAGCAAAGAACCTGGCATCATTTTTGTTCCTTAAGCAGTCACCCCTTTATTGCAGAGCATACAAATTACTTTGAACACAACCTTCCTGAATTCCACCTTCACTTTAAATATGGCCAACAAATGAGTAAGCCTGGGCTTGGGCCGAGAAACTCTTCTCTGTCTGTGGAAAATTAGTTTAAAGACACTTTCCACTAAAGATATTTTTTCCCTTACAAAATGTGAGAAATGTGAAGTCTAATTACTTAACTGTGCCAGATATGCTTTTTCAGCTTCTGCTAGACTTAGCTCAACACAAACTGTGCTTACCCTTGCATACACAATGAGCCTCATTAATTCCTTCTTCTTTCCAAGCTCACTGAAGGAAAATGGCAACAGAAGGTGGGGGCTGGGGGAGGGGGGCAGCTTCATCTCTTTTTAGAGTGCCTGTGTTAGAAGCTGCACCTCACATCAGGCTCCTACACTCCTCCAAGGTTGGCCTGCTCTAACCAGCAGAACAAAGGAGGTGAGAACTTTCGGAATCTTTGTCACTAACATCCTCATTTCCCCTGCAAAATACCACACCAAAAAGTACCCTCTGAGGAGATCTGCAGAGAAATGGGGTAACCCATGGAGTCCTGGACACATCCACTCCCTCGCCTCTCCTTCTATTAGCAGTGCAAATGCTCTCCATGCTATCTTAGATACCACAGCAGAGTTGGTCTAGCGGTAATAT
Source organism: Hydrochoerus hydrochaeris (assembly GCA_004027455.1). Lineage (NCBI taxonomy): Eukaryota > Metazoa > Chordata > Mammalia > Rodentia > Hydrochaeridae > Hydrochoerus > Hydrochoerus hydrochaeris. The sequence continues at coordinate 280,574 of PVLA01001021.1, forward strand.
GCTCAGAATTACATAAACCTTCCCAGGCATGGATGTGCAGAGTAACCAGGCGCAGTGTATGTATATTTTGTTATTTGATATCTACTGAATCTCAGGTCACCCAAGTGTACTAAACATCTCTCATGTTAAGTTCCCCAAACTTCTTAATTGTTTCTAGTTCAAGATCTAGCTGCCCCATATTAGTTTAAAAAGATGCCAAGAAATTCTTTAGTATTTCTTACTTCAAAGAGCAAAGGCTAATGAACTCCTTTTTGAGTGTGGGTTCTATGAAGAGACTTACCTCTAGCAAACAAAAGGTTGTAGTAGTGAGTGTATGTGACATCTAAAGACAGTCTTTACAGAGTCTCTATTTATCTCTCTGACTCTTTTTGTCATCACCTACTCCTGGGGGAAGCCAGTTGCCATGTTGTGAGGGTACTCAGCAGTTCTGTGGAGAGGTACTATAGGTCCTCCTGTCACCCCGCACTGGCTTATGAGCTGGGGCAGTGACTCGCTGCAGAGAAGACCCACAAGCTCCAGCCAAGCCTTCCTCCCCAGACAATCTGCACCGGAACTTCCTGTGAGACCCTGAGCCAGAACCACTGAGCTAAGCTACCTGTGGGTTCTGGATCCATGGTGACTTTGTAAAATAATATGTATTTATTACTTTATGTGAGTATATTTTAGAATAATCTGTTAAGCAAAAATAGCAAACTGACATACTGCCAAATATGTTACAAAAGAATGGCAATCAAACGTCTCACAATAGCAGCTTCTTGTCAGCAACACAGTGCTGGAAAATAATGAAATATTGTGAAATATTCACATTTTCCAATGAACTCAATCTCTTCTGCCTCTTCTTGATTTTAGCTCCATACATTACTGTCATTTGCATTTCAACATCTCTCCCACTACTTCTCTTTCTGTGTTACCACTTCCTGCCTACAAACCTATGAAGGTGTTTTTTAGCCTTAAACAAATAAAACACAACCATCAAGAAATGAAACTTTATTCTGGCTACTATTTCACTTTTCTGTCATTTCCCCTTTATTTCCTACTCCTCCTCTATGTCTACAATCTCTACTCCCTCACAACCCATTCACTTTTGAGCAACACACACACACACACACACACACGCACACCATCTTGGTCTTCCTTCCCTGCTCTTCACCTGCTCCTGTCCCGGACACATTCAACCTTGTCTACTTTGCCTGTTTCACGACTGGTGGGCTTTCTTCCTCTTCCTGTCTTTTTTTTCCTCCCTGAAATAACTGCTACTGCTCAAACTCCCTTTAAATATAAATCCCTTTTCATAGTATTTGCTTATCTTGTGTTGAAAATTAACGCTGAATGTTCCGGCTCTACACTAAGGTAGATTTCTTGCCTTGGACCTGTTGGCTTCAGCTCCCACTTATGATTCCAGTTCTGTGTTCTTTTCATTCTCAGAATTGTAACACATAGGTGTCTTCTCAGAGCGCTGCCTGTCATTCTTGTTCAGTGTTCTGCTGCGGGGACCTTCCTATAAACTGGGGGTGGTGGGGTGGATGCAGGCTCTTACCAGCAACTCAGTGTAATCTACTACGGCAGTTCATTCTCTTGGCCCATCTCATACTTTAGAGATGTCTACTGGATGTCTTCCTGCTGCTGCTTACAAAGGGTAGTGCCTCTCTTTTTTTTTTTTAGTGGTTCCTGTTAAGGGCTTTCATCCCAGAGGCACCTAGATGAACAGAAAAAATCTAACATTGAGTATCTTAATTTCTTCTTTGAAGAAGCATATCAAGCTAATAACCATGTGTTTCTCTTTTTCTTGTCTTTAATGCCCCTAGGAGCCTCCAGTGTCCTCAATATGCTAAGTAAATAAATAAATAATAAAAAACCTTTTGGGAAACCATAGGAAGCTTGAATGTAGAACCAGAGCAGAACGTAGCCTCAGGAAGAATTCTTTTTCATCTGGAATAATCACTAGTTCTGATTACTTTCCTGCGCCTAGTTTTATAATGTAGGTTGTATCTAAAATTGAAGTAGATTACTTCATTTTTATAAACTGTAAATTTAAAACAAAAACATTTTTCATGGGCTTAGGCTTTTTCTCATTAGAAAATAACAACTTAAACCAAATTTGGTTGGTGATTAATAGCTGTATATAGACAGCTACAATTTACATGGAATGTTGTAATTTTCTAAACATTCAGAAGAAATTCATGACAGGATGTTTATTTCTAATCACAAACTCACAAAGAACCAGTCATGCCTTTGTTTTCACTATATTTACAGATTTGTGTCATTTCACTGTTGCTTTCTTTTCTAAATAATTTTAAATTTTTTCTCCTTGGGTGGGATGAGGGCAGCCTCAAGAAGCACCTTAGCAGCCTTTGTTCAGACCTGTATTTAAAATCATTCAGTAGTTTTTCCTCCTTACAGTTCTTCCACAGCTTTCCCAGGAGCTATCACATCATTGATATTCATGAGCCACCACTGTGACAGTTTAGTAAACAAACCCGAATCCATCTTTTCTGTCACATGTGACAAAAGTTCTTCAGAGGCATTATTTATGCAATTTAGATTTTCAGGCTCTAAATATGTGGTAATTTCATTTCACAAAGGCCCCAGGCAGCAAAGTATTTATTTTACACTCCTGGACCTCGGTAAGGATATGGCATAACCTGTTATTGTGTTTATCTTTCTGCAAATTAGCGACATAATATGGAGATGCCACCTGCTTCATGGTGGGAGAGCAGGAGAGAAGTGGAGGATTAATTAGTTAATATCTATGAAGTGCTTTGCAGATGGAGAGTGATATACAAGTGTGAATTTTCATTATGGTTTCCCTTGCTCTCATGGATGCCTTCTGGAGAGGTAGATACCAATAGGATAATTTCTTCAAAAAAGAAGTGGTAGTCTGACTTATCACTTAGATGCTTTGACTTTGGAGAGTACTATTTCACGTACCTTATTGTAGTGATGGAAATAGTTACTCCCTTTCTCTGTGAGAGAGACAAAAAATTTACACTCGTCAAAAACACTGGAAATGGAGGACCCTATGGAGACTTTGTAGTCCTTTGTATGGAGCCATTAAGAATTCAAGAATTAGTGATTATCACTAGATTCTACCATCATCTTTTTTTACTTCTCTATGCATATGTATATTTTCCTTCTTGCAAAACAACCTGTTAACTTCTAGCAGATTCAAATCTGAAATTCATTCGTAGATATATAACTAAGGAAATTGCTTGCAGGTTTCCACCATAATTCCATGTACTAGATTTACAGTGATGGCGAACCTTTTACAGCTTTAATTTCTACCAATGGCCTGCTGTAGCATGTGTGCCATAAGTTCACCACCACTGCAGTAGAATGTTCATAGCAACATTATTCTCCCTTGCCCTACACTAGAAATTTTCCAAATGTTCAGTGAGTACTGGAAAGATAAATAAATTGTAGTGCATTCACATTGTGGAATAGTGGATACAGCAGTGAGAATGAATGACCTATTACTAAATCCAATGCAAAATGCATCTCATAAATACAATAAAAATGAAAAGAAGACAAAATACAAAAGAATATTATGGTGTGATTCAACTTAATACAAATGACAAAGGAGCAGAGGGAATTAATCTGCATTAGATGAGGAGAGTGATTACTTCTGGAGGTGAGTGGCAGTTGGAAGGGTTCAAGATTTATAAGCTGTTGACAATATTTTGTTGCCAGATATGGGTATTGTTACCCATATATGCTCAAATTGTGAAGATTTGTTGAGTTGTATATGTATGATCTGTGCATTTTTAAAACAAAAATGTCAATACAAGATACAATAAAATAACACAGTGATACCTCAGTCTACAAATTTAATTTGTTTACAATTAGGGAACGATAGCTAAATTTGTGTTTATGTGGGGAAGATGGCCATGGTCATATTTGTCACCCAATGTGGAGTTTGAAACAGAAGCAAAATTTTGCCAAGTGCTTTTGTTTACGAATCAAATTGTTGGCAAACAGAAGCATTTGTGAACCAAGGTATTTATTTAATTAACCCACTAGTATTGTTAGCTGAATATCAAAGTGTCGGACACTCCTTATTTTTGATCTATAACTTACAGCATAGCAAAGCGCTTGCTAGATATACCTAGCAAAAATAACACAAACTAGATGAAATTCAAGGAGTTTTCCAAAAAAACTAAGTCAGAGAAGGAGATTAACAAGCTTCCCTCCTTTCATTCCCTGGTTGTGACAATGTAATAAAGAAGCAGCCTCAGATTTCTGCTTGAATTTTATTATTCACACATACTAGATTGAGAGCCACATAAGACAGAATACTAAAAATTGTCCTTGGAATTTAAATTCAGCAACTAAGTAGCAAAATATAATGTAAGTTTCAGTTAAATATGTGACATTCACTCTCAAAAGATACTACTGGAAAGTTTTCTCTTTATATAAATCCTAATTTAACTTATTCTCTTTCCCAGACCTCTGTTTGAAATGTTGTGGTGCTTAAAATCTTTGCAGCATGATTTAATAGTACCCTTGCAGGGCGTGAGAGAAACAGTGGGCTCAGTGTGAGTTTAATGACTGTGGGTGGTGTGCAGAGTCAGAATCTCCTTAGGAAAGCTGAAGTTCAGTAAATGAACTGATATATCCAATTTGGTTATTTTAAATGCCAGAATATGTAATCCCAAAGTCCAGTGCCTCATAGCAATAGCAATATGTCATTTTTCAACAAATCAGAGACAATATAGCAATATGTCACTTTTCAATAAATCAGAGACAGAAGAATATGCTTATGGCTTCTTCTGTCAGCTTTTCTAAGCCAAAAGTCTATCCTGCCCATAAGTCAAGTAAAAAGATCAATCCTGACATTAGACACATCGCTGATACACTACCATATACATGTTGCAACTCAACCAGGATTTTTAAAATGGGGTGAAGTTCGTGTAGCTCAGTAGCAGTGTTTGCCTAGCACGCACAGAGTCCTGGGTTCCATCCCCACCACACAGTAAATTAACATTATTTGCTTTCCTTCTCTATAAAAAGTCATAAATTTCTAGAACAAAGAAAAAAAATCAAGCCACAGAGCCAGATATGAAATTGATCGCAGAAGCTGTGCTGGCACCTTCCACAACACCATAGATGTCCTGTGGTTGAGATCACTTATCCAAGTAATGGTTCTTTACATATTGCAAGAGACAGTGTTCTGTACTCATATGATACAGAAATGATACAGAAGCACATGGACCAGACTAAAATTTCTGATGATGTCATGATGGTATGCATGTGAATGCACAAAGATTTAGTAAATATGGATATTGTATAGTACGTTAGAAGGTGGCAAATTCTATGGAAACAAAACAAAAAATGCAGCAACCAACACTGTAGTGAGTGCTCATAGTGGAATGGGGACCAGGTTGAAATGTTCAATAGAGTGGTTAAGCTTGTTGGCACTGAGGCACCTTCGTGAGGTGAATCATTCCTCACTCAGATCCACGGGCTCCCTATCTCAGTGCCAGGCAGGCTTGTCTGAAGAAGTAGTCCATGTCTACCCCACAAAAAAAGGGCTGCCAGATCTCAAAAATTATACTCTCTATGGCTAGACTTACATTGGCTAACACGTGATCTTTAAACCAGTGTTACCAATTTTCCACCATTTCCATATAAATGTTTTTAAAAAGCTTTTCAGTACCAAAATGAATCAACTTGTTTCCTGGGGTTATCCAGTTGAACCAATTACATTTAAAGGACATCTGCCAGAAATAATGCTCTTCATCTTTGAGGGGTTGGTAATTATGCCATTGTTTCTAGTAATAGTCCGATATCAGGACAAATTGTCTTTTGAGACCTCTTCTAGTTCTGAATAATCAGATCAAATCATCCATGAAGAAGAAATTTCCCTCCTATTCTCAATGACCTAAATGGCAATCATCTATAAGCATTCACATCGTTAAATTAAATATTAAAAATAAGGAGAGACACACAATGCAGCTTTAAGGTCATCATCTAGCTTGCACTCAACTCTTGCCTGTTTACCACTGCATTCTCGTCACCTGGTGAACCTCATATGTCAATCAAAAGAGACTGATTATATTTTTATTACTCTTTGGGTATCTTTTCTGCTGCTCTTTTTCCCCAGCTATCCCGCATGTCAGAAAGATGGCCATTTCTTTCCTTAGTTCTAGCTGCATTTTAAAGTCTCATGATATTTTTCTCCACTTGTGAGGCCTCAGTCTCCCAACTATTTCTACTTTTGTTGTCTCCTAATGCATTAATAGTGTCTGCACTGGTTTTTGGCACCAGCCACAGACTGCTTTCTATAGTTAGCTGTGTTTTATGTCTGTGCCCTTTTTCCCCAGAGATACAGTTAGACTCTCAAGGGCTTTACATGTCTGAATCTTAACCCATTTTCCCTCACCTATTAGTTTCTTCACTGCTGGTAATGAAATAGCAGGAGTGGAAAGGTCCAGCCTCAGATAATAAGTAGGAGCCCTATTCCTGCCTCAGATGGTCCTTCCTTTACAGGGCTGTGTACTAAGGCTCCAAGAAGCTCCAGTTGTACAGTCGCACCACCAAGTCCTCACACACAAAGGCAATCTCAGCAACACTATGACGGGAGCCTGATACAGTAACCATAAAACATTCTAAATTGGAGGCCATTGTCAGAGATGTGAAAATATGAAGCGAAACATTCTCTCTAGATTATGAAAAATGCAGTAGGAGAAAATAGTGAGATAAAATGACAACCACTCACTTATGGTCATTAGTCACACTACTAAGCAACCTACTACGAGCCTACTGTGTCTCAGACTTGCTTCACTCCAACCCTGCAGAGTAGGTTCTGAATTTTCATCTGAGAAAATAGAATGCAGAGAGAATAACTCGCCATGCCCAGGATCACTCAGGCAGGAAGTGCCATGGTGACCTTTTTTTTTTTTGTACTGGGGATCGAACTCACAACCTTGTGCTTGCCAGGCAGGTGCTTATGCCACTGAGCTAAACCCCAGGCCCATGGTGACCATTTAAACTCAGGTTTGGAGTGTGCTTTCCTCTTTGGTATCCCTCCTCATGTGTTGAGCATGAGTTGCCCAAGTGACTGCTTCATGTTCTTGTTCACTCACAACTAGCAACAGATGTGAGAAAGAAAGTAATTTCACAAAATGGTGAACATCTACCTCATTCTCTTCTAGTACAGAAGAGCAAACAGTTTCATGGATCTATGGAACATGTCCCAGTTTGCAATGTATATTAAGGGCAAGACCCTAGTTAAAACTGAATTCTGGCAAACTGGAAAGGTCTCATCCTTCCTGTTGCTTAGCATATTTACTGTGAGGGAAAGGTAAAAGATTTAGTATAGCTTCCGTTTTTTCCATTTAAAACCACACACCTTTGAGAAAAAAAAAAAAAGATGAAGATGAAGATGAAAAACTCAACTAGAGTTTGGGTTATTTACCTCGTCTTCCCACAAATTTCTCCTTTGTCTTTTAACATAACACTCGTTAATGGCAATAAACACCTTGTACAATCTGAAAAACTTTTAGGTAAGTTAGAGAGTTTGATTCCAAGATTTTAGGTATACGAACTGGGCAGTTTAGTAGGTAACATATACCATATCTAAAGAACACAAGCAGTAATGAAAATACTTCTATATTTACATCATTAAAGTATTCTCTCCATAGAAAAATTTATTTGGACAAATTTTCATCCATAATCCACTTTATTTTGAATGTGTATATTTAGAATTATGAACTGAGCAATAGCTAGCCCTGAAAGTTTTTCCTCACAGTAAAGGACAGAAATCTCAGAACACTTACCTTTTCTGAAAGAAAAAATTCCAACTCAGCTTTAAATTTGCTAACTCTTTTTACTGAACTCTAGTAAAAAAAAAAAAAGGAAGACTGCAATCATTGTTCATCTTAGGATAATAAAATCCACCTTTTCTAGTAATACAGTCCATAAAACAGCTGACATTTTAGACTAGAAACCTACTTAGTACAATAGAGGTGGGAAGGTGTGAGAGCACCCCAGAACTTTTGATTTGGGGGAATATCTTCTTACTTTCAGAACCCACCCTATCTGATGCCAACTGTGTAAGGCTGTCAGCATCAGTTTGCATCTTGTATTTGTTAAGCTTGTGATGAAAACTAAACAGAAATCTCTTAATTTTGTTTTGTTTTGTTTTGTTTTGTTTTGTTTTTTGTACCAGGGATTGAACTCACGACTGCACACTTGCAAGGCAGGCACTTATGCCCCTGAGCTAAATCCCCAGCCCCATCTACTTGAGTTTTTAAAAAAGGATCTTAATTTTGATTAACTTACATGTTTGAGTTGTGGTATGTTGTAATATTTCAATAATGCATTCAGCATGCACTGACCAAGACAAGATAATTTTCCAAATAATAGTTTCAATGTTTTTTGAACTCATGTCTCTGTGATACATATATTTATGAGATATATATCATATCTGTGATATAAATACACATATAGCATTCCACATATATTACAAATATATGTGATAGTTTCCAAAAACAATTTATTGACATGTACTGAAAGCACATATTCAGGAAGAGTAGCCAGCATATTAAAAATAAAATCTTTAGCATATTTACTATGAGGGAATGGTAAAAGATTTAATATAGCTTCCACTTTTTCCATTTAAAATCACACACCTTTGAGCAATTTTCAGTGAAGCATTGTTGATAATATCAAAAAAGATGAATTAGCCTAAATGACCATCATTATGGAAATGAAAAAATAAATTATAATCTATCAATACAATGTAACTCTACAAAAGTGAGAAACTAGAATTATATACTATATAATAATATGGGTAGTTTTCAAAACATTATTTGAGCAACAAAAGAGAAGCAAGTTACTGAAGGATATACAGAGGTTGAGATAATTTGTGTGCTATTTAGAAATACATAAAATATTACCAAATCTTGAGTTTATTGTCATATATATATATATATATATATATATATGTAAAGTAAAAACATGCAAGGAAGTGTGACACACTGAACCATATAATGTCTGTTTTTGGACAAGAGGAGGAAGAATGAGATCTAGGCAGATATCGAAGAGACTTGCATGGCCACTTTCATATTCCATTACTCAAGCTTGGTGATGAATACATAGATTTTCACTTTATTATTCTCTTCACTTTTATGTACATTTGAAATATTTTATAATAAAATATATTTTCTGCAATTTAAGATGTTTTTCTTTTCAAATTCCTTCGAGGAAATTACAACAGTGACAAATTTGCAGACTTAGATCCATGACAGATTCATTCTGAGATGCTCTGTTAATTTTATTTTTTTTATTTAAAGAAAAAAATGAAACAGAGGGTAGAAATAATACAAAATTTCAAAAAAAAAAAAACAGTAAGAAATCACTAGTTGACAATTACATATTTTCCTCCTAGAAGTAGTTGTTCAAGTTACAAAAGTAAAGTATACAAAGTAGACATTTAAACAGTGAGACTTCAATCAGCTTTGTTCATCTATCCAACAAAAACTTAGAATATGGTCATCAGTCCTTCACACTCATACATACATGCATTTATATCCTTTAGAATACTTTCCTCTCTTTTTTTACAATAACTATAATCAATTCTTGTAAACTGTTTAGAAGTTCTACACATGTATAAATCTCTATATGTATACCTAGCATGTACAAACCAAAACAAGTCAACAATACAAAATCCTAGAAAAACAAGAAATGAAAAGGACATATAAAATCACAATACTAGGTGATCTACAGTAGTCACCATGATGTCTCCTGTTATTTTCAATAAAATTGTCTATATCGTCAGGCATAGTATAATTAAACTTAGCAGTACATAGCACTATTAATAAAAACCAAACATTGGAGACATTATAGGACTCCAAAGGCAGTTAATAATCAAACAAGAATGGGTATCGAATTGAATCCTGCCATCCCCAGAGTAGTTGTCCCTACTCCCAGACTTAACACCCTCAAGCATACCAGATTCAAATAAAATCAGTCAAGACAAAACAGCGATATAGCCAATCTTCTCTGCCTCATCTCTGCTATGCCATTTTTCTGTCATTGTTGTTTACTTTTCTCCTTCATTCCACTGTCTGTCCCTTTCATTGAGGCCTTTCTGCCATTGTTCCTGGAATCCCAGTGATTTTCTTCTCTCTCTCTAGAATGTCCTTCAGTATTCTATGCAGGGTTGGATTGGTGGTCACAAACTTCCCCAGTTCCTCTTTGTCATGGAAATAGCTTGTCTCTCCATTAATTTTGAGAGATAGTTTTGCAGGGTATATTAATCTAGGTAAGAGGTTATTTTCTTTCAGGACTTGTAATATTTCACTCCAAGCTCTTCTTGATTTGATAGTTTGCATCAAGAAGTCCACTGTGATTTTGATGAGTTTTCCTTTATAGGTAATCTGTTTCTTTTCTCTGACTACTTTTAATATTCTGTTCTTGTGATGGATTTCTGGGATCCTGATTGTTATATGTCTGGGTGTAGATCTGTTTTGGTTGTAGCTGGCTGGAGTTCTGTATGCCTCATATATCTGAACATCATTTCCAATTCCTATGCTTGGGAAGTTTTCCTTAATTATTTCTGTGAATAAACTTTTTATTTAATTTGTATTTGTCCCTGCTTCTTCGCTCACATCTTTTATTCTTAAGTTATAAATCCTCTTGTCATCTTCTAGCCTTTGCATCGTTACTTCTTCTTGGTTCTTTGTTATTTTTAAGAGACCCTTCCTTTCACAATCATACATTCAAATCTATCCTCAAGTTTTGAAAGTCTGTCTTTAGTTTCTGTCAAGAAGTTTTGCCAGCTTTCAATGGAGTTTTTAATTTCCTGATATTCTCTTTGGATCTGTTTCATGTATTCTAGATTTTGTTTATCTTCTTCATCAAAGGCTTCTCTCCTTTCTCTGGATTCCTCCATTCTTCCATTTGTGTCTTCTTGAGGAGTACCCAGCATTTCTTTTATTAATCTTCTTATATCTTGCTTCACCTGAGTTAGAATTTCAGATTTAAATTCACCAATGAGGTCATGGAAATATTTCTTTATTTCCAATGAGGCTGTGTCTGATATTGCATGTTTGTTGCCCTCAATCTCCTCTGTATTTACCTCTCCTGGACTTATTTTCCCTGGGTCGGTGGTTGGAGGCTTTTTGTTGTTTCTCTGTCTTGTCATGTTTCTGGTTTCTTTCAGACAGGTGAATGGTGAAGGTCTCTGGACCTTTTCATATTGTTTACAGTCCCTCTGCAGTGTACTGGGTAGAGCAGTGCTGCCCTCTCCTGTTTGTTGGTGATCTGTGAGGTGCACACAGGGGCAACGTGGGCCAGCCCCTTCCCTCTCAACCAGTGAGTGTCTTCAATACATTTGTGTATGCCTTGTGGATGTTACAGGTTTGGAACAGCCTTGTCCCTGGCTATTGGGTCCCGATCAGGGGCATAGCCTAGCCCAAGCAGATCCCACCAATCCACTTTGGGCCAGGAGCCGCTGACTGAAGCTGCCTCAGCCATTGATTCAAGTCAGTCCTGCCCAAAACCAATAAGTCGTCTAGCCAGTCATCTCACTCTGGGGAATCCAGTTCCCAGCACTCACCAAAGTCCATGCAGCTCCACTTGCTGTCTCCACTCCCTGTTGCAGCGCCTCCTCCCACCAAGGGTCTTGAGCTCACCAACCCCCACTCTCGGTGGGGATGCGACCTCAGCTTGATCATGAGTCTCCTGACTCTAAGATGTGTCCAGCACAGTGACCCGAGCATGCCCAGTTCCAGCCCTCCGTCCACACTTCTTTTTTTATTTGTTATTTTTCTTTATCCTCAGTTTCTTCCTGGGTCACAAGAATTCCTCTCCTTTCACCTGGTCTTCTCCATGTGTTAGAGTCTAGCATCTGAGTTGTTTTTCTCAGAGAGGCTTTCTATCATGCTACCTATCAGTCAGCCATCTTGGATCTCCCCCTGCTCTGTTAATTTTGGAAAGCTGGCCTGGAGCTGCTGTGATTTCTGAAAGTGTATGTTATCATGTTTTTCTAAGCATTGAGAAAACCACCTTAGAGTGTTACATGTAAAATACTGGACAGCCAAACAACCTGGAACAGTGGTGGCAAACCTATGGCAGACATGCCACAGTGGGTATGTAGAGCCCTTCCTGATGGCATATGAACCAAGTCACCCCAGCAACCAAGTGTCAAATAGCAGTTGTATTTTTCTGAATTAAAACCTCAGTATCCAGGTGTCATTGCAGTGTTGGCAGTTTGTGATAAATAAGTGGATTTTGGGTTGCAATTTGGGTGCTCAATCCATAAAAGGTTCGCCATCACTGACCTAGAAATATAACATTGTATAGCATACAGAAAGCACATATGAAAGACTGAGGTAGGATCACTGTGTTCTTGAAATTTAATCATTTTTCTATTTTCTTCCAACAATTTATAGGAATACAATGTATCCCACATATGTAAGGAAATCAAATAAGAATGTATTAGTAAAGCTAAAAAAATCAATTCTCATTAGTGTGCAGGTTGATTTCAGTTTAGATTTATTCCTAAAAATTTGACAGAAAATCTGTGTTTAAACCAAGATAGTGAAGGATTTATATTTATTTAACCTGGAGAAAATAATTCTTTTTAATTTATTTAACAAAAGGCTTCCATTTAAGAAATCAATTCTATAATACATGTATATCTCTGAACACAAAAAAAATTAATGAAAAGAAGTATTATAAACTTAACAGAGATAACTAAAATTTAAAGTCTTACAACTGAAGCTTACCAGTGATGTGATAAAAGATGAAAAAAATTGGATCCAGAGTCTAGTGAGGAGTATAGTCTTTTGGAAGGAGGAGAAAAAGTTTTAGAATGTAGTATAGAAAAGACAATTTGTAATCAGAAGTATCAAACTATATACATAATTTGGGTGAGTTATTATAATTTTGCATAGTTTTAGTTTCCATATTTGTAAAATGATTAATTTGAGATCAATTGAGAATGTGACTTCACTATTATATACCAGTGTTTTTTTTTAAATTCCATTTTATCTTAAATATCAAGACGATCACAATATAGGGAATTCAAAGATCATAAGAACTCATTTTTATTTTTCAGATTGCTTTACTGATCTTCAAACTATTGAGAATAAATGTCACAGAAGACTCATTTCGTACATAAAGTACTAAAATAAAAATATTTTTAGCAAAAAATTCTTTTGAAACAAATGACATTATATTTACAACAATGGTGTCCATTTTCCTTCTATTTAAAAGTAAAATTATGCAACCCTGTAGTGTCCCATACATAAGAAAATTTGAGCTTATATAATAAACTTATACAGTATAGTTACTTTTTAAAAATCTATGAGTATCCAGATTAAGCAACACAGTATTTTCGGCACTGAGTATTGGGGATTAGGTGGAGAAGGATGGGCATTTTGTCTTTGTAGATGACACAGAACAGGCCTTCAAAACATTTTCATTCATGGAAAATAAGATAAATAATGGAAGAAACCAAAGACTGTTAGGGTCTAAATTTACCACATGCAGTTGTGTGGTTTGACACAGCACAATTTGAAGGTCATACAATTTACAGAAACTATTACCAAGAAAGCATGAAACTGCTCACTGAGTGCCAGATACTCTGCTACTGATAGAATGCATAAAGAAGAAGAAACAGCTTCCCTTTCAAAACAAATCTCAGCTCAGTGGAGAAAGCAGAAACATAAATGATTACAAAAGAAGAGAGAAGTTCAAATATCATGACCCGTGTCTAGATATTCCCCCCCACCTCCCCGAGCCTCTTGTGGTCATAGGTGGGTCCTTTCAGGAGTGGCTGGATCTAGAAAGTGTGATGCTGGGACTGATTCATGGTGCAATGCTAGAATTAAGGTTGCTAAGATTAAAGGTGTGAGAGCTACCTGCCCTAAGGGTGGGTAGCTTGGATAAAATATAAAGGACAGAAAGCGATTGGTCCCTTGCCTTTCTGACTTCTGGCTTCTGGCCTCCATGAACTATTTCTCCTCTGCAATGCTGTTCTGCTATGCTACCTTGCATTGGCCAGCCAACTATAAACTGAAAACTCTACAAACTGTAAGCTAAATAAACTTTTCCTCCTGTAGCTTTAGTTGTTGAGAAGTTTGTATAGCTGGTAAAAATGAAACCAAGACAGAATTTGGTACCAGAGAAGTGGGGTCAGGTCACTATACCTGATCATGGTTCAAGAACCTTTGGGATTGTGTTGTGGGAAGAATTTGGAAAAGTCTGGAGATACCCACTGAAGAAGCAGCACTGGAGTGCCTAAGGCTGCACTTGATGGCAGATTCTGGTCAGAGCTCAGAAGATCAGAGTGCTGATAGAAATTCTGCTGATACAGACCAGGTTTGGGAGATTTCTGCTGGGAAGAAAGATTTCATTAATTTTTGGATTCCAGATAATTTGTATTATAGCTTGGCAGAAAGTTTGTCTTCATTTTGCTGTTGTCTAGAGACTTTGTCTGAGACTAAGTGCAACAGACTAATCTTGCAGAAGGAATATCAAAACAGTTTAATGTTGAAGCCATGGCATAGCTACTATTGGAAGCTTCTAGTCAAATCTATGCTGAGAATCAAGAGTAAAGATCCCAGCAGAATGGTTTAAAATGTTGTTGGTTTGGCTAACAAGGAAGCACCGATAAAGCTGTGGACTGCAAAGACAGAGCAGAGGAGATCTTCATTGCTGAGAAGGAAAAAGACAATAGAAAAAATGGCCTGAGGATATCACAAAAACCAGCAGGATTCTACCCTTTGCAAGCTCAAAACTGGAAAGGTGAAAGACTGCTTTGAGAAGAAATTCCCAGAGCACCATATTCCAGAATGGCAGTAACCTGTGGAAGTTGCTCTTGGGAATTTGGTTCATGAGCACTAGACATCTACAGCCAAGAGAAAAGGAACCCTGGTTAATGTTTCAACTGGCAGTAGACTTTGTGCCATCTACATGGTGCTGGTTTTAGATGCACACAGAATGCAAGAGTTTTGGAGTCAGGAAGGCTTCTGCCTAGATTTCAAAAGAAGGTTTGGGAGCCCAGGCACTGTGACTCTGAGAGAGTAGTGTGTGATGCTGTGAGTGTGAAGCTGATGGTGCAGTGGAGACCCTGGAAGTTTGGAGAAGCCAGGAATATTGATCATCTGAGGAAAACTACAAGGAAAGAGCAGAACTGCCCAAGAAAGAAGCCATGGGAACACCATATGCAGTGCCACTTAAGCCCTTTAGAGTACACATCTTGCCATTGGACATGGAGTTACAGGACTTAATATTTGCCCTGCTGGATTTTGGACTTGCTTTGGTCCCATTCCTTCGGATCCCTATGTTTTGTACTTTTTGGAATGGAAAAGTCTGTCTTGTGCAATTGAATGTTAGAAGTGTTTAACTTTCTTTTCATTGGTATAGGGGTTCAAAGTTAAGAGTTTGCCTTAAATCTTAGAGGAGGTTTGGACTTGATTTTTTCAGCAAAGCTGAAACTGTTAGAACTTTGGCAACTCTCAGAGATGGACTAAATGACTTTTGCATAAAGGGATGTGCATGAGTCTTTAGAGGACCAAGGTCAGAATGTTATGGTTTATGTCTCAATGTCCCCCTAAAGCTTCATGCAGTCCTTAATGGGACTTTTCAGAGGTGGCTGAATCTAGAGTGTGTAATGCTGGGATTGACCCATGGTGCAATGCTAGAATTAAGGGTGCTAGTATTAAAGATGTGAGTACTACCCTCCCTAAGGTTGAATAGCCTGGATAAAATATAAGAAAGAGACTGGTCCCTTACCTTGCTGACTTCTGCCTGATAGCTGCCATGAACTGTTTCTCCTCTGCAATGCTGCTCTGCCTTGGAGCCAGTCAACTATAAACTGAAACCCCTACAAACTGTGAACCAAATAAACCTTCCCTCCTTTAACTTCAGGTATTGGGTGTTTTGTTTCAGCAATGAAAAAGTACCTAAGACAGCAAAGATAGAGGTAAACTGCAAGTATGAGCAACAGTTCATAAAGAGGTAAGATAAGAGCTTTCTTGGCAAATGGTCAGTAAATGGCAACTGAATTATAAAGAAATGTGATTCACCTATAACTGAAAGCCATATGCAGTTCAGGACCCTGTAAGGGGAAGCACTGAGCAATAAATATGCAACTACTCAAAAAGCCAGATCTGACTTATGTGATGCTATCTAACATAACAGTCACAGATGAATCACAGCTTTGAAGTCACTCAAATCCCCTCTTCCATTATGCATCCTTTGAACTCACTAAACTCCCTTCCTACATCATGCATCCTGCTGACCCTTAGATTAATCTAGAGTTCAATGTCCTGCTTAAGAACAATTTCATCTTCTGGTATGAGTTCCACCAGACACATTCCTTCTTCTGATTATTTTCTTTTCCTTCTTTTATGTGCACTTCCTTACATCATGTACAACTGACAGCTTTCAACAAACTCCATTCCAAAGAATTAGAACTAGAGCTTCCTTAGGATGGTTTAAAATATGTCACTAGGTCACAACTCTTATCTTTCATTTAAAATATTTATTTGTTTCTTTAATTACACAAATTATTACACTACACAGGAATGCTTGCATCATAATTTACGATTTCCTGTTGTTACACATTTTGTTGTTTCAGTATTTAATGTCACAGATACTACTGAAATATACTACCTTATTATGAATATTTAATGATTTTAAACTTATGTGATTTAATATGATAATTCTCTCTTAAGAGAGGTATAGCTGCTGAGTTAAAGATAGGATATTACCATAAAATTCTTACACATATTGCTAAATTGCTCTCTGTTCAAGTCTTCTAGTTTACCCTCCCACCATTCAGGGAAAATGTCTGTTTTCCCATCCTCTAGCTGTTTTCAATCTATTCTGCTGAGGTGAATCAACAAAGTGGCCTCATGTCTTCTCTTGACATGTACAGTCAGCATACAGAGATCCTGTGAGATGATTAATAGACCAATATTCTTGTCCTAATAAAAAGAAATAAGCACATACATTGAACAAGCAAACAAGTTGTAGAAATTCTAGGACAACAAGCCATCAGAAGCTATTTGTCCTAGATCAGTGTTTCCTTTGTCAGGAAAAATGAATTTGGCCCACATTTTAAAAATTAGGATAGTTAACATGAATATCAAGAGTTATGGCTTCTCTTGAAATACAGGCACATCTGGACACATTATGCACACAAAGTACAACTGATCAGAGCTAAGAAGTGTCACCCTTGAACAGGGGCGGCTTCTCTGGGGACCCTCTACCCAGCTGCCATTATGTGTGTGTATTACTTGCCTCAATATTGCCAGCCCTTCAGTTGGAAAGTTTGAATATCAAAAGACTATTTCTTCACTGGAGCACAAAAAGTCCTCTGGAACAAAATTACAAGCATGGATTTAGATATACTGAAGATCGAATAATGACCTCTGAAAAACAGTAACAATAACAGTAGGCTTAGCCTCTGAGTTAGTGAGTCCTAATTTTCCCATAGTATGTTTACATAAATGTATGCATAATTCACTTGTGAAATGTACCCAGCTACTATTAGAAATATGTGTAGGGGCTGGGGATTTAGCTCAGCAGCATAAGCGCCTGCCTTGCAAGGATGCAGTTGTGAGTTCGATCCCCAGTACCAGTAAAAAAATTTTAAAAAAGAAGTATGTGTAACCATAAATTTCAAATGTGGAATACCAGAATTTTGTTCACACATACTTTCCAATTTAATTCAACCTCAAAATGTAATAAACGCACTTGGAAAAATAATAGCCAATTAAAAATTTAAATATCTAGCTTGCGATCAGAGGATGGAATTATATTCATTTCATTAAGTTCAAAAGCATAATTAGACATATATCTGTGCACACTGTCAGAATTCTGCAGGCAGTTACTTATGAAAGACCATGTAGAAATTAAAGCATGTGAAATTGGTGTTCTGAAGTCTTTTCAGTTGCAACATAAATACAGTCATGCAGAATGTAAACAGCCAAACCCTCAGGAGAAAGCTGAACACATGATAGGAGTATAAAGCATATACCTTTGTCAGAAGAAAGGAATCTAGCATTTTATTGTAATGAATCTTAGTTAAACATATCAAGAAGATTTATGCTAAGATTTGCAAGCATTATAGAATTCTTCTAAAGAACAAAAGATGGGTCTTATGATATCCTTTATAAAGTGCTTTATCAGACAAGAAAGAAAATGTATTCAAGAATTTTTAAAATTTAAATTACTTTTTTAAAAAATGTGTCCATCACCAGGTCACCTATTGCTTTGTGACTATGCAGGTAGAGTAGTGATACATTAGATGAATGGAGAAGTTAAGAGCATGCTTAACATGATTAACTTAAAACAACACTGTCTGCTGCACTAACTTTCAAGTCCTTAATACTCATTTTAGTTTTTTCAAGTTTTAATTATTTATCAGAGAATCTTGAACATATTTAAAATCGAGTAGTATACCATCACCAGGTCTCAACAGCCATCAAACATTGGTCAGTGCTGTCATATTCATACCCCTCAGTCACCTTGGTTACCTCTGAAGTAAATCCCATATTTTATAATATTTCATCTATAGATGTTGTAAAACATATTTATTACATAGAATAACTCTGTTTCTTAAATATAACCACATTTCCATTATCACACTGGAAAAAATTCTTCACTCTTGTCAAATATGCAATTAGTGTTGAATCTTAACAATTCTACCATACATGTTATCATTTTTACAGCTATTTTTAACGAGGTTTCAAATAAGGTATTCACATTATTGCTTTTTCTTTTTTGTGGGGGGAGGATACTGAGAATTGAACTTAGGACCTCATGATTTCCAAGCATGTACTGTGCCCATGTGCTAAATCCCTGCCCCTAATACTTTTTCTTTTACATTAAGTTGAAATTTATTTCTTAATGAAAATTGAGTTTTTAAACTTAAAATACTATAGAAAATAGCATGCAGAGTTTGTTTCTGTCTTTCAAACTGTTAGCATCAAATTAAGAGGGGAATAATTAGTGTATGCTTATGGGCATGTTCATGTGTGATATAGCACCATTTTAGGAAAATTTATTAATGTTGTGGTCATTTATTTATTTATTTATGCATACATTCACTTGTCTGTCCATCCATGCATCCATCCTTCCCTTCATCCCTTTGTCTACCCCTACACTCATCCAACCACAGGTCTACAGAGTAACATAAGACATCATTCCTACCCTCAAGTTGCTTGTGCACAGAAGAGTCAGAACTTGATGTAAATACAATGTGACAGATGTTCCAATTATTCAAACAGCCCAATCAGGCAGGAAAAAAAAAATGCTTCCTCATGCTCCATTTCTAAATCTGCCCTTGATTACTGAATTCCCCAATAATCTGTCTCAATATGTGCCCTACTTATTTCCAGTGCGTATTCAACATTTTCTGATTTGAGAATATTGAATACATACTTTATTACACAACTTCTGTTCTCCAAATGCACTAAGCCCTCAGTGTGCACCTGCATACATTATCACCATCATCAGTTAACCCCTATGTTTCTCAAACATCCACTGGGACCCATTTCACTGCTGCACCATGTGGGCACAGGCTGCCATTTTCTTAGATGGAACATACCTGACCCATCCATGCTGTTGGCGGATAGTCTGCCACACTCCTAGAACAAAAGGTTTGTTCACAGTTTTGACTTCATTAAAAAATGAAAGGCATTTTTTCCCTCCTGGATCTATACGAGAGATCTATGCCACCCTTTCAACTGCTCACGTCTACTTTTGATGTATCTCTGTAAAGTTAAAAAGAAAAAAGCTGTGAAACCAGATCTCCCCTGAAACTTGCTAGGACTCCATCTTGACTGTATTTTTCTATTATTCCAGTTCAGGAGTTCACACTCAGCTAAAAGGCTTCCTGCAGCCTGTACATCAACATTCAGAATTCTCAGTAGATCCAAAAACAGGTGAATATTCCTCCAGAAGCCCACAAGTTTCTGCTTTCCCTAAGCATTCTAACTCATAGGTATCCAAGCTTCTTTAGAGAAGAGGCTGTGAGCCTGAATGGCTATGCCAAATGAGCATCTAGGTCTCAGGCAAATTAGTGGCAAAGGGCAGACTTGGTGGCTAGTCAAGGGAGGTACAGAGGTCAAGGAAACCTGGTAAGCTATTCAATCAGACACACTGCACAGAACAGTCCTTCCTCTCTCATTACATAACCAATTAATTACGGACCCTTGGGACTCCTCCTTTAAAGTACTTCTGGACCTGACCACTCCCCACCATGCCCACTACACACACTACCCCAACCTCCATCATCCATAAACTAAATCAGTATCTTACCCTTCCTGCTTTTGTATGAGGCGACCTTCCACCTCCAGAACTTTGCACTTGCCCTTCCTTCTTCTAGGAAGTTCTTCCCGCAATGGTTGTTCAAATGCTACTTTATTAGCGACCCTGTCTGTGACCTCTTCTTAAAATTATAACACACATACATTGACACAAGGTATCTGAGTGTAATATCCCTGGTTTATCCGTCTCTTTTTTATAGTTTCTTTTTATTAATATATGTTTTTGATATATGATAGCTATAGTCATCTTTGGAATTGGTAGATATACATATTATACCTTAATCATTTTATATCTCTTCCTTTCCCATGTTTCTCTCTTCTTTTATTAATATAGAGTATTTTTTTATATTTTCTAATACAGAGTATTTTTCTTTTTTGGTTTGTTTGTTCTCTTACCCTAATTCTACAAGAACAAAAATTTTGCCCGTTTTGTTCACCAATGCTTAAAGCCTAAAAGAGATTCTGGCACACAGTAGGTATTTAGTAAATCTTTGTGGAGTAGAATTAGGAAGTAAATAGATGAATAACTGCTCCCAAAGGATTAAGGAGCCCCTTGTGTGCCATGAAGTTAGATCTTACTCTTGACCTTGAAATACTGATATACGCAAGGATATCTTCAATGGAGATAGCAAAGATATGCCAAATGTAATTCCTAAACTGAATTAGTAATGTCAGTTCATGGGGAAGTGCTTTGGGAATTTAGAATATAAATTCTCAGTGTGCCAAGGATTCTCAGATACCAGGTAATGAAGACAAGATGCTGGAGAGTTATATGGAATTTGCAGGGGTTTTATGGTTTAAAATAAATATAACTTAGAAGTACTAGGGCTTCCAGGAAATATCAGTTCCTAAAAGAGTCTAGGTTCCTTCTGGGTTTGCCCAGGGCGAAATGGGACGAGTGGGTCACCTGGATGCACTAGTGAGTTAACATCCCCTTAAATGCTTGTTTTTCACATATTTGTTCCACATTCATTTAATGAGCATGTGCAAAATATTATCTATTAATAAACATTGCAAAGTTTTGTTTAAATTCAACTTGAAGTATTTACTTTGTTCCTTGTAATAATAGCATTTTTAAACATATTTGGAATTGCTTCACTTCACAGTTTTCCCACCACTCATAACTAGAGTTAGTCATCAAACTCACTAAAAATAAACCACTTACATGGGCATGTTCAAAATGTATATTGCCCTTTCTTCTGGCCGTCATGTTGGCAAAATATTTCCAAATCTTCTTTTTGACTTTTTTTTCTTCAAATAAAATTACTTCTTGAAAAATATATTTAAAAGCTTAAAGTTGAATGAATAAAATAAATCATTTATCCTAGGGTTTTATTTGGTTTCTGTATTAGCTGAGTGCAACTTGGTCAAGTAGTAGGTTATAGGATTATACATGTGAGTCTGTGTCTCCACCACACAGAATAGAGACACTTTCATAGAGGACTTTTGTCTTTTTCTGACTTTTGAAGAGAGTAGAGTTCCTGACCAGTCAGGCCTTGTCAGTTTTGTGGCATTTGGAAACCACCTCATGAAGAAAAGCAGTCATACAAACAGCACCAGTTCCCTGCGATCATTTTTGCAGACCTTGCTCTGAACAGAGAATGGTAGTGTGGGACCATTACTTCCCTCTCTGTAGTTAAGGGAGTGAAAGCTATTTCCTCACCAGTATTACTTAAACTCTGGCTTAATCACTTCAAATCACAACTTTTCTGGAGACCATCCCCACTATCACTCACACACGAAGTATTATTTTCTCAGTACTTGGTTCCCACCCTTGCCTGGAAAATGTGACCACAACCAGCTCTTTCATGTAAATATCCTCATTCTTGGGATAAATTATCATTAAATCTTTCTGAGTTCTGAAAGTCTAATTCTATCAGGGCCACCTCTACATGATAAAACACTGAAACTCATAAAAAGAATGCATAAAAATAGTAATCTTTCCCCTCCAAGAAGGCCCTTGGGCCCCTGTGAAAATTTCCCTTGCTCTTTATTGTAGTTTAGTCTCCCAGGAGTCCCATGTATGGGTTCTTGAAAGGTGCTGGGATAGGAGGACACTACACTCACTCGTGTGTTAATCCTTTGCAAAGTGTGCTAGCAGAAGGTTTGGGGAAGGGAGGTCACTCCCTGCCTGGCTCCTCCCTTCTCTTTCTGCTTCCTGGATGTCACCTGATGAGCTGCTGTCCTCTACCAGGCCTCTCTGCCATGTTTCTGCCTTGCAACCAACCAGCTGAGGACTAAATTCTCTGAGAATCAAAACCCAAGAGCCAACATCAACCACTCCTCCTTTATGTTGTGGGTGTTGTTCCAGTGAGGAGAGAGTGATTAAAACACTGTTCCTCAACAATACTTAAATTTTATAGTCAAGCAAGATAAGAAAGCAAAGCCTCTGTCAGGTCAACACACCTCCAGCTATATTCTCACCCCAGAACTAAAGGGGGCCCCTTCAGGGACTTCTCTAATAGAGAAGGTCTCCTGCCCAAGACAGTTCTGATAAGCAAATGATGAGCAAACCAACTCAGTTGTGAGCATTGATGGAAATAACTTTGAAAATGTTAAACAGTTCATTACTGACTGTTCTTTGTTATACATACTACTTTATGTAGCTCATAGAAGCTTTTTTTTTTAATGTGGTGCCAACCAATTTATTTACTTATTTATTTTTGTACTGGGAATTGAACTAACCACCTATTTAGTAAGGAATTTTTTACAGAGAAAGAAGAGTTCAAGGTATAGCCAGTTGTTGCCCATTTTAACCAGGTCAGAAACCTTATTACATAATATGCATTTTCACTAGCTAAATATTTTTGTACCGGGAATCGAACTCAGGACCTTGTGCATGCCAGGCAGACACTGTGCTGCTGAGCTATATTCCCAACCCTAGGTGGATGTTTTAAATAAATGGTTTTCAAACTAACTGGGTTTTAATTGGGGAGAGCAAGTGATGTGTGGTGTGATGATCTAATTAAAAGGATAAATCTTTCATGCATGAAGTTTTAATATTTCAACCATGAGATTAGCACTGTTGTGTAGCAGATCTCATTTTAAATTGTTTGCCAAGGGTTTGAATTAAAAACAAGTTATGGTAACATAAAATCACCGTGACCATAAATTGATAACAGATAACAACTTTTACTGGGTTTCAGAATAATTGTTCATCTAACACAATGGGTTGAGAAGTCAGAGTTGATACATCTGGTGAAGAAATGTTTAGTGATATGTTAATTACCCCAAGTTAGTTTATTACTTTAAAAACTGTTAAAATTAGTTATATCTAGAGCAGGAACTCCGATTCTTTTGTTGTAATGAATAATGCAAAGGTTTGTTGAAATTCATGCAGTCCTATTTATAAAAGAACACCTGGGTAGCTTTATTTTGAGCTTAGGACAAAGCATAAAATTGTTGAGAACATGATATTTAAATGTACTCATTTACATTCTTAGGCAGATCAGCAGTGATAAAATAGCCTTGCTGAGGATATATAAATCCAGATGAACAGTGCTCTAACCAACAGTTATCTTCCATGAAGAAGAAAGAGGGTGTTGTGATCAAAAGGCTAAGGCTGATAACCTGTCCTTTTATGGGAGGAAAAAGAGCCAGGTGTGCTGGCTGTTAGCGATGGCAGGAGAATACGGACAGCTATAGCTCTACGTGTGTTCCATTCTTTCTGCTTCCTCTCACCCACTCCTCGTTTATACCTGTCACTGCCCATACACCCTCTTCCACAGTGTGGGTGAGTGTGCACATGCCCAACTGCATCTCTTACATCTCCTCCCAAAGTTCAACTCTTCCTGTGTTTTGTGGGCCAGTTGTTTAGAGATCCATACTGTCCTCAGTGAGTCCTGGGCTGTACCCAGGGCAGAAAGGTCAGGCCATTGCCTAGCCCACCGGCACATGATGGAAAAGGGATGGATTGGCAGTGGAGTACATTTCACATATTTTCAAACATGGCTCTTTAAGCTACAAAATCTAATTTGGTTGTGCTCCTAAAGAAGCGAATTCTCAAATGGAAAGTAGAGATTGAAATAAAAATTCTCACTGAAACACTTTGATCTCTTGTTAGGTAATATATGTTCACACAACAATTTCTATGCCCAGGTGGATCACCACTTGGAGACCAGCTACGTGACACTCTCTGATATCAGCCACACCAGAGTCAATTAAAATTCAGAAACTTAACTTTGCTGGCTTCCAGTAAAAAGTCTTAGAAACTACATCTATGTACCTATCTGATATTATTGTAGTGAGTGTGCACATAAGAAGGGAACACTATAGAAGTCAGGGGAAACTCAAATGAATAAAAACTCCTGCTTGCTTAACTACCACCAGCCTTCCCCAGCACGCATTCACACAGGCTTAGTCTTTCCCCTCCTGCAGATGGCCGGCCTTTTCCTTATATCTACAGCCTCTTCCTCCAGTAGCTGTCGGAATCCCTGGGAATATCCACCTCCTCTTCCCATTACAGCACCCACTTTCTCTTTGTGTGTATTAATACGCTCAGCAGTAAGTTTCACCCTTCAACTTCTCTCTACCATGTTTGCTCAGAATGCTCTGTGTGAGAGTAATGAATGCTAACTGTAAGGTGACTCTTGCTTTCTCAAATTCCTAGCTCCTACAAAGGACAGAATCTCACACTGCCTCTTCTCATAAAGGAAAGGCAGAGAAGCTTTACTTCCTTCGTCCTTGTCCTGTAAGAGCACTGCTCTGCTCAGAATATTATGATATTCTACTTACAGAATGCGAGAACAGATGCAAATCCATGTGCAAAGCATTAAAATCACCCCTCTTCTTCCCAAAACCCTTTTCCAGAGCCTCACCAAAATTGAATCAGTGTACTGGTTTGTGACAACTAACACTTGTCTTTACCCCAAGAGGTTCTGAAAGATTTCAGACTTATAGTGGAGACTGGCTATTTTTAATTAATAAAACTTCCATGGAATAGTTTTCAACTATCACTCATGAGAATCAGACACTATTTATAATGATAAATTATCATTTAAAATCCAAAGTGTGAAGACCTACTAGGGAATAACCACATTAATTATTCACTGCAGCCATTAAAATGATTCCTAGAGAAGCTTCATGCAGTCTCCACCACCTGGAATGCCAATTTGTTTCCTCCCTAATAATCTAAATCTATCATCTCCTGCAAGACAAACTAAAGTTTTGCCTTTTATAAGAATTCTTCTTTGTCCAGCCCCATGATCACATACCTGCACAGAGACTGCTTTATAATTGTTTAAATTCTCTTAGGTTAACACTGCCCCTTCTCTCCTTTGTGTTCTTCACCGAACTTGGTAAAATCACTTTCCTTCCAAGGGGCAAATGCTCACAGAACAGTAGATGCTACATCTATAAAACCTGACTAGGCCAGAGGTAAATAGCCAAGAAAACTAGTCAATGCAAAAAAAATATGTAAATTTAGAAAGCTGATCCATAAAGTCATGCCCTCAGATTAAATTACCTAACACTATTATTTTTGCCTAGAAGGAAAGGTTCAGATTTGAAGAAATGATATATGATTTCAAACTCTATTTGGCTATTTAGTCAAACATTAGATGAGTCATTTTACATATCTCAGAAATTGTTTTCCTTATTTTTTAAAGAGCATAATATCAAATCAAATGAGAGTATGAGTGAGCAAAAGCCTCATAAATGATGTAAATGTTAGTAATCACCAGCATTATTTCAGTGAAGAGGGATAAATTAGACACAGGAAAGTTTTTGCAATAAACTGGTTAATCTGGAGATTCCAAAATACACACTTAGAATATCTGAAGCCAAAAAAGTATTATTTTTCCTTAATATTCAGTGTGTTTGTTTTCTCTAGCTTATTATTTTGTAATTGATAGTAAAGTTATAAATGACTCAGTAATCATTACATATCTCATATTATTGCTTTGCTGTAATAGCATAATCAAGAGAGAATGGAGAAAATCCTTTGTCAAAAATTTCTTTCTGAAGGAAAGATGTTGCTTTTTTTCTAAGTATCTTTTAGCTGTTAACTATTTTATAATAATTGGCATAAATATAAAAATGGTAAACAATGTTTATTGTTTGCACACAAGTGAGTCTGAATTGGAGCCTTTTACTGCCAGTCATTCCCAATGCAATCTCAAGAATGTAACAGGCAATCAGACGGTGATTTATCCGATCCATTATTGAGAAAGAACCAAGAAAAATCTAAGCATCATTTGATTCACTCATGTGTGCATTCCAGATGAAAAACAGTGAATTATCTGAGCTTTGTCATAATAGTCAATGCAATAAACATATTTAGTATTTGAAATTTAGTTTTTATAGCTGCCCTTAATTTTTCTTTGTTCAATCATAGGAGGAAATACCTATACAAAGTAAACGTAATAGTTCCATAAAGAACGATATCTAAAAATCAAGGCAATAAATGCACCAGAAAAATAATTCTCCCAGGCTTTATTGAGGTGAGGTGTGTTATTCCAGTGTCGTGCCCAAATTCCAGCAAGGGTAATTACTTTCATCTACTGTGCCTATAGGAAATGCCCTTGTGGCCCAAGCTGGCTATCAGACTCTTACTACAACATAGAAACTGATGGGGTAGGTCCAACAAAGCAGCTGCCATGTAACCACATGAAAATCCTGAAAAGAAAGTAACATTGGATATTGAGCGAGTGTTTGTTAAGTCCCAAAACAAGTTCCAAATCACAAAATGTAGTTTAATTATTTATGAATGTAACCAACAATTATGTAAAGAAGTTAACTTGAAAAAAACATTACAAAACATTACAGTGTGAGAAAACAAGATGTACAAATAAATGACTTTTTAAATTAATCCTAAGTAGCTGGGATTACAGGTACATTTTCTGTGCCAGTTTAAGAGAACATTTTAATTGGCTACTTAGAAGGCTGAGATGAGAAAACAAGAAATTTGAGGCCAGCCTGGACAAACTTATAAGTTCTGTCTCAAAATTTAAAAAAAAATGTTTTTAATGAGCTGGAAATATAGTTCAGTGGTACAGCTCTTGCATAACATGACCAGTGCCCTGAATTTCATCTCTAGTATGGCAAAAAAAAAAATTAATTTAAAAATTTAGGAAAATGAATTCTTATTTCTTGACTTTTCAAATAAGGCAAAGAACAGGGGTGGCAAATTTTAGTTTTTAGAATCTTATATAAATCAAGAATTGTCCAGAGAAGATACACTAAAACACTTTTTAACAATCCTTTGCAATTAGCAATCACACTATGCCTGGATTTGAAAAGTCCAGGTACATCTTTGTGGGCAGAAGCCAGCCCAGTTCTTCCCCAGTGTGTGAGTCTTGTTGTTACATTCATTCTGTACAGATCATGGTAAATTGTGAGAGTTGAAGACAGCTGGATGATATTTTTAAAAATACAATTTCTGTTTTATTCAAAAATTCTGCCCTTTTAGTACCTCTCCTTTTCTGGAGGTCTCTGCACTATTGTAAAATACATTCAAGGTTCAGTTTCTTTCCAGAACAAAATGATCTGCTCCATCTCTTCCAAAATGATCTGCTCCATCTCTTCCAAAATGATCTGCTCCATCTCTTCCAAAATGAACTTTTTGCAAAATGAAAGAAATGAAAGATCTGCATTTAGTCACACCAATAGATGAACTAAGCCAGTTCTTGTTACTATCTGTGGTTTTCATATTGACCCAATTTTGGGAGAAAGGGGAGACTGGAGGAAGCGTGGGCCGGTTAAAGTAATCCTGGCTATTGTGACAGATAAACTGAAAGAATTTGCCTTGAAAGAAATTAACTTCTTGCCCTAAAATCGCATAAGGAGTAAAGGCAAACTATGTTCCAAGCATCATCCCAAGATGCAGGTCATGTTGATGTTGATGTTGTTGTTGTTGTTTTTCCATCTCTGGCGCATGTTGCCCTGAGTGTCAACATCCAATCAACAGAGAGGGAAAGAAAGAGGTAGTAGAAGCTTGTGCCGGGGGTTTGAAGGTCCAGGGTTGGGAATGGTGTATGTAACTTTCGGCTGTGTTCCACTGACCAGAACTCAGCCACACAGCCAGATCTGAGGGAGAAGGGACACCAGCATGTGGCCCAGCTGTGTACTGTACCTTGGAAGGAAAGAGAAACAGCTTGGGAAACAAGCAGTCTCCACACAGGAAGTACTTAGGAAGATTTTTTTTTCTTTTTTAAATTTTCAAAATACGTATGACACTGAACCTAACATCTATTTAGCATCATTTATATACCAGGATTTAGAACATATAAAAATTGTATCTCAAAAGAGAAAATGAGAACAACATAGTATTATGATAAAGGTAAACAAAATTGCATGATATTTTTGCGGGTATCCACCATAACGCTTAGCACTATGACACCCAATAATTTGCCTCTTTCATCTCTCAGACCCACATCTCATTTACCAGCTCAACATCCTTATGAAAGCACGTATAGCTATGGAGGAGGGGCCCATTACTTTTCAAAACACCCCTCAGGTTACTGTTCTTGTCCTGGGAGTATAGCCAGCTTACTTCTGCTCACGGACTCAGCTTTGATACCATTATGGCCCCAAATGTCCCCAAGAAATAACCTTGAGGGCATGTTCTCACATTGCTATTACTCTTGCTCCTGCTCTAAACTGCTTCTCTGGTCCCCAGTTAGTTAGCTCCTGTCTTGTACTAAGAGCAGTAGGGCTATTCTAAGTTAGCTCTGACCTGCTTGCGATCCTTTGGGTAAAGAGCGAAGACAGAGACCTGAATTTTAGAATCAAATGTCATCACAACCATTTTCTTTATGGGAGTAGTTAATTGCAATGCCTAGGGGAAGGATCTCCAAACATTACCTATAAAGGACCACACAGTAAACATTTTAGGTTTGCAGGTTATGCAGTCTGTCTTATATAGTTTCTGTGCATGTATTTTCTTAAATCATTTAAAAATTGAAAAAAACACTGTTACCTCATGACTATACAAAAAGAGCTACAGGCTGTTTTCGAATTTGGCCTATAGGACACAGTATCTCAGTACTCCACAGCAGACAGAAGGGAAGATTAATTTCAATCCTAGACATTCCAACCACAAAACGAGTCCTGACCGTGCTAAGGATATGGGAAAGCTGGATATTAGAGAACTGTCACTCAAAGGCTCCATCTAGAGAGCAAAAGGGGAAGAGAAAGCAACGACCAAAGAGAGTGGTAGCTCAATGCGAGAAGGAGCTTCTACTTACTGGCAAGGAAGAAACAATTAAGTTGTGAGGAATTCTGCAAGCCTAATGTTAAACAGCCACTACTTTGAAATAATATGAATATAATTAAGCAATTTGTATTAAAGGTAATATACACAAGACTCATCTCTTCTGAATTATTTTGCTACATTCTATAGTCATTTAGCTCTTAAGGTTACTTATGTTTATTGTATATGTATTTTTGGTAGAAATATATTTTGGTGCTACACATCTGGAAAAAGGTGCTACACACCTGGAAACACCTGTTTCCAAATCTATGTTTAATGATGTCTGTCAGTAGCTTGAAATTGGCCATGGTGGCTTTTTTGTTTTATTCTGTTTTGGATTTAACCAGAAAGCCAGTTGTTAAACATTTGCCAGGATACCACTGCCCCTGGGCAAGCTAGAAACAAAAGTGAAATGCAAAATATTAGAAAGCTGCAAAATCCTCATCAAGGAAGAGCAAGAGAAATGTATTTCGATGCAGGTTTATGAAATTTCTGCTACTATAGACCTCTGCTTCTAAAGATGCACTGTACTTTACCTGACCTCTGAAGGGTGCCCAAGTAGAATTGCCCCAGTACCTTAAACATTCTGCCATAGTGGCTTTTCAGCCAGGATGCCGGGATATCTGCTGCCAGTTTTCCTGAATGCCAAACACTCATCTCTGGGCCTTTCCTAAGTGTCATCTTTACTTTCCTTGATTCCTGATCTCATTATTGGTTAAATGGCACAGATGATGCATTGGGTTCTAACCATAGCAAACAGTGTTCACCTCTCTCTAGTCTTCTCTTTTCTGGATTTGTCCACGTTCAATATTTTTCCTAATCTTAAGTATTTCCTGACTGGCAGGCACCTTCTTTGCTTTGCCCCTTATGGCTGGTTATCTGATTCTAATCTTCCTGATCTGGACAGTTCTGCTAAAAGCCCTATCTGAATCCTTCCATTGCATGAGTAGAGACATCAAACCATAAACATGGCTTTTAAAGAAGAGAGGGGAGGACTGGCCTACATAGAAAAACTTTCAATGGTGTCTTAACAGGAGACTAATTTTGATGG
The DNA here is from genome assembly GCA_004027455.1 of Hydrochoerus hydrochaeris. Taxonomy (NCBI): domain Eukaryota; kingdom Metazoa; phylum Chordata; class Mammalia; order Rodentia; family Hydrochaeridae; genus Hydrochoerus; species Hydrochoerus hydrochaeris. Next base: position 311,103 of record PVLA01001021.1, read on the forward strand.
CTTAATTTACATTTGTAAAAAATATCTTTATAAAGAATAGAGTGACATTTTCAAAGGGCTTAGAATAAATTAACGGTTATGTTTTAAACAACTGAGTCTAAGAATAGTTATAAACAGCAGAAATGAGTTAATGCATCTGGATTATATTTAAGCAATTTACAGAAGTTTAAATTAACATACAGCACAGAAGCCAACAAGCACTAACTCTTTTAACTCTTCATACAAATTATTAAACATCATTCTTGTTTCATGACCTGATCTATCCACCATCATAGATCAAAGGAGATTAGCTATGCTGGTAAAGAACCCAATATTCTCATTTTGAAGGAAACTGTGAAAGCAGAGCACACTATTTGCATATAATTATAATATTTACAACAAAACCCCTTGGATTTAAAATGGAAAATTAAAATATAAAAAGTTCCCATTTTCAAGAAGATAATCCAACTGATAGCCAGGACTGTTGAGGAAAGGGAAGTTGTGCCATATAACCTGTTATAGTTTAGATCTAAAATGTCTCCCAAAATTGTGATGTGTGGGATTAGACCACGGGGACACTAACTCATCAGTAAGCTAATCCATGATAAATCCATGGCTGAATGTGTCTTTAGAAGGTGAAGCCTGGCTGGAAGAGGCAGGGCAATAGGGTCTGACCTGGGGAAGGTTACATTTCCATCCCTGGCTCCTCCCTGCACTCTCTGCTTGCTGGTGACCATGACAAGGCAGCTTTCCTCTACTGCATCCTTCCCCCATGCCCCTTCTGCCTTGGGGAGAGCTAAGGACTGAATTCTCCAAACATGTGAGCCAAAATACACCTTTCCTCCCCTTTAAATTGAGGGTATTTTGTCCCAGCAGTAAGAAAGTGACTAAGACACAGCCATAAATAACTCATAGTAAGAAACCAACTATCAATTTAATGATAAGAAGATAATATTTGATGAAAAGTTTTATTATTTTTCTCCACTAGCGATTTAAGAAATTGACTGTATCCTCTTTGTCATCTTCTTACTTACAAATTAGTTTTAATAATAATTAGAAAAAATATTTTATGTTCCTATTCAAGTTCCTTGTATAGTACCCAGACTTGAGAATTTTTTAAAGGCTATCTTTTGTTTCTAAACACTTACTACCTCCTGTTGTGTGACAGTAGCAATAATATACTGTACATAATGCCTCACATTAGCCAAGAAGCTAAAGAAGTATTTCATAGCTTCGACCTTGACATAGTGAATGAACAACCATAGAAAAGATAAAAGGAAAATTACAAGAGTCTCAAGCTTTAGCTTTACGGGGCATCGGTTTTGTATGTCTGTATCTGCTAAGCAGTGCTACTATGTTAATCATTGGTCCTGGCCATACACTAAAAGCAACAACTTTGTATAACTGCTTGCAATTTTATTCATAGAGCAGAATATTAAATAAAATGCTAGCATTATTTTTGTTCTTGTTAGATTGCCTTTGCCTAACTTGTAATGATTTCCAATGAACAGATATTTAGTGTTCCATATCACATGTGTCCTTATTTTAAAATAATCCTTTGCATATGCGCCATCTATGCCTCTACAAGAATATTCTACTTCCAAACAAAATAACCTTAGCTTCTGAAAGAGCTTCAGTCTGCCTTTAGCCTGGTATATTCAGTAACACTTTCCCTCTCACCCACGAATTTATACAAGTGATATTCACTTCCACAAATAGTGAATGTCCCTACAAATCCCTGCACTAAATGTAGCCTTGAGTTTAGGTTTCAGGATAAAAGTGACTACCTTGAAATGTGATATTGATCCATAAGATGGCATATTAGAAAACACAATGTCCACTGAATATTAACATTTTTCAGTGTCTGTCTGTATTCCAGAGGGGTCTTTCCTTTTTTTTTTTATTTTTGGTAGTCAAAAATGTATAACAAACTTCAGAGGTCAGCAATTAACTTAATGATACAATTTTGTGTATCATAATCTTTGTTGCAAATGGTATTTAGAATGCATACGAAGATACCTACAAGGTAATAATATTTAAAAGTAGTAAATTAAATGTAAGAAAATTTGAAAATAAGAGAGAACAATACCTGTGTCATAATGAGCTTAGTGTATCTGAGTTTAATACCCTGGAATGGACTTGACACAGGTGGAGGAATGGATGGGGGGAGAGGAGGGATAGGTCACAAAGTACTGAATCTTGGTGCAAAATGTTGCGAGTTTTATTTAACAAACCTTTTTCTCCCCTTTTGCCAATCATAAATCCATAGAAGGGGGCAGGTCCTTCCGGCTGTACATTTGGGCCTCAGGTGCGTTTATGATGTCTGCGCTATGTCCTAGGACCGTGTGAGAGTGAGTGATGAAGCAGCAAGGCTTCACTTTCCATCTGTATCTGCTTCGTTTTAAAGAATGTTTTCTCCTTTCTTTGTTTCCCCCAGTGTTATTTAATCATTGCAATGTGCCCTAGATAGTAAAAGAAGGAACCAAAACATTACTATCACACCACATACATTTCCTCCGAGGAGGCAAAAATATGCGTGTGTGTTTGCTATAAATCTTACAATGAGTTTCTCCTCAGGAAACAGGGTCATTTTTGTTACTCTAAAGAGAGGAGAGTCTCTTTAAAGTTTGAAAAGATATGCAGATCTGCATACAATATACACATATATAATCTCTTCCCTTTGTCTTCTCCCTTGTCCCCATCAGAATGTCCGAAGTGTAGAAATCGAATGCTATTTCAAAGAAGAAACTCTTACTAGTATTGTATTCACACTAATGTCACCTCTAGTTTTTCCATTTCTTGAATTTTAATGGTTTCTATCATAAAATAGGGCATTTTTCAAAGGAACACAGAATAACAAACACATTTCTCTTCAAAAACTGTCAGTTCCTGGGCCATTTTTCATTCCCATCATTTAAGGAAATGCAAGAGAAGTCTTCTTACCCACAGGAATTTCTCTACCTTCCACCAGAAATAAGGTAATTAAGGGTTAGGCTCTCCTAGGAGCCCATTCAGAGATCTTTAAATTCTCTGAAAATTGGATTCACGTTCAGTTACCAACTTTAGTCCCGCTTCCATTTTGTCCCCTCCGGCAGCTATCTTGAGTTCATTTCAACAAAGTCCTTGAAAGCCTGAGTCACTCAAAATTTTATTCAGAGGACGTGGTCATCACACCTTTAGAAACTTTTAAAGGAGGAAAGCTGTGTATGATTTTTACCAAGGAGAATTTAGATGTAAATGAGAGAGATGTGTTACTTTTTGATTTTAATAACAATAGAGGAAGACCAGAAATATGAATTCGTCTTTTCTGTGCTGTCTGTATGTAAATGGCTGGAACCTCCAGCTTTTTGTTTCTAATATCCCGATTGGCTGGAAGACACTCTGGTGCCATTTAGGACTGAGGAGGGAGAATGAAGAAGCTCTTTCAAGAATCTGAGCCACTTTTCTGTGTCTTTGGACTAGATTTTATGAGCTCAAACTAGAAAACCCGTTGTATTTCCTCTCTCTTATTTCTTATGAAAAATTTTCTATAGTTCTACAAGTGATTCCAACTGTGTCTAGTCTGTTAACTGGCTTCATTGTTTAATTCAAATGGTTTGACGATAATTCTTTTTAAAATGTAAATCTTTTCCAAGATTTCCTTTTGCTTTCTACTGTTCGTGATACAGCTTCACATGTGGACAATTGCTTATTACCTCAACGACTTGGCTTCTTTAAAATGATATTCTTCTATTTATAAAACAACAACGAAAATAAGCAGAGAAATGAAAAACAGAAAACAAAAACTCCACCCTGTAAAGCTATTTCTATGGACAATAATTGTTTTAAATATATAAAAAGAAATCCTGAAAATGTGAAAATAATCACATAAGGCAGTTTGCATCAAATGAAATAGCTGTGAGTCAGGTTAGTTCATATGTCAAATTGTGGCCAGTTGAGAGGAAACAATTTTCATTCAAAAGCTGCTCAGGTCTTTGTCAAGACAAAGTGACATTGTTTCATTATGTAAAAACTGATGAATTAAAACAATTTTTGTTCCATGAGCACACAAAATTATGCATGTTTATGTGATAATGTGATAATCTGACTACTGTATGTGATATTTAATGACCAAACCAGGTTAATAATATGTCTTCTAAAACACTTATCATTGCCCTGTGTTAGAAATCTTCTAGTTCCTTTCTTCTAGTTCTGTATAAAATATGTAACGAAGTTTCTGAACTACAGTCACCCTACAGTGTTACTAGAAGTATTTTTCCAGTGTAACTGTATTTTGGTTCCTTATTAACCTCCTTCTCTTCCTCCTACCATTCCTTCTCTCTAGTGATCACTATTTTATGCTCCACATCTATGAAATCAATTTTTTCACTTCCATCTGTAAGTGAAATCATACTGCTTGTTTTTCTGTGTCTGGCATGTTTCTTTTTTCTGTTTTTGACAGTTTAATTATTCATTTATTAGTACATATGTTTATGATACATAATAATTGTATTTACCTTAGAGAAATTATAATATGCATATCATATTATAATCAATTTTTCTTTCCCTTTACTTTTCTGCCTCCATCTCTCCTTATCCCCAAACCTATTGCCATCCCCACAAAGTCTTTTACATTGTTCTTTATTTATTTTTAGTTTCTCATTTTAAAAAATGTGATCTTGAACCTGTGTCTGATTTATTTCACTTAGCTTTATGGTATGAAGGAGCATTAATTTTCCTACAAATGTCTCAAATTTAGCCTTCTTTATGGTTGAATAGTATTCTGTTGCATGGATACTATGGCATATTTTCTTTATCCATTTATCTGTTGATGGACACATAGACCACTTTTGAGATTTAGGTATTTTGACTTGTGCTGCTTATAAATGTAGGTATACAAATATCACTGTGATGTGATGCCTTTTATAGCTGGGTCAAATGAAATATCTATTTTTAGTTTTTTTGAGGCGTCAACATACTGATTTCCATAGCATTTGTCCTACTTTACATTCCCACCAAAAATATAGGATCCTTTTCTCTACAATCTCCCAGGATTTGTTGGGTTTTTTGAGTTCTTAATGATAGTCATTCTTTCTGGCATAAGAATCTCGGTTGTTTTGATTCATATTTCTCTAATAGCCAAAGATATGAATGCTTTTCATGTACTTATTGGCCCTTTAAATTTCTTCTTCTGAGAAGTGTTCATTCCTTTCAATTGGCCATTTTTTATTTCATCTTTTGTTTTGAGAAGTCTTTTTGAGTTTTTTAAAAATAAATTTTAGATATTGGTCTTCTGAGGAATAGCTAGCAAAAATTTCCTCTGGTAATTTGTCTCTTAACCCTGTTGGTTGTTTCCTTTGCTGTGCAGAAGCTTTCAATTTAATATAGTCCCAGTTGTTGATTCTTGATAATATTTCTTGTGCAATTGAAAGTCTGTACCTATGCCTAACTCTTCCCGAGTTTTACCTATTTTATCTTCCAACATATTTACTGATTTTATACAACAATGTTTTTGTTTTAATATCCATAACTTGGATTCATTTTGATTTTAATTTTTACTTGGTGATATGCGTCTCAAGTTAGTTTTCTGCATGTGTAACCAGTTTGGCCAACTCCATTTGTGAAAGAGGCTATCTTTCCTTCAGTATATGTTTTTTTTTTCTTTTGTAAAAGATCAGATGACTAAAAGTGGCTGTGACTGTTTCTACATCTTCTATTCTGTTCCATGAATCTGCATGTCTGGTTTTGTGCCACTACCATGCTGTTTTATCATTAAAGCTTTGTAATATAACTTGAGAGGCAGAAAAATGATGCCACCCCCTCTGCTATTGTTGCTCAGGATTTCTTTGGTTATTCTGAGTCTTTTCTGGTTCCATGTCAATTTGGGGATTCTTTTTTTAGCTCTGTGAAGAATGCTGTTTTGTATTTTGATTAGAATTGCATTAAATCTATATATCACTTTTGGTAATATGGACCTTTTGACAATACTGGTTCTGCCTACCCTGGAACAGAGAATATCATTTTATTTTCTGATGACCTCTTCAATCTCTGGTTATGCAGTACTATAGTTTTCATTACAGAGATCTTTCACTTCCTTTGTTAGGTAATTTCTAGGTATTTAATTTTTCAAAGCTACTATGAATGAGACTTTCATGATTTCTTTCATAGAAGATTCACTGTCTCTGTTACCATAATGCTGTCCAGTTCCATCCATATAGTTACAATGACAGTACATCATTTTCTTATGTGTTTGAATAATAATTCCATTGTGCAGAAACACTATAATTTCTTTATCCATTCACCCATCAATAGACGAACACCTCAGTTGATTTAATGTCTTGGGTGTTGTGAATAGTGCTGGAATAAACATGGTAGCTCAGGTATCTCTTTAACATACTGAGTTAATTTCCTTTGGATATATGCTTAGTAGTTGAGTACCTGGGTCTTACGGTAGTGCTATCTTTAGTTTATGGCTGAATCTCCATACTGTTTTCTCTAATGGCCTACTAATTTACATTCCCACCAACAGTGTACAAAAGTTCCCTTTTCTCTTCATCCTTGTTAGCATTTTTTATTATTATAATAACTGTTCCAACTTGAAAGAGATGATCTCTAACTGTGGTTTATTTGCATTTCTTTGGTCATTAGTCTTCTTGAGAATTTTTTCATGCATTTTTTGGCCACTTGTGTGTGGTGTTTTGGGAGATGTGTGTCTAAGGAAGTTTTTAAATTTTTTCTTTGTTGCTACCTTTTCTTCGTTTCAAACTTTATATCCCTTCCTCCCTCTCTGCACCTCTCTCCCACTTACTACTCCCACTGTTACAGACCAACAAACATTCCACTGTACTTGCATCCCATCCTTCTTCACAGAAATGAAGAGGCCCACCTTGAGCGTAATGCTGACTCTGGGCTTTAAGGGTTGTTTATCTCAGACAACCCCAGGCACTGGGGATGGTCCAGAACAGTGCTCGCACTCCATGGATCTGTGAATTTTCACTACAGGAAAGACTACTTCCTGCAATTTTTCAACAAGGTAGATATAAAATGAGGTCAGTACATTTTGACATTTAACCATGAGCAAAACTGAAACTCAAAACTGGTGATATATTAAAAATTTTTTTCAACATATTTATAGTATACTTAACCCCATATGGGTTCTTTGTATCAAAAGGAGCAAATTTTCTGAATGGTCTAGCTTACTTTCAGAAAAGACAGGCAGCATTTAAGTAATTTAGGAAAATTGCCTGGGTGTCATTTGCCTTGGCTATAACTTGTATATAGAAGAAAAGAAAAGAAAAACTTAGTTTCTGACAACATGAGTCAAAGAGGGTTAGGAGAAAAGTTTTCGTTAACCTTGCCTTTTGCTTACATATAAGGGAAAGCTATAGATGACTAAATGAAAAAGAAAGGAAATTACAGTTCGAGTAAACATTTGCATTTTAATTTTCTCTTAATTTCTTGAGGCCCATTGCATGTTTATCAAGGCATGTAACAGCTTTAAGTTAACAGTGCAACAATGCATCATTAAGTGTACACCAGATGTTCCTGTTGTCTTACCTACCGGGAGAGCCCTCAACTTGCCTGTCAAGAGAAGGAAGAAAACGTGTATTCTCCATTAATAACTAACACTAACCTATCAAAACAAGAACCAATAATAGAAAGATTCTGACATGTTACTTTGATAGAATATTGTTCAGAAACTCATTAGCTTAACAGGAATTGATGAAACAGCATCCCCACTCCTCATCCACATTCTTGAGGAACTGAGTAATAAAGACACTCAGCAGAAGGTTAAGCCTAAGGATTCAACTGCTGATGCAGTTCTAAACAACAGCCACATTGACTGGCCCTGTGAATCACAACTAGAAAGGGACTTGAGAGTGAGATAAAATTGACAGCAAAAGTATCAGGAAGCCCATTCAGAAAATGGGTAATATGTGTTGTGGAGGATCATAAACCAAGATGATGCAAAGAAAGATGGAGCAGATGGCTATAGGGGCATAAACATTCTAAAGTGTTTTTTTAAAGGAGCTTTTTATGGGAGATGTGCATTTGGATTTTGGAATGGATTGCAAGTGATGGAATTATAACTAGTTCTTTGCTTTTTCTTCTGTCAGATTAATTTACCTCCCAGAGAGCAGTTACTTAAATGGGCTTTCATAGATCCACTATAGCAAATCCAGTGAAAAGATAACACATTCCCCTGTGGCTGATAGATTTATAGCTATCTCTTCAGATCAAATCTCAGTCTAGAAAAGTGGTGTGGAGGGAGGGGGTCGTGAGCAGGAGTAAATGTGCATGTAAAACTCAAATCAGTCCTTAATTGCATCAAATTGATTGGAGCAAGCTTATGTACCTGTTTGACAGGTGATTCTGATGAATTTGGGATTGTAAATATTTAGAAATAACAGGCGAAAATGACCTTGAATGCTGAAATGTTCCATGTGGTTTGCCCTTTGCAAGGGAAAATGCTCTCTTTTACCTAAACTGATAAATTCAAAGTTTGCTCAGGGAGAAAAAAATCAGAAATAATAAAGTTTAAAGGGGCTGTAAAAATTGCTTTGAAATATGTAGAGCACACATTTTCAAGGCTGAAGCTTTGCCCATCTACAATTTATGGATGAAGTTCAGATCTATCTGATGCTGCAGCATGAAAATAACTTCCAGAAAACTTTGAAGGTGGAATATTCTTGGTTTTATTTTTCTTCCTTAATTCTTCTTTCCTCCTAATGTTCCTTAAATGAAAATAAAGAATATAAAAGTTTCTTTAATGCTATATTAGTGAACCGAATATCTAAGCTCAGCAATTAAATGCAAAAATCCTCTGTCAGGTAACACCACACATCATTTATACAGCTTGCAAAGTGATGTTTGCTCCAGGTGACTCTGGATTGTGCTGAAAAGAGGCGAGGAAACGAGTTGGTGATGGCGAGAATCAAGCCTGCTACAGGTCCTTCCAACATGAGGCGTGGCGGGCTAAGTTATCAACTCCCGCCAAGGGTTTCTGCATGAGCCATTTGCTACCTAGGCTATCACACTATGATTCCTATAATTGTAAAAATTCCTATTTGACTGAGTGATTTGTTGGATTTTTCAGTACTGAGGCAAAAATAAAGAAATTAAAGAAATTAACATAAACAGTACATATTTAATTGTAGATACTTCTGCAACAAAATTAACTATCCCAGGTGTTCTTGGACCCTTCCTGAATTCTGTCGGTTTAAATGTATTTAGAAGATTATTATTCTGAGCACTAGGGACTAACTAGGATACTGAAAAAATGGCATTGAATAAAATAAGGTCAGAACACCATACATATATACATATACATATATATTTTTTAAAAATCATACACACTGAAACACCATAATCACAAGTGAACAGCTTGATGAATAAAATGAAAATGGCCATATAACCACCAATTAGATCTAGAAATGGAACACAACTGTTATTCAAAAACCTCATTTTTATCCACAAATGTAACCATTGGTCTGACTTTTATCACAATTGATTAGTTTTATTTTTGAGCTTTTAAAAATGCCATCGTATATTGCATTTTATGTGTGTTTAAATATAAGCTCTTTACATTAAATTCATGGGACTGCTCCATGAAGTAGTTTTCCTTGTGCATTCTTCCATAAGTTTTGTTGAATGAGTGTACTGTAAGTTATTTATCTGTACTAGTTTTTAAGTTTGTTTGGAGTGTCACCTTTATTAGGGCATTATGAACAATGCTTCAAGCACATTTTTATATATATTTGATGTTACATAGGAATAGAATTGGTGAGTGATAGATGTGCTCATATTTAACTTAATAGATAAGATACAATTTTCCAATGTGAGTTGTACTAACTTACAGTTTTAACCATCAGCGTATGAAGTCTTCTTGCTCAGCCTTATTGTGTGTTCAAGGTGCTTAACCTACAGCTATTCTGGCTGCTATCTTTGTGGTTTATTTTTTCTGATGACTGATGAAGTTGAGCTTAAGATCATAAAGATATTCTCATATGTTATATTCTAGAAACGTTAACATTTTGTTTTCACATTTAAACCAATAATCCACCTTCGATTAGCGTTTGTGATGATCAGAATACGTGTTTTCACATTAAGAATATTCAATTGGCTCCACATCATGAATTGAAAAGTTTGTCTTTTAGATACTACTGGGCAGTACCCTTTTGTCATAAATAAAAGGGATACTGGAATTGGTTTAAATCTATGCATCAGTTTGAGACCAATTAACATCTTTATAATAATGAAGTTTCCAATCCATGAATTGGGCATATTCCTCTATTTCAGTCTTTTTTTTACTTTACTCAAAAGTGTTTGATGATTTTTTTGTGTGTGTACAGGTTATATATTTGTATAAGATTTGCTAATAGGTATTTGAAGCTTTTTGTGCTATTTTTATTTTATCTTATGTTCTTTGCTTATGAAGAGTGATATATGACAACCTGGATGAAATCAGTTTCTAAATTGAATAATAATCTGAGACTCCCTTGCATTTTCACATAAGAAACCATATCAAACTATGTAAATAACCATAGTTTTCCTTCATCATAGTTTTTCTTCATTTCCAAACCATTTTTTAGTTTAAAAACAAAACAACAAAAATATAAAAATGACAAAAGAATTTCAAAACAAAATAATAGAAAATTAACACTAGTTAATATTTAAAATTTTCTTATTGACGCATATGTGACACTTAAGCATAATTGTGTCAGTCTGATTGCCTTGGGTGTTGAACAGGGTTTGGTGGAGTGCACTTCTGGGTGAGTCTTGACAGGTTGCTGGAGGTTGGCACTGGGTACTGTGTCTCCTGGCTCACTCCTTCCTCTCTGGTCTTACTTTCTGCTCTGCTTCCCACCTGCCAAAAGCTAAGCAGCTTTGCTCCACCACCCCCTTAGGCCACCATATTCCTGCCTTGGAGCCTCCTTACCATGTACTAAATCATCTGAAACCATAAGCTAAATGAAACCTTTTCTCCTTTGAATTGTGTGTGCTGGGTATTGTGGCCCTGCAGTGAGGGAGCTCATTAATACAGTGTATTAATTATATACAATAGCAGGTTTCACTTTGACATACTGGTACATACACATAATATAGTTTGATTATTTCCAGTCCCCCATTGTCCACTTTTACCCTCCTTTCTCCCCTCCTCCTGGTCTCTTTCCTCTTCTTTTAGCATCTCTTTTACTTTAATGTCACCCCCCCACACCCGATTTCATATATGAGAGAAATTATAGGATGCCTTTCTTCCTGAGACTGGCTCACAATAACACAGTGACTTCAAATCTCATTCACTTTCCTGTAACATGATACGATTTCATTCTTCTTTGTATCTGAATAATACTCCCTTTTATGTGTGTGCATATCACATTTTTACATTCTTTTAGTTTTATTGCTTCATCTATTTCCAACAAAATTTTGAAGCAAAGTGGAAATGGGCATGCCTGTCTTGATCCAGTCCCTGTGGGGAGAGGAAGGAAAGAAGAATAGGAAATCTATATTTTACTGTTACTGTGATTTTTTTAAAGGTTTTGATAGATACTTTTATTTTTCTAAGAAAAGACCTTTTATTTCTAGTTTGCTAAGATTTTTAGATCATTAATGTGCACATAATATAACAAATGCTTTGCCTGTATTCTATTAAAGTGATGAAATACGTTGATATTTGAGGGTTAAACCAATGTCATTATTTCTTCCATAAACTAACCTTTGTCATGATGAACCGTCATTCCTCATATATGTTACTTTATATGATTTTCTAATATTTAGTTTGAGTTTTTTTATGTTTAAATTTCTGAACAGGATAGGCCATAAATGATTTGTTTTTGTGGTTATTTTCATATACTTATAAAATGTTAATTTTAAGGTTAATTTGGTCTCAAAAACAAATTTGGAAGTGTTCTTTAGTGCCCTAAAAAAAATTTTGGAAAATTGGATTTGTTTCTCCCTTAAATGTCTGGAAGAATATAATGTTATCATAAAGTTTTCTAAATATTTTTATTTACATATTTCACATATTTAATTTCTTTAGAAGACTATAACAATATCCTATGCATTTCTGAATTCAGGTACCAAGAGTGAATAATACAGGGAAAGTGTCTCCTTTACAAAAGCCTGCCTTGACAAGGTGTACTTTTAAAAGAGTATGCCAAACTGCACAATAGAATATGATAATATGTACCACCTTAAATCTCATCTGAACTGTTCCAATCAAACCACCTAAAATGGCCTCTCATTTATAAATCTGACTTATTTTCCACCCTTATATGACCAGTACTAGAGTACTGGGAAAAGTCAAAATATAGAGATTGTGATTATGAAGGAAAAGCCAATTTATTCAAGTTAGAATCAGTATGTTCTTCCACTGATAATTTTTAAAATAATGGTAAGCTATAGAGTATTTTCATTTTAAAGCCTGCAGTTTGCTTAATAGAAAAGTTCAAGACTTACATAGTTTTGAAATTCAATATTTGTTAAATTTTCTCACCATGGGAGTTTTATCTTTATATTGCTATTAAAATGTTACTTGTGGTTGCCTAATCTTTTCCATTTAAGAGCAAGACTTAACAAATTTGGGTAAAATTGGCTAATGATAGTGATTAGGTCAAACTGATTCCATTATGTGAATACATGAAACTAAAGATTCTAGAATTCAAAGCCAAGTTGCCTCCATTTTATGTTACTATAATGCAGGATTAAAATTATTTATAAAATTAGTTGTTGGCTGCATATTTTGTGAAAGGAGAAGTGTGAAATTATTTAATTTGCACTTACTTTTGTATTAGTAATTTCATGTCAGTAGATAACCTTTTAGGCTGCCACATTGTTTTTTAATTATTATTCTTCATATTTGGACAATGACTGTGAAATAATTCATCTGATCTTGAGTTTCGTAATCAGTCCCTGAAAATGAATTACTCAACAAAAAGGGTAGTTTAAGTGTTCAAGTTTGAATCTAATTGTAACATTACTTCCATGTTTAATTGCAGTCCATTGCTATTCTGCTAAATAGCAAGGGATTTGAGTAGAGGCAATATCTGGCAACATTCTATACACATAGTCAACATGGTCCTGAAACAATCCTATGCTAGGGCATAGGATTCTGTGCTTAATATTTTTAAGAAATATTTAATCCATTCTTATTTTTCATTTTCTTTTAAATAAAAATTACTTTACTAAATACAGGAAGACACAGGCATAAAAATATTTGTGATAACAATTATAAAACAGCATCAAAATTATACTTAAAATCAAGTTTCAAGCCCCTATGTAACCTTACCATTGATTTGAAGAACTTCCTTTATTACCTGACAAGCTTGCTCATTCTGGACATTTATTTCGATTTTGTTGGGCTTTCAGCCATGCCTATAATGTTGCTGAGGAGTAAAATATCTTTTATAACCAGAATCATAAATCTTTCTTATAACCATGAGACTATATCTTTATGGCTATATATCATTTCAGTTACTGTCAAAAAGTGCCATCATACCACATTACAAATTATAAAACTGAAAGACAATGCATGGTTGACAATACCTATTAAGTGTAGGCAAAGAAAATAATTTTCCTTTCTGATAAACCAACATTTTCAATTACACATATTTTCAGATAAACATAAATTATTTGAATATGGGCTGTAACCATATTTTGAAAGAATAGTTAGGTTAATGTTAGGAAATAAAATAGGTATATTTATGGAAAAGAACTCATTCAAATAGAAAAGGTTAAAAAAAAAGCTATGGAAAAGAAGAAAACTGACCTGTTTATTTTATAAGGGATGAGAGAAAAGGATTATCATTTTTTAATTTCAGTCTACCATGTGAAGATTTTACATAGATTCAGTAATGAGATAACTTGTGAGTTTCTTCTTGGCAAGACTGATCATTGTCCAGATGTTCAATGTATGCCTTCAGTGACATTGTGAGATGCAGTTATTACTAAGTAGAACTTATTTTTGGTTAATACACTTTAACCTTAATGAATGTTTTGTTTAAACTCTCCTCTTCCTTTTAACTTTAAGTAACACTAATTATGTTTTTAATGCATTTAGCCTCCTTAAAATTCATTATATTTACTGTATCCTGATTGTATTGTTCTGAATGAAAACCATGTGCCATAAAACTACAGGGGATGCTACCTGAGATATTTCATATATTGTACCTATGGAAGAGCTTTTACATCAACTGGGGCTTTGGATGAGGGTAGTGGAAAGAGCTTTTGTATCCTTTGTCCTTTTGCCCTTAGATATATTTCCTCCCTTCCCTTGCATTACCTTGTTATGCATGCCCTGAACATAGAAAATCCTATTAACAAGGCTTATGTGCTTCCAGCTAGGTTTAGCCAATAAAAAATACCGGAAATAGGATGCAAAAGAAAAGAAGCCACGATATTTCTCTTTCTCCCACTATGCTTCAGTGGTGATCTTGAAAACAGCTGCCTTTCCTCTGTGGTTCCTGCTTCTCCTGGGTGTTCCCTCTGTGATGCTAGCATTCCCGGGGGATCCCCTGCTTTAGGCTTTGAAGCACTATTGCTTTGGTCTCTCCAGCTGTAAGAAGAGTTGCACTTTCTTGAAGCTTCTTATGCCTGAGTTGCCTCACCTTCTCTGCAGGCCTTTCTAGTTCCTTAACAACTTTATCAGTGTTTTATTTTTTGACTAACACGTGGAACTGTAAATATTAATGTGTGCATGCTGTGATGAAATCAAATCTCTCTTTTATCACGCTTCCCCAATTCTTTGTAACCTCTAGTAATCAAAATTTTACATTAAGGCTGACTTTTTAACCTTCCACACCTGAACCAGAACATGTGTTACTTGTCTTTCCATGTCAGGTTTTTTTGCCTAGCATCATGTTCTCCAGTTTTATTCATTTTGCTGCAAATGACAGGCTTTCTTTCTTTTTTATAACTGAATAATATTCCATTGTATGTATGTATCATATTTTCTTTATCTTTTATCTGCTGATGAACACTTTTGTTGATTTCATACTTTAGCTATTATGAATAGTGCTTCAATCAATGTGGAGTTTAGGTATTCAAAAAGAAGCACAAATTTCCAACAAATACACGAAAAATGACATCACCATCAGGGAAAGGCAAATCAAAACTACAGTGAGGTGTCATTCACTACAATTAGAATGATTAACAAAAACCGCAAATTCTGGCAAGGATGTGGCAAAAAGAGACAATTCTATGCTGCTGGTGAAACTATGTATTAGTGTAGCCAGTATGAAGACAATATGAAAATTCCTCAAAAAATAAAAATAAAAAATTCTCTACCATATGATACAGCAATCCCACTTGTGAGTATATATCCTTTAAAATCTTTGTAACTAGGATTTCTCCTGTTAGTTCCAAGTTCCTATGACAAGTATTAGGCCTACTTCTCTTCATATGCTCCTGCTTCTAGCTTCTTTCTTAAACCAAAAGAAATTTACAATCCCAGGAAAAGGAGAGAAAAATTAAAGGATCCAAATTAATATGTACACATAAAAACTTTTAGAGAAAGGAGAATAAAAATAAAACTGATGGTTACTGGCAGCACACACACACACACACAAATTGAAAAAAGCAAGCACTTAATTTTCCATGCCAAACTGATCTTTCCTAATGCTCTATTTTAAGTCAAATGCTCAAATGAATGTGAGAAAGTGCTGCATATGTCACCATTTTTCCATCAAAGTCCATGTGCAGGCCTTGTTTTCCTCTTTGGTTACCAAAGACACAAGATAGATCCAGTGTTGGTAATGACTCTGGCCCTGACTGTACTGGGAGCTTAATGAAGTTGATGATATGTACTTGGGAAGCCTGAAACTCCCACTAAGAATTAATTTTGTTTGTCCATTTCCTAATGGTTGTGATGGTCATTAAACTTTCTGGTCTTTGGTGTTTGATATAGTTTCTTTTTACTTATGCCTTTTCTTATACAAGATTCATAGCTGAACACATCCATTTCTAAAAACTACTGAGTGGTTTTCTAATGCTCACAGTAGGAGGACACTGGGCACACTGCAAAGTTAAATGTAATTTAGTACAAATTATACTGTGTAATTTATACCTAATCTAACTGTTCTTTCTTCATGAGCAAATCGTGTGTGTGTGTGTGTGTGTGTGTGTACATATATGTGCCAGGAAAGGAAGTGAGGCCTAGTGTTTGTACTTTGACTTTCATTCTCTGTTGAAGGGCATTAATTGACCTGAAATTAATAACCATTGTGTTTGTTAAGAGAAAAAAAAAAAAAAGAAACACAATGATACAGAATTTCAAAACAAGATAATAGGACGTTAACAATGGTTAATATATTGCATACTGCTAGCTTCAAAGTAGTTGCTCAGATTACAAGATACAGGCATTCATAATTGATCAAACAATGTAAGCACAAATTATTTTTCAATAAACTAAAAGAAATCAATAGTGTAACTATCTCAGCTATCTTTTGTGCATATATATATATATTTTTCTTTTCCCTTCCTTCTTTTTTCCTTTCACCCATGTCAGTTGCTCTTTCCTTTCGAACATTATCTTTCCCTTTGACAATATCTTGTAGATTTTGGATCTTACTTTTTCAGTTTCTTGAACTAGGGAGACAATATGATATTTACACATGCAAGTCTGATTTATTTCACTTATGGGAATGGGCTCCAGTTGCATTCATTTACCTGTAAAAACCTGAGTTTACCCTTCTTTTTTTTTAGCTTATGCTTTTTTACAGCTGAGTAGTACTCCATTATATAAAAATACCACATCTTTTTTTATCCATTCCTCAGTTAATGGGCATTTGAGTTGTTCCCAAGACCTAACCATTATAACTTGTGCTGCCATAAACATGAAAGCACATGTATCACTGTGGTATGATGTTTTTAATTTTTCTGGAGAAATACCAGAAGAGGAGTAGCTGGGTCAAATTGGACCTCTAATGCTAGTTTTTCAAGGACTCTCCACACTGATTTCCATAATGATTGTACCAGTCTACATTTGTATCAACAGTGGAAAAGGGTGCCTTTTCCCCTATAGCCCTGCCAGCATTTGTTATTGGTTGATTTCTTGATGATAGCCAAGAAAGTTGAAGAAAGTTTTCTGGGACGAGATGGGATCTCAGTGTTGTTCTTATTTGAATTTCTTCAATGACCAATGATGCTGAACATTTTTTCATGTATTTATTTGTCGATGGTATTTTTTCATCTGCTAAGTGTATTCACCTCAGATACCCATTTTTGGAGTGGGTCTTTGGAAGGGGGCCTGATTTTTTTCAATTCTTTATGTGTTCTAAATAGCAGTCCTTTGTCTGAGGAACAGTTGGCTAAAATATTTTCCCACTCTGTGAATTGTTTTTTCACTCTGTTGGGGATTTCTTTTGACATGCAAAAATTTTTTTAATAAGTCGAGATCCCAGTTGTTGATTCTCTAAGTTCTTCCTACACAGTTTGGTTGCCTTTCATGACCTCTTTGCCTACCCATAGTTCTTCAAGATTTCTACCTACTTTCTCTTCCAGTAGTATTTCTGTTTGATATTTTAGATCTTCAATCCATTTTGACTTTAGTTTAGTGCACAGTGATAAACATGGGTCTAGTTTTATTTTTTGGCATGTGGAAAGCCAGTTTTTCCAACACCTTTTATCAAAGAGACTCTCTTTCTTCCAGTGAATATATTCTGCCCCTTTGTCAAAGATAAGGTGACTGTGTGTGTTTGTAGTTGTGTCTGCATTTTCTATTCAGTTTCACTGATCCTCAGATCTGGTGGGGGTGTTTGTTTGTTTGCTTGTTTGTTTTTTGCCAGTACTGTTGCAGGCAGCTGAGTTAGTTAAAAGTATTATAGGCAGTGAGACAGGGCTAGGTCCTCAATGAAGCCAGTGCAGACACCTGGCAACTGTGGGGAAGACAGACACCTCCTGTTGTGGGCCAGGTCTCAAGACAAAGGATCAAACACATCTACATCCTAAAAACTGATATTCTAATTAGTTCCCTATCACCCTGGAGTCACTATTCCATCCCCCTAGGGGAAAGGTCACAACTAAGAATACCTACTTCCTATGTGACTTGCTTTCCCATTTGTCCCTAGTATAATCAATTTTACCTGAACAATTGATCTTATTGGCTAACTATAAATCCCCAGCCCTGGCTAATAGTTATGTCCCACCTTATGCCATCTGCTTTGTGAATTCCCAGTCTTCCCCCACCTTGAACCCATGATTTTGCTCTATGAAAGTCCCTGGAAAACAGAGAGTCTTGGGCAACCCACTCGGGTCCCTTTCTGTCTCTTCAGACAGAAGCTTTCTTTCTCTCACTCTACTGTTCACCTCTGTTGTTCCTAAAATTCATTCTTCGGTTTTAGAGATCACAAACTCAGGGACATAGTAGGTTGGGAGTTGCATTCCCCTCTATCAGTATCATACTGATTTTATCACAGTAGAGTTTAGTATAATTTCAAGTCAGGGGGCCATGTTGGACCTTGGGGCGCTGGGAAAACAGGCCAGCATGCCACTCTGGTAAGTGGCTGTGGCCCGG
This sequence comes from Hydrochoerus hydrochaeris, assembly GCA_004027455.1. NCBI lineage: Eukaryota > Metazoa > Chordata > Mammalia > Rodentia > Hydrochaeridae > Hydrochoerus > Hydrochoerus hydrochaeris. Next base: position 329,572 of record PVLA01001021.1, read on the forward strand.
CAAGCCACAGCTGCCCCAGGGCGAGAACCATATCAGCGTTTCCTGAGATCCGGGAGGCACCATGTTGGACCTTGGGGCACTGGGAAAATGGGCAGCCAGTTCACCCCTCAGGTGGGCAGATGTGAGCCTACCCGGGCCCAGGCTAAGAATCAAACATCCATCCCCACCCCCTGCAGCAAGTGGGAGCTGGAGATCTGAGCATGTCTTTCAAGTTTGACTTTATGCAATGTAGCAAATAAGGGGGATTTTCTTCTGCCATCTCTTTGAGGGCAAATATTTTTATCTCTGTTTTGCTCTGTTTTGATCAATGGTATTGCTCTATTCCATATTCTGTTCTGGTAATTTCGGTATTTCCTTCAATATTGTTCTGTCTGATTGAAGGAAGAACTATTGTGAAGAAAACCAGATGTACTATTGTGCCTATTGCTGTTGTCTGGGTGGCCTGCTGTGAGGTTCTGTGCCAATTTCACTGCACTGCCTCAGTTGGCTATGTTCTGTCTTGTTCTGCTGTATTTTACTACCTTCAAAATAAAATAAATAAATAAAATAAAAAATAACAATAAATAAGAAAAAAATTTTAAAAAGTAAATAACAACAATAAAATAAATAAATAAAATAAAAAATAACAATAAATAAGAAAAAAATTTTAAAAAGTAAATAACATAAAAAATAACAATAAATAAGAAAAAAATTTTAAAAACAGATCAGCAAGGTACTGAGCAACCTGAAACATGATATAACTAAACAGATAATAGACTTAAAAAGCAAAAGGAGGAAAAGCAAGTGCCCTAAAGGATATAACTGCATGTATATTTAAGGGTATAAGATTGATAGTTATGTTGCTAAGTTTTTGTTGGATCAGAGAACCGAGCTGTTTGCAGCCTCACTGTTTGAATGTCTACTTTGTATGCTTGGATTTTGTAACTTGAACAACTACATCCAGGAAGACAATATGTAATGTATCAACTAGTGATTTCTTACTATTCTTTTTTTTTTTTAATTCTGTATTGTTTCTACCTTTTTTTTCTGTTTTGCTTTATTTTTCCCCTCTCTTTAAATAAAACTTAAAAAAAAAATCTCAAGTCAGGGATTGTGATGTCTCTTGCCTTACCCAGGATTGCCTTTACTACTCTAGTTCTCTTCTGTTTCCAAATGAACTTTAGGAATGTTTTCAGTAGATCTGTGACTTATGCTAATGGTGTATTGATCAGAATTGCATTAAATCTGTATAACAGTTCTGAGAGTATGGCCATTTTCACATTATTGGTGCTTCCTAACCATGAACAAATGGTGTCTTTCCATTGCATGGCATCCTCTTCAATCTCTTTTTTTCAGAGTGCTGTAATTTTCAATGTATAGACCTTGAATTTCCTTTGTTAGAGTGAGTCCTAAGTATTTTATTTTTTTATCCTATTGTGAAGGGTGTGGCTTCCTTAATTTCTCTCTCAGTGAGTTTATTGTTTGTGTATATAAATGCTATTTTTTTAGTGTTTACTTTGTATCTAGCTACACTACTGAATTTTGTTTGTTAAATCTGGAAGTCTTTTGATAGAGTTTTGGGGGTCTCATATGTAGAGCATCTTGTCATCTGTGAATAATAACTTCTTCCTTTCCTATCCTTATTCCTTTTATCTATCTTTCTTGTCTGATTGCTCTGGCTAATGTTTCCAGAACTATATTGAATATTCCAGAACTATATTGAACTAAATTGAATAGCAGTGTTAATCTTCTTTCTGATTTTAGATTGAAAGCTTTCAGTTTTTCGTCCATGATATTGGTTGCTGGTTTGTCAGAGATGGCTTTTATCAGATTGAGGTAAACACCATCTATTCCTATTTTCTGTAGAGTTTTGTCATGAAAAAGTATTGGACTTTATCAAAGGCTTTTTCTGCATCACAGGACTTTCATCTTTGACTCTGTTTATATGGTTTATTATGTTTATTTATTTGCATATGTTGAACTGTCCCTGTATTCCTGGGATGAATCCCATTTGGTCATGATGTATAATCTTGATGATTTGTTGCATTCTGTTTGCAAGCATTTTATATAGGATTTTTGCATCTATATTCATGAGGGAGATTGGCCTGTGGTCCTATTTTTTGGTTGAGTCTGTCTCTGGTTTGGGTATCAGAATAATATTTGCCTCCAGAATGAGTTAGGGGGAATTTTTCCCCTTTCAATTTCATTACAGAGTTCAAGGAGTATTGTCATTAAATCACCTCTAAATTTCTTGTAGAATTCAGGCATGAATCCATCAAGACCTGGACTTTTCTTTGTTGGCAAGTTTTTAACTATGTTTTTAATTTCATTAACTGATACTGGGTTGTTGAAAATTTTAATATTCTTGATTCAGCTTTGGTTATTTATGTTTCTAGTAATATGTCCATTTCTTCTATGTTTTCTATCCTATTCAAGTAAAGATTTTTGAAGTAGGAATTAATGATCTTCTGAATTTCTACCAGATCTATAGTTATTTTACCCATTTCATTCTTTATTGCATAAACTTGAGTTTTTACTTTCCTTTTTTTTTAAAGATTAGCTAGGGGTTTGTCAATTTTATTTATTATTTCAAAGAACCAATTCTTCATTTCATTAATTCTTTGTATTGTTTTCTTAGTCTCAATGACATTAATTTCTCTTCCTATCTTCATAATTTCCTCCCTTCTATGGGCTTTGGGCTTGGCTTGCTCTTTTTTTTTTTCTAGAAGCTTGAGGTGCAGGATTAAGTTGTTTATTTGTGCTCACACTGTTCTCCTGTTGTGAGAATTTACCAGTTTAAATGTCTCTTTTAGAACTGCTTTCACTGCATCTCAGTGGTTCCAGTAAATTGTATTTGCACTTTTATTTGATTGCAGATATTGTATAATTTCTTCTTAATTTGGTTTGTGACCCTTTTGTTGTTCAGCAGGGCATTATTTAATTTCCAGCTGTTTATGGATTTTTGTGGTTTCTTTTGCCACTAATTTCTAATTTTATTGCACTATGGTCAGATAATATGCATGGGATAATTTCAACCCTTTTACATTTACTTAAGCATGTTCTATGGCCTAGTGTATTGTCTGTTTTAGAGAACATCTCATGTGCAGCTGAGAAAAAATGTGTATTCTGATGTTGTTGGATGGAAAACTGTAAACTTCTACTAAGTCCATTTGTTCACATGTTTGGTTCAGTTCTGTTATTTCTTTGCTGAATTTTTGTCTAATTGATCTATTTCTTTGTGAAAATGGGGTATTAAGGTCCCTCATTACCATTGTTTTATTGCTTCTTTGATTTTTTGTCTCTATTATTATTTGTTGTATATAGTTTGGTGCTCCCATATTGGGTTCATGTATGTTTATTATTGTTAACTCTTCCTCCTGAAGTTTTTCCCTAACAAGTATGCAGTATCCTTATCTTTTTTGATCATTCTTGGTTTGTAGTTCACATTGTCTGCAAACAGAATAGCTATTCCTGCTTTTTCTGGGTTCCTGTTGTATGGAGTATTGTTTTCCATCCTTTGACTTTTACTGTATGAATTTTTTGGGGAGTTAAATGTGTTTCTTGTGTATAGCATATGGTTGGATGTTGTTTCTTGATCCATTCTGCCAGTCTGTTTCTTTTGATTGGTGAATTGAGGCCATTTACATTGATTGTTATAACTAATATGAATTGGCTTGTCTTTGTCATATTATTTCCCTGCTGTTGGTTCCTTGCTTTTCACCTCTGTTTAATTGCTTGCCCTACTTGGTTGTTTCTTCCTGTTGTTGTTCTTGGAATTGTGGTACTTTTTTTCTCTGTCTAGAATAGCCTTCATCACCCTTTATAAGGTATTCATTTGGTGGTCATGAATTTCTTCAGTTGTTCCTTGTCATGGAAGTGTATTATTTCTCCATTAACTTTGAAAGATAATTTCATGGGGTACATAAAGCTCCATTAGAAGTTGTTGGTTTTTTTTAGGACTTTACTTCAAGCTCTTGTTGACTTCAGAGTTTGTGTTGAGAAGTTGGCTGTGATTCTGATGAGTTTTCCTTTATAGATGCTCTGTTTCTTTTCTCTAATAATCTTAATATTCTGTTCTTGTGCTGAATTTCTGTGATCTTGATTATTATATGCTAGGGTGTAGATGTATTTTGGTTATGGTTTATTGGAGTTCTATGTGCTTCACTTATTGGTATGACAGATTCTTTTCCCATGCTTGGGAAATTTTCTGCTATGACTTCTGCAAATACTCTTTTTTTTTTAGTGCCATTTGTGTTGACTCCTGCTTTTTCATTGACATCAATTATTCGCATATTAATTTCTTTGTGTCATCTTTCCACTGTTGAATTGTTATTTCCTAATCTTTTATTATTTTCAGATCTTTTCTTTCATGATTGCTAGTCATAAGCCTGTCTTCAAGGTCTGAAAGTCTCTCTTCAGTCTTGCTCAAGTGGTTTTGCAAGTTTTCAATGGAAATTTTAATTTCCTGGATATCTATTTGAGTCCATTTCATGCATTCTATTTTTTCCATATTGATCATTCACTGTTTCCATCCTCTTCCTATCATCATCTATTTTTAAATCTATCTCTACTCTAGATTTGCTGAGCAATTCCTTTATAAGTGTTGATAGTTCTTTTGTTGTTGTTGTTTTGTTTTGTTTTACCTGAAAGGTTATCTCTTATGTAATTTTCTTTATAGCTTCATGATTTGTTTCTTTACTTTGGTTGCTATCATTTCAAAAATTTCAGGTGTGTGTCTTTCAATTTATTACATGTCAATGTCTCCTGGATTTGTTCTGAGTGGGGTGGAAGTTTGAGATTGCATTTTGCTTTTGAGTCTTTTCAGTTTTCTATTTCAAAAAAAATTTTAATTTTGTTTTCTGTGATGATCCTTGTGGCTTTTTGTAGTAGGTAGCTATATCATTAGTATCAAGGCCTCTCTAGCAAAAAAAATCTGTTCTTCAGTGATATCTTCTATGTGTAGGAGATTCTATTACAATATCCTACCTTTCCAATTAATTAAGAGTGGAATGTTGGTATCTGTTTGACTCAGTCCCTGGTCCTGTGGTGTAGAGTTCTGGTGAGGCTATTACCCCAGAGCTTCTAAGTTTTGTGACAGAAGGGAGAACGACTGAATACAACAGGTATAACATCCTAGCTAAAGTAGTAGAATTGTTAATAACAATAGAATCAAGCACAATTCAGAAACTGCCAAAGTGTCATAACTATTGATTTTGTACTTTAGACCATAGAAGCAGTGTCTATAGTTATATAACAGAACCAACTGTAAATGAGGAGTGTGTATGCAGCATTTCCCCTTGGTAGAGCAGTTTTATCTTATGGTGGGGATATTTAGGAAGAACAGCATATAAATCAAAGATAACTGGAAAGGAAGGAGAAGCAGCAAGGCTGGCAGACAAAGGAGGATCACACAAGGTTTTGGAAACTAGAGAAGGGGTAGAAAAGAAAGAATGAAGGTGTAGCTGAGGGATTATGAACTTGGTCTCTGGGTTTGGGGGATGGGATTTGTGTTTTGTTGTTCTCGCAAACTGTTTAGAAAAGAGAAAAAAGCAAAAGAAAGAAGAAAAGAGAAGAGAAGTTTAGAGAAAAGGGTAGACTACTGAGTCCTGGATTCCTCCCGAGCTGGTTGCCAGTCTGGTGGAGTTCTCAGTCATGTTTTGGCTCATATTGTTATTGCTGCTTTAGACTTTTCACATCCCTAGTCTCACCTGTCCATCCTGTGTGCTTTAGTTGGAACCTTACTGTGTCACTGGCATCCCTTCTGATCTCCGTCATTCCCAAGCAGTCCACCTCACTAGTGGCTGTAGCAAGGGGAGGGACTGCTCTCCTCCAGTACAGTTCACCAGGGTTCCTGCAGTGGCCAAGAGGCAGTGGGAATGGTCTCTCTCCTCTGGTAAGATGATGGGAGAAGTCTCTCTCCTCTAGCACCCTTCATCTGGGTTCCCACAGTGGGGGAGAGGCAATGGGATCTCATAACCATTCTTATGATAAGAAAAATGCATGCTAAAACTGTTGCAATTCAAATGAGAAAAGCCAGAACATGTAATCTGGGCCCCATGTTTCCATCTCTATGGTAACTGTGTTTACCAAACCAAGATCTAAAGCATATGTTATGGCAAAGAACTTCCTTTCAAAATGTTCTTAAATATTATTTATATAATCATTCTTACAAGAATATAAAAATTCAATCTTATGCACATTTTACTGTTGTTTTTTAAACAAAATAAAATTTTTGAAAGTAGAATTAGTTTTATTACAGCTCTGATATTGATTCACTTTATGTCTGCTCTTCATTATTCCAAGAGATAATCCTATTTGTTGAAGTTGTTTAATAGTTCAGAGAAGGACTATGGAAGAATGGAATGGCCACTGACTCATCCAGAAAACAATAAAATTTCTTGGTGATAGTAGTAGATAAGGGGCATCTAAGAATCCAAATTCATATATGCAGATTAAACTGAATGCCAAAGATTAGATGCTTTAAACTCTTCTGCTTGTTCTGAAGTACAGTAATATGCTCCTAAGAGGTAAAAAGAAAAATAAATGATAGAAGTCTTCTCTTGGCAAGAAACTAGTTCCTCCTCAAATTCATACTAAACTCAGCACACACACACACATAAAAAAATAATAAGGAAAATCTTATAGATCTTTTGTGCAAGGAAGTTTTCCAAGTGAAAAGATTAGAGGGTTCCTAGGCAGGATATGACTGTTGAGAGAGGAATCACTGACAAGGGACCCTCAATCTGTAGTCTCCCTGATGGGGAGGGAGGCTCATTATAAGCTCTCTTTCAGGGTGTCCCTTAGGAAACAAGAACCAAGAAATTTAAGGAAATTTGAAAACTCCCAAAACTAAAACTGGAGGGCACATCCCAGCTCCTAAACACCAGCCAGAAACAGAAAACATGTATCAGGCATATTGACCTTGAGAAGCTGAGTGACCTTCTAAATCTCTGCAGCTTCTCCATGTTCCTTATTTGCATTTGTCTGCTTTTCTGATAACAGATAAATACAAACCCTTTGAAAGGAATTCCTTTGTTTTTTTATCTGTAGTATAAGAGACAAGTGGATTTGGAAGACTATACCTAGCTTGGTATGCTAGCTCGGGGTAGGGGTGGGACTGGGTTCTGAGAACTGAAGAAAAAAATCCCTGGCATTTGACAAGGTTGCTAAGGAGGAGAGCTGCATGCTGAGGACTTGGGAAAGAGAAGAAACCCAGAAGCTAAATATCTGAAAGTGGGCATCTTTCCTCACATCGGGATCTCATCAGTAGCATCAGTCACTTCTAATTGCTCTAAATCTACAAATACAACACAGTGTGTATGAGGAAGTATTTCTATTAGAAAGTTGGCTATTAGATCAGTCTTATTTTTTCATCCACTCCCCTGTCCCATTATAATCTGTGTAAGAGAGAAACTGTTGCATCCCTTTCCTTTCTTTTGCAATCTGTACTGTCTATAAGTATGACATCCACACTGTCTGTCAATACTGTAGTGATCCTTCTCATGTTATCCTTGTAACTCAGTGCCATTCCCCCAAAGAAGTGCAGAGTGGAATATCTCAAATGAGAAAAAAAAAAAGGAGGGACTCTCAGAATTCAATTAGCTTTAGACCATAGAAGCAGTTCTTTGTTAACCATAACATTTTACTTCGAGTTTTCAATCATATAACAAACTTAAGATAATTTTAGGGTGAATAACCCATACAACGTTCCATCTGGGTTATATCACTAATGTATTACTGTGCTTTCCTTCACAGATCTATCCATCTGTGCTTACTTGTAGCTGTCAGTAAAGTACTGTTTTATTTCAAATTCTAACCATCAAAATACTTCCGTCTAAATACTTCAGAATATATCTCACTGACCAAAATTTAATATTTATCTACAGACTTTAATAAAATTTCTTCTGATAAAATGTACAAATTCTAAGCACATATCTGTTGAGTTTCTTCTATTCATTGACTTTTGGCAAAGGTATATTTGACAGTGGTATATGTGTGATTATAACTCCTTTTGTGATTTAGTATTCTATATTATAGTAATATATATATATATATATATATATATATATATATATATATATATTAAATATTGTAGCATTCTCATCTTCCTAGATTATTTTTTCACACCCCACACAATCCATACCCTCCAGTCTGTGCTAGTCATTAACACTTATGATTTGTTTTCTTAGATGCAAGTATTTTTATGTTTGTTCAAGACTCATGTAAATAAAGGTCTTAGTAATGAAACTTCATGGTCAAAATTTGGGGACATTGGACTTTAACTCAAAAAAAAATTTAATATTTTTAAATGACTGATCATTGTAGATAAATGAGTGAAAGAAGGATCATTATGCAGCATAAATTGTCTCCACCACTAGCCCATTAATATCTAATAGCCTGAATAGGAAATAAAGTACACATTGTTCCTGCTTGATACATCAGCAGTTTCATTTGTCTCATAAGAGCAAGTCGATGAAGTTCTTCAGTTTCTGAATTTAGTCCCCGTCTGATACTGGTCTTAGAATAAAAAGAGAACAGATTTTGATAGTGTCAACAAGCTCTTTTCAGCTGCCAGTCACACTCCCTTGTTTCTGAAAAAGATGTAAATATAATAACTACATCTTGCCAAATGAACCGGTCACTCCCAGGTGTAAGTTACAAACCAGGAAGGGACGTTCCTTCTTCCTGGCCAATGGGAGGCTGGGTAGGTGTTCGTCGTGCTGTGCTCTGTAACGGTACCCAGCGACTTGGGAAAGTAAATTTGGACCCTAAATGGCAACTGCCTGTAGGAGTAACTTTCTGGCCCATTGTTTTCCCGATTAAATGGACAGTTTCTGAGCTCTGTGGCATCCGACACATAGCCTACACTCTGGTTTTTGTTTGCACTGGTTCTCTCATAGCTAATATCAGAAATCCTCCTCGTCTTGTTGGTTCACTTATCTCTTTACTAAGTCCTTTCCTATCCCTCCCTTGTTTTCCTTCCCTCGTATCATTTTGTTTTATTCCCATCATTGAACTTGCTGTTCATATAAATTCCCACCCCTCCTATTCGCCCTCGTTGCTCTCCAATCATCATCCTTCACTTATTACCCTTTCGTTTCTCTTTCCTGTAGCTTAATGATTTTTTCTGCTGATAAGCCGTGTCCAAAATACCGAGCAGCCCACGGGGTTGCAGGGCAGTTCACAGGGCTGTTGCGTGTCAAGGGCCCCAGAGCAGATGGAAGTAGGACTTCATCAAGAAATGGCTCTGTTGTGATGTGCGAATCTTGTAACATCCCACCAGCTTTGTGGTTAATGAACCTATTGCCTCCCATCTTTTTTCCTTTTAGAAAAAAATTGAAAGCTCCGAGTTCTGGGATGGGGGCTAGACTGGAGTGGTAAAATGCTCAGAAGAGTCCTGAGAAAAAGAATACTTCAGAAACTTCCCTTAAATTTCTTTTTTGGTGCAGACTTTTGGAAGCAAAAGCAAATGATATTTATTGACTTGACACACCAGAATTAACAGTTCTTTGTTACAATTAACAGAGGAAGGGTGGAGTAATAATTATTGATTATTTGTATCTGACTATTTTCTATAAAGCACATTCTATAAAGCTCATACATTGTCCCATTTGTGTCTAATAGCAACCCTAGTCAGTATTTTCATTTACTTTCAGTAAATTAAATAAAAAATGTCTACAAGCTTTACAGAAAGAACCACATTCAGAATAGAAATTAATGCGAATATTTTTCTTTATAAAGCTAATGTAAATTTACTCTATTCCTTCCCCCACCGGGTTTTTCTCCATGAAATCAGCTGTTTAAATATAAAGCTATCAGGTTGATATTTTTCTTAAATCCACTGTAGAGGTCAGAAAGTTGCTACTCCAAAATTTCCTCAGATACCAACACGTTATATGATAGAACACTTAGCAATATCAACAATCATCATGAATATAAATGCATTCTATTTTTGACCTTTAAGATATGCTCTTAGAAAAATTGAATGTAGATCAAATTATTGCACATGAAATTGTACTGTAAAACACACCAGGGAAAAATGGTTACTTAAAGAAATCCATAGTTCATCTTCGTGCAATGAATTCTTTCATCATACAAATAATCCATATTTTATTTGCAAATTTAGGGCTCTAGGCATGAATTTATGTGAGTGACACATCAATTTTAATGGACTTAAGTAGATGGTGGTCAGAGATACACTTTTCTGAACCAGCCAGGGAACCCCAGCAACTGTTCAGTGAAACAAAAGAACAAATTAGTCCCTCTAGGACAATACAGCACTACCATTATTTTTAATATGAGTTGATATGAGAATATGAGTTCCTTTCTCCTCTCCCACAGTGGTTTTGTCTTTTCCAGTAATTGTTTCCTTAGAGTAAACTGAGTTTTGTATTTTTGAAAAACACAGGAATTCTTTTTTAACAAACCACAGGAACATCGAATACCCTTGAACTAAGCATTCAGGGATATACACATGCTTTCCCTACCTGCTCAGAGGTAGGGTTCACAGTATTACCTCTAAGCCTTGGAGTGTTCTGTAAGCAGCCTTTGCAATTCCTAATTTACTTCTTGGAATTGACCCTAATTTTCCTGTCTTTTGCTACCATTATCATTTCATGACAAACCACCCTGCTCTTAGATTTATTTGCTCCCTCTCTTTTCATTAGTGTCCTATCCCACTTCAATAGAGAAATTCATGTCTAAAAATAAACAATTATCATTCTTGATGAGAAAGATATAGTACGGGGTATGGCCGAAAATTGTTCCAGAGAGTTTTCAGATGTTAGCTGTAGGAAAACACTCTTTTCAAGGAAAGTAGCCAATATGAAGAACTTCGGAGCTACAGTTTTTGAGGAAGTGACGAATCCACTGATTACGCTATTGACTATGTACAGAAGCGATTGAGGGTGGGGTAGATTTTTGTGACAAAATAGATCAAGATAGAGACCTTCGAGCATGTACACATGTAGAGATTTTGTTGGTGGTGCTGAATTGTACCCCAACCCACAAGAGCTGAGTAACATTAATACGTGCCCACAAAGAACTCTTGTAAGGATTCTGTAAATTCATAACTTACAGGAACTTCACAAGTTTGTTCTCCCCTACAATGTGCCACGACATGGGAGAAGATATGAAAACTATACTGAAAGAGACAAAAGGAATGAAGTTGGTCCTGCAGGAAGTCCCTTGTCCTATTTGTTCTACGACCTCAAGCCATTCTTTGACATTTGGCCATGGCCAAAATCCCTTGCTCCTCAAGCCAAACATCTCAGATGTTAAATTCTAGATGTGGCAATATGTGTTAGAAAGAAAAAAAAAACAAACATTCCTTGCCTTTCCCATAGATATCTTTATTTGTGAAGAAGAGTAGGGCTTGTAATTGGGTTAAATATCTTCAGACATGTTTGTTTTAGATATTATAACTCAATTAGTTGAGAAGGAAAAGCAAAAATAAAAGACTGCATCCGCAGATGCTGTTCTCGGGATAACGTCATCTCCCCAGCAGACAACTGGAGTGGGCAAACAGGCATGCAAAGCTTGAAGACCTTCTGACCCTTCTGAGTCTGGCTGCTTAAATTATTTTCATATTAAAACTCCATATGATTAATATTAATGTTAAAATTCTACCTCTACAATTTTCAATATAGAAACTTGGAGGCTGCCATGTTTGAAAAAAAATGAAGATGTAAATAAATTTTTTGTCTATACTTTATAATTTTTAAAAATTTCTCTCAAATATCATATTACCTACATAATTATATAGATATAATTATACATACTTTACATCACAGTATAATTTATAAAATATTCATATTTACCCACATTTTATATACTTACATTGTACTTAAATTTGAAAGTAAATGTAAGTAACATATGTTACCTGTATAACTATTTTTTAAAGTTAAAACTATGAAAGGAAGAGCAGTGGTTTATTCACTTTTGCATATCAAAATCTAAATTTTCGCTTCACTGTTTGGCCCTGCCTGTATGCATCTTCATTTTATGTATCATCATCAATGGGTTTCTGCACCCATAAAGCACTTTTGGCTTTTTACCTGAGCCTTCCATCCCATCCTTTAGGTTGCTCACTCTTCTTAGCCAAATTAATGCACTTACCTAATGCTGATACTCAACTAAAATCTTCTTTCTTTAAATATATCCCTTTATCATCCTGATTCCCAAATTAACTTTGACAAGTTTCTGTACTCTGTACACATATATACTTTCCCATATGCTGTTTTTTAATATAGTTTATTGACATTTCATATATACTCAGACAAGCCTATAAACCCTAAGCATACAGTTAGACAAGCTTTCACAAAGTGAAATCTGGATCAAATGCGCTAGCAGCAAGCAACCAGCCGTTTTCAGCATGCTTGATTCCGGTTAATCTCCTCCCAACTCCATCAAGAAGAACCACTATCTTGAGTCTTAACACTGAAGATTATGTTTTCTTGCTTCTTTTACTCAATATTATGGCTGTAAGATTAACCCACATTGTTCCACATGGCAATACTGTGTTCATTTTTGTTACTATAGAATATTCCATCAGATGATTATTCCTATCCCCTTGAATTTTGATGGACATTTGGTATATTCAGTTTAGCCTGTTGTGAATAAATCTGACATGAGAACTCCTGCACACATCTGCAAATATAAGGATGCCCTTCCACTGGGTATATATCTAAGAATGGGATTTCTGGTTTGTGTGTGTGCATGTGTGCTCAGTTTTTAACAGATAATAATCAAATAATTTTCCAAACATGCTATGTTGCCATTTGAAATTACCACATACTGAAATTCCCTACTGGTTGATCATGATTAGGCAGTCGATCTTGACACCAAGCCTAGTGGACAGTGAGGCTCATACCTGATTCTCACCACTCAGTTTGTAGGTAGGCAGCCACCTACTACACATCCTAAGGGCTAGTTAGCATAGTTTATTTCATCTCATCAACCCCAGCTAGCGAAAAGGAGATAATTTATATTTGTCCATGTGACTAACATAGATCTAGCCATCAATCAGTTAAGAACAATAACATCGTACTATTTAAGATTTTAGGATGGTCTCTTAACAACTCTACTTTCCATGTCCCTAAAGAATACATCTTAGGCATTTCTATAGTATGATATTAACCCCTGACTATGGACTTCTTCCTGGAGTATTGGAATATCTCTGCCTTTCTGGAAGCCCAGGTTCCTATTTTCTGCCATGGTGGTGGCTGATCCTTTCTTTCTCTCTTGGGGGAAAGAAGAGACAACAGATGTGGGTAGAGATTGTTTTCAAGTGTTTCTTGCACACACAGGGATGTCTTCACCTTTATATAGACTCACAAGTTCGTCTGACACTAATAGCCTTTAAGTATTTTTATGACCTATGCATACTTGGAAGGAAAAGTTAAATTGTAGCCTCCTTAAAATGCACTTTTTCTTTCATTTTAGACTTTAAACAAAAAGAAATAGAAAGTCTTGTCTGGCGAAACAATACCATACTATGTGGTTACAGTAATTGTATGCAACATATATTTAAATTCCCAGCATTCTCTACATGTCTCACATAATAAGTATCTCACTGGTAAAATCCTCACCCATGAAAGTCTCAGTGGGATAACTACTTCCCGGCTTACATCAGGCAAACAGGAATGACAGCCTTTTTGCATTCGATTTTTGCTTGAAGTAACTTTTATTTGTGAAATAAATAGAAAATTTTTCTCTGAAGTAGTACATCTTCTAGGAGATTACATAAAGTTTAATGGAGGAAAGTGATTTTTCAGTATAATGCTTTTCTCACTACAATATAGTGAAGTGTGGAATTCGTTCAAGTTTGAGATAGGGCAGCCTTATAATGCTTGGACATTGCTATGTCCAAGCTATGTACAATGCTATGTACTTGCCCTATTCTTCAGGAAAGCTTCTTAAACCTCAGTTTCCTCTTAGTGTACAAATGACAATGTTACTTGTCTGAACATATTCAAAAGAGATGGAAGAATCATAAATAATATTGTTATAAATATTTTATGTACATTTATTCATGTAACAAATATTTAATGAGCACCTACTATAGAACAGCTCTGTAGTGTAGGCCAGGTCTTATTCTAGTTGCAGGGGACACCACAGTAAACAAAAGCAAACCAATATCCTATATTCGTGAACTTATGTTCCATAAGTAGGTAAATAAATACGGTGCATGTTTATAAAAAATTAAGTCGTAAAAGGGATTGAAATAGAGGAGGCAGGGAAATCTCAAGAACAAGTTGACATTCAAGGTTAAAAAAAAGAGAAAGAAGAGCTGATGGAGATGCCTTGAAGAAAACATTTCAAGCCAAAGAAAGCAAGTGCAAAACTCTTGAAGTCGGCAAATTCTTGGTGTGCTCTAGGCACAAGGAGGCCTGTGTGGCTGAAGCAGACTGAAAGGAGGAATGGTAGAACAGAGCGCAAAAGGGGTGACCAGGACAGGAGCCACACCTCCTCCATCACGTGTCTTTCTTTCTTTCTTTCTTTCTTTCTTTCTTTCTTTCTTTCTTTTTCTTTTCTGTCTTTCACACAGGGTCTCACTATGTAGTTTGGGCTGGCCTTGAACTCATTTTGTAGCCCAGGCTGATCTTAAACTCACAAAGATCCTCCTGCCTCAGCCTCCCAAATCCTAGGATTATGGGCATGTGCCACCATGCCTGGCTAGTATGTGCTCATTTATTTAGGGCCTATAACTAGGAATAGTTTTGTAGGGTTATAGGATATAAGCAGAAAAAGTTTTCTAGGTATTGTTCATAAGGGTATGTTTTTGCTATTTCATGAGCTATTCCACATCTTTTCATTTCTTTACATTCCCAGACTTTTAAATCTTCAGTCATGTTATCGTATGAACTGCTATCTCTATTGTCATTTGGGAATATTTGGGGTATTTGGGATATTTCCAGCATTTGGGGTATTTCCTCAAATGCGGTTAAATTTGAAGAACTTTTCATCTGCTGGCAGCCATTCTGAATTTCCCCTTTCATAAATTTTGTGTATTTTCTAATTTCCTAGTCTGTTATTTGTCATCTACTTATTGACATGGATTGTTTCATATGTTCTGAACAACAATTCTTCATCAGTTAAATACATTTCTAATGTATTCCTCCAAGGACTGTGGCTTATCTACTTTGCTCTTCTGGAATTTTTTGGTACATAGTTTACAATTGAATGGATTCAAATTTACCAATCTTTTCCTTTAAGGTTTATAATTTCTGTCTTGTTAAGAAATACATGAAGAGGGGATTGGGGATTTAGCTCAGTGGCATAAGTGCCTGCCTAGCAAGCACAAGGTCATGAGTTCAATCCCTGGGACCAAAAATGGAAGAAAGAAGAAAGAAAGAAAGAAAGAAAGAAAGAAAGAAAGAAAGAAAGAAAGAAAGAAAGAAAGAAAGAAAGAAAGGAAGGAAGGAAGGAAGGAAGAAAGAAAGAAAGAAAGAAAGAAAGAAAGAAAGAAAGAAAGAAAGAAAGAAGAAAGAAAGAAAGAAAGAAAGAAAGAAAGAAAGAAAGAAAGAAAGAAAGAAAGAAAGAGCAGGGTGTGGAGGCACACACCCAGAATCCCAGCACTGCGAGGCTGAGATGGGAGGTTTGCTGCAAGTTCAGGGTCAATCTGGGCTACATAGTGGTACCGTCTTTAAAAAAAGAAAGAAAGAAAGAAAGAAAGAAAGAAAGAAGAAAGACAGACATGACCTATTCACAATCTCTATTTTTTTTTTCCTTTTCACATAAAGTTTTAATCTTTCTATTTGGGAGTCGTGTGTCCCTGGGATGATGTGAGGTAGAATTTTTCTTAACCTAGCTAAGCTGTGGCCCTCACATCACTTTCCTCCTCAGATAAACTGCAGCTCTATGATTACATTTCCGTATACATGTGGGTGCGTTTCTGAGTTCTTTAGCCTATCTTGTTGTATAGCTATTGTTTCCCTAGAATAGTATCACATTAGCTTAATTGTTACTTGATGCAGATTTTCTGATCATTTCTTCAAGTTCTATGGAAAAATTCTGAGAGTTTTGGTGGAATTATATTGAATTTAGGGACATCCATGTCCTTATGATACTGATTCTACTTACAAATATAGCATATCTTTTCATTTGATTACATATTTTTAAAAAGTAATTCATTAAAGTTTTGCAATTTTTACAATACACTTCATACACAATGGTAAGATTCATTCCTGAGTTATTTATGCTATTGCCATTTAAATGATACCTGTTTTTCTATTTTTGTGTTTCATCACTATTTATTCCTAATGAATACAGAAAGCAACTGTTTATTGATCTAATATCCAGTAAACTTCTGGGACTCTTTTATTAATTCTAATAATTTCACTAGAGATGCTCTTGGATTTTCTATGTGAGAAATCACATCATCTAAGAATAAGAACGCTTTTATTTCTTTGTGTGCATTTTAGTTCCTTATCTCATTTTAACCCATTGCTTAGGTCCTCAGTGCAACCTTAAAGCAGAGATAGCTACTTTTGTGACATTTCTAATCTTAAAAGGAATGAGTCTAATATGTCACCGTTATGTGCTTACTATGGAGGATTTTTACTGATATATTTTATAAAGCTGATAAAATTTTCTGTTCCTAGTTCACTAAGAACTTTGATCATTATTTGTTACTGAATCTTAACAAATTGTTGTTCTTCTTATATTGAGACAACTACATATTTTACTTCTTTAATCTGTTAAGATAAATTTTATTAATGGTTTTGGTAATTTTTATGATGCACTTTCTAATGGATTGCAGGAATTGTTAATACTTTGTGTCAATTCTTTTTATCACTTATCAGCCCAATTATTTAAATACAGGATGACCAAAATTGCATGTCTTTACAGTGATTTTATAAGATAATATAACAGGAAATATAAAAATGACAATTTTATCAAATTTATCAATGTAAGAATCAACTGATTGAGATGACACCCACATGAGTGACACTCAGCACTATTTTAAAGCTGTCAACATAGTCCTGTCTGCTAATAAGAATTGTTATACAGTGCATCTAGTTACTAGTCAATTTGTTTTCATTTCATTTTGCATTTATTTATTTTTTGGCTTTGGATATTAAACACAGGACTTAGTATACGTTGGGCAAGCACTCTAACACTGAACCCGATTTTTTTATAAAAACAATCTTTACTCCCTGGATTTGGCCTTTTTGCCTTGATCTTCAGTGTGACTACATGTGAACTCATCGTTTATCTGCTTGGAATTTGTTGTACATCCTTATTCTGAAGATTCAGTTCTTTATGGAGTCTCAAAAATTATTAGTATCTTTTCAAATATGAATTCTCCCCTGTTCTCCATTAGTCTTCTTCTTACAGATGTCATGACAACATTTTTCACATAGAAGTTTTTAGTCTACTCTTCCTATGAAATGTGAACTTTCTGTGATCCGTATGAACAGTTGAGATCCAGGAGACCCCAAGTCTTGCCTCCTTTCTTATCCTACTTCTTGCACACATCTGGTGAAGCACATACTCCTTTTTACTAGGATAGACAAACACCCTGAGGCCAGCCCCGGCTTACTCAGTATCCAATTACCATTTGTTTTTTGTTTTGATTTGGTTTGGTTTTGTTCTCAGTTTCCCTTACATTCCTATGATCTCAGATACACATTTGAGAAGATATTTCTTGCATTTTATGCAGCACATCTAAATGCTTTGGAGCTGAAAAGTAACTTGTGTAAAATCTAGGATACAATATTGCCAAAAACAGAGCTCTGTATTTTTTCATATAATTGTAAAATGCCTCAGGCTTTTCCATTGTCATCCGCATATCATTTAAAAATATAAATTTTAATTCTGCTAATGTACTTTTTTACATATTAAAAGTACTGTAGAACTTGCTTTTGTCTACTGTCAGCTGGGGATTAATTTATACACTCTTCTCAGCTGAAGGAGCAGAAAACAGACATAAATAAATAGACAAATCATCAGACAAAAGATGAACTGTGAGCCTGGTGAGTTTACATCTTTCTTTCCTTATCGTGCCTCTTTTCTGAAGTTAACTTGAGATTTTAGACTGCATTAATTCTGTCAAATATTTCGAACATTTCTGGACACTCAGATTTACCTGGCTTAGTTTACTGATGAGGGATTCATCTCAGACTATGAGTATCACAAAATTCTAACAAAATACTGCTGGTGAAACTTAAGAGAATCATAACCATTGTAGCCATAACACCCTTGACAATTTCTTTTTATGTTTAGAATGAGAAGTAGGATTGGAATGATGTAATTTTATCAGACATTTCTCATGGGCTGTCTGCATGATTGTGGGAAATGGGTGATTTCTTCATATGATTTCGAGCATAGCTGCAGGTCTACTCACTGAAGGCAAGCATTTTTTAAATAGATTCATTCATCATTCTACCCTAAAGATAGTTAAAAGGGAGAGAAAATCATCACATTAGAAGTCTTTACCATGAAGGACCAGATAAACAGCAGAATTTACCACTGAAAATCATGCATTTTCCTGTCAATGGTGAAAGTTTTGTGAAGAAATCTCCGAGAAGTAGTGATTATTTGAGAAAGAGATGGTTAAAACGAAATACTTCAGCAACTTTTATGAATAATGCAAATAAAAGGAGTTTTATCTAGTATCTAGAGCAGTGCTTCTCAAAATTTAATGGGCATATGAATCACTCAGCAGTTTTTGTTACAATATAAAGCCTGCTGCCATAGATACTGCTGAGATTTTATCTAACAAACTCGTAGGTGATACTGATGCTGTCGTGACACGTTGCAGACTTAAAAGACAGAAGCAAAGTGGATTGTTCATGAATACATAATCTAAATCTGGGCTATCCAGTATAGTAACAGCTAGTCACAGGTGTCGACTGAACAGCTGAAATGTGGCCAGTGCAAATGGAGGTGCACGAGAGATTTTGAAAGCTGAATAACAAATAATATATATAATAAATCATTCAATTTTAAATTTTGATTACATGTTTAATATTTGGGGCATACTGGATTAAATAAAATATATTATTAAAATTAACCTTATCTTTTATTTTTTACTTTGTACAATGTGACTACTAGAAAATTTCAAGTCCCTTATATGGCTAATATCTATGGCTCACATTATGTTCATGTAGTAGGTTCCTGTTGCTATAACAGATTATCATAAATTCAGTGGCTTAAAACAACATGAATTTGTGATCTTACTGTTGTGAAGTTATAACTCTTTACATAATCAAAGTAGAGAAGGATCTAAAACTTCCTTTCTTTCTTTTTCCAGCTTTTAGAATCCACTATTGTTTTTTGGTTTATAGTACCTGCCTCAATCTTCAGAGCCAGTGGCATATTTTCAAATCTTTGTCTTTTTATCTCTTTCGCATATGCACATATACATGCACAAAGCACATACATATGTACACACACCCATATATATACACACATATTTACTTCTACTATGGTATCTCTTTCTTAGTCTGTCCCTACCTTCCTCCTTATAAGGACACCCTTATATCTTGCCCACCCAAATAATCAAGCATAATCTCCCTATTTTATGACTGTTAACTTAATCACATTTGCAAAGCTCTTTTGCTATGTAAGGAAACATATTCATAGGTTTCAAAGATTAGAACATGGAAATTTCAATGGGCATTTTGTCAACCAAAGTTCCCACTGGGCAGCACTAATAAAAATAATACATTTTTCAAATTATACTATAGTTGTTTGTGTTCCTTAATCACTATACAAATGGACTCAGGAATAAGAAACAAATGATTTTATTATTTGAGTATCATGTCAAACCAAATGTTAAACATTTGGTAAAACTAAGTTTAGTAGAATATATTTTATTTCTTCCTAGATTCAGTGGAGTATTGAAATGTTTTGTTTTTGTTATTACTGTAAATAATCAAGAATCTTGGGTTCTTCTGTTTCAAGAAACTTTCATGGTGCTCAGTTAATTCCCATCATTAATTGGCAAATAAAAGTTGATGAATATAAAATATTAATGAATGTAAAGAGTAAAGTCTTGGCAAGCTGAGTTAAAATCCAGTAATAACATAATATATCTGAAATACTGAGTGTCTTTTGATTCACTTTTAAACTGTTTACAAATTTGTTCAGTCTATGTTTGACAACTCTATGTACAAAGCATTGTAGGTAGACAATGAGAATGAGTCTAATCCTAGTAGCTCAAATCTAGTAAGAAAATAACACATGAACACCCAAGATAGGAGTGAAAAATTATCAACTGCACAGGGTGGTAATAAGGAGTTGACAGGGAGAGAAACTGAAGTCAACTAAAGTCTTCTTAGATCAAAATAATCAAGGAAAATTCCTGAGAAGGACTATGATCTATCTGTGCCTTTAAGAATGGACATGCTTTTGGAGACCTACATTCTGAACACCGTGACTCTTGTATTTTTTTAAGAGGCATGTTTTTAATACTGAGGTTGGTATCACTGAGGGTTTTTTTTTTTTGTCCATTTCTTAAACATTATTAACCTTAGAGGTTGAATCAGTGGAGAAAGTGTAGGACACAGAAAATGAGGGCAAGGGAAAAATGAAAAAAATTGAAATTATTGCAGCTGTTTCTCATGTACTTCCCATCTACTATAACGTGCTTAGATTTGAGAAACACAACGGTAAACTAGCTTGTCAAAATAATAGAAAGTGACTGTTTTTCAGGATTAGAGGAGGCACATGGTTTAACTTATTATACATTTCAAAACATTTAAGATTCTGCTGTGATCTAAATATGCTACCTTTGCAGGAAATTTCCACATAGACCCACAGGATCCTGCTATCTGTGTGTCCATCCATCCATCTATTAAATAGCAACTTTATCCTGATGCCTCCACCAGGATTCCAACCTGAGGATTCTGCTGGGGAACAAGCTGAAAATCCAAGGCTCTATTTTGCCTTTGTTATTAGTTAATCATGTCTCAATGCAGAATTCCAGAGCCTATGCAGACATAGTGCCTCATATTTGGGCTCATATTGGAGCTCCAATGACTGGGCAGTTGATGTGTCCCATCTGGAGGGAGGAGCAAGTGGGGATACTCATGTGCTGAGCCCGACGCTCAAGGCTGACCCAAGAGCTAGGGCTGCTTCACACAGTCCGGAATACAGTAACCGTTTGCTCTTTACAAGGCTATTAAAATGTCTCACAGAATACTTATTGGATGAAAATCAGAATGTCCCATGAATGACATCAAAAATTTTTACAACAAAAATGAAATAATGCTATAGAAATTCAGTTTGGTTAAGAAACAGACTCATCAAATAATACCCTTCTTCACTTTCCTGAGAACAGAATTTGGCCACCTTTTCAAGGAACCGACACAGAAGTTTTGAGTGCCCAGTGATCTCCACAGGGCTTCACCAAGGGCGTGGGGTTAACTAGACCTCTCAACAAGACACTTTTCTTTTTTATAATCAAAACTGATGTCAGAAAGAGAGTCCAGACTCTTCTAATCACTTTCTGTAATCTTTGGTACTTATCAGAAATATGGACAAACTTAGCATTCATGCCAAATCTCATGGATAGGATGGCAAAGCATTCTGAAAAATTGTGTTTCTCTTTAAAATCTCAGCCTGTCGCTCTGAAAAGCCTATCTTGGTATATATACCTAACCTTCTCTTTATTACTTCCATTTTATAAGTTATATTGAAAGGTAAACACTTTCTTGTAGATAAATCTTGTGTAAGAAGACTTCTTTTGAGGATATAGGATGGATACTCTTATTTCTTTCTATAAGTGTAAATAAAAAAACCTAGTCATTATCTATAGAAAAGAAAAGAAAAGGTAGAATGGCTAGAGACCTCAGAATTCACAGAACACGGTGTTACATTTCCTGGGTTTTCTTTTAGTACTGAGATCCCAGATGTGGGCCTGAAGAAGCTGACAACCCAAAAAACACCAATGGATGCAAAGTCTCAGCAAAAACCTGCGTTCTCTTTCTGTCTCTGTCTCTGTCTCTCTGTCTGTCTGTCTCTCTCTCTCTCCAAAATGTAACAGAAAATGCCACCACCACCCCCTGCCCAGTATACCTCAGTTTCTTACTTGTCCAGGTCATAGTTTCCATTCCAGTCCCACATAGCTCGTAGCTATGATGCAGATTGTAAGAACAATCCCCAATTGCTCTACCTCTTTACTTCCTGTTTGCTTATCCCATATGAGCCCTAGGTTACCAGAGATTGGGACCTGATATTTTGGGAATGATCTCAATCAGTGCCTGTCAATGTAAATAAATCTCCCTCCAAACCCTGGGTGTCGTTTCAGTGTTTCTGCCTGCCATTGCAAAAAGAAAAGTAAATGCTCCCTGCAAGACAGAAAACTTTCAGACAGTAACAACTGCACTCTAACTAAATTCCTGTGACACTCCCACATGCCTGCATGCCAGTCAAAGCTGACTACCTGTAGACTTCCACCCCTTGAGAGCCAGGGCCTCCTCACAAGGCCACGGTGGCGTTAGAGGAAACTAAGGAAGGTGTTGGATCTGTCATCTCTGCCAACTGGTAACTATTATCCCCTGTCCCCTGTCCCCCGGCCCCCATATTATCAGAGGACACCTTGTGATGAAAACTGAACTCCGATTCCCACTAGGAGGATAACTTTAAATTTATATGGAAAGCAAAAGGAACTCAAATATCTAAAATAATTTTAAAAGGAAAAAATAAAGTCTACTCAATTTTCAGTCATAGCTACAGTGATGAAGACTGATACTGTCAGAGAGGTAGACATATAGATAGACCCATGACTGTGAACCTACAGTTACTGCAAAATAAAATCTTTAATTTGTAGTAGTTGCTGTTGTTTGTTTCTCTTTGTGTATGTAGTACTGGAGATCAAACCCAGGGCCTTGAGCCTGCTAGGAAAGTCCTCTGCCACTGAGCAATAACCCCAGGTCAAAAATTTTAAGCTATAAAAATGTATTTGTGCTACAACCAACTTATTCATATATGGCTCATTTGCTCTTTCATTTTATATTTATGTGAACCTGTTTTTATATAGAAACTACTACAGAAGAGTTGAGTTTTCTCTATAAAAAAATCTTCACAAGTTGAGGAAATAATTAGTTTAGTATGTAAATTGAAACTGAATTGTGGGTCATATTTGCATAATATTTACTGTTATACTTTCAAATATTTTGAATATGATTTTCAAAGTCAGAATTCAGGTGCAGAATCAAAATTCAGTCTGTAATGTAAATATTTTTAACTATTCTAGTCTGAATAATATTGCAGTATGACCAAATGAAAATTTGTAAATTCAGAAATAAGGGCTATATTTAGACTTATATAGTATGTTAGCTTAAGAAAGACCTTGTCTTAATCATTTGCATCTACAAATACTAACACTGAAATGGCCAGCACTGTTAGATAGATAGATAGATAGATAGATAGATAGATAGATAGATAGATAGACAGACAGACACATTTTCCATCTGGTTAACTCAATTATTACTCCTAATACAGTGTTTTGTTTATATGTGAATAATCCATGTATTTAAGTTTTTGTATGCCCCAGCAACATTTCAGAAAAAACTGCAAAAATTTTGATCCTCCAATAATATCATATCAAAATCAAACTTTTATACAGCCATGTAAGATTAAAAAACACATCTACATAAGGGATAGCATTTTATCTTTCAACAACCCCTTAATTGGAATGATTGTGCATATCACTTGGGATTTATAAGTGACTTTTCCAAGACTATCCAGCAAGGAAACATCAAATACTAACCCAACTCCAGCTCACAGCCCTGAGCCTAGCAGCTTTTCCAATCACATCTGATTTCCAATATCTGAATATTTCACACTCACAAAGTAGAACAATTTATTGAACAAAACTTTAAGGATAATGACTTCATAAAAGATAAACAATTGTAAAAGTAATGCTCCACTATTTGTTGTGCTGAATACAATATCAACTAAGCATTACAGACATTTATTTGAGATGTGGACTTAGCTAAAATAGATATTATGTAGTCACCTTGATTTCAACTGGAAAAAGGAAACTACCTCCAAACCCAGAACATAAGAAAGCAAAGAAAACTGGAAACACGTATCTGAAAATGACTTGGTAATTGCTTTAAAATATGAGGCACTGTTTTATAATTTAAATCTCCCTAAGGCCTGGATTCCTTGATCAGTCACATGCAGAAAGTAGTATCTCTGTGTCAGTGAATGATTTCAGCGGCTCAGCTTCTCAGTGGTAGAAACAGCATATGTCGTTTAAAAAAAAAAAAAAGATTACATTAGTTTGTACATGTTTTTCATCATCACCTAGTTGTCCTTTCTCACCTACTGGAGCATGTCTATGTCCTCATAATTTGCATTCTTAACATGCGAATAGCTTCTTTATTCTCTTGTTGAGTGCCTCTTCCCTGAGGTGGCCCAGCGATGCATAATTGTCCATGTCCAAGCTATCGATCAAACGCGATCTAATTTGCAAAAGCAAGGAAATACAAAGTAGGTTGCACATAATTCAGACCTCGTGCTGTGATGATTAAGTTATCTGGTTCTGGATTTCATGTTTTCCTGTTTTCTACTTAATATTCAGCATGCTGTCTCTTCACAACAAATACAGTCCTTACCAGGCCATTTGGGGTTTTTTGGATGCCATCTCACCTTCCCTTTAAACACAGTCACACAGATCTATTATTATTTAGACACCTAAGGGTTTTCTGTCTTCTTTTCCTTAACTTATGAGCACCATTCTGATAAGGATGTGCCGTGGCACTCCAGGTTCTTTTGTTGTCCCCTCCTGAGACTTGGACAAGCCATGTACTTCTCCAGAAGGTTATAAGTCAAGCCAGTTTTGAGTTCAGCAAGGCTTTCAATATTCTTAACACTATTTTTCAAGGGCCCCAAATTTGTGTTTGTCACAAAGTATTCAACAAATTCTCATCCAGTGAATAGAATAAAATTTATAGCAAAGCTAAAGAACCACTATTGTGACCATTAAATTAAATCAGAAATATCTGCAGAAGTTTGTCCAGCCTAACCTGGGTTCAAGGTCAAGCATCATGCTCTGTCTCTGCTTGGTTAAGAAGATGAAGTAGATGCAGGACCATCAGGATGATGTATGAATGCTGATCTTGTCTAACATGCCCTAGAAGCTGATTTCTAAATCACAGTCTGGGACAGTTTTGGAGGCTAAGAACACCATCAAGATGGATATAAAGTACTATAACTGTACTCTAGATTAGAAATCCTCACGGTGTACCACCAGACTAGAAGCATCATCACCTGGGAGCTTGTTAGAAGTGTTAGAAACTCTAAAGGTAGAGATGCCATAGCCTGTGTTTTCATAAGCCCAGATGCGTGTTCATGTTGGGGAATCACTACTCCAAAGAAAGGATGGACAGCTCTCATTAAGTTTTCTGTCCTCCTCTCCTACTTCTCCCTGGCTTGCTCAGCACCAAGCACACTGACTTGCTGACTAGGTCCTAGCCATGCCCTCCCTTGCAGCCTTGGCATTATACTGGAACTTCATACACTCCTCCTCTGATGTGCACAGCCAACCCCCTTTCGTCCTTCGTATCTTTGTTCTAATGCTGTCTTCTTAATGAGGTCTACCTAGCACCCCTACTTTACATTACACCTTGTTCTATTCTGCCTGCAGCAGTACTCCTGAACCCCTTTCTTCTGCTCTTTTTTTAAACCTATAGTATTTCTTACATATTAGATAAGGGGTTTTTGTGCTATGCTTTTTAAAATTTTTTTATTTTAAAGAAAATTTAAAAAGTAATAATAATACAGAATTTCAAAACAAGATGATAGGAATTTAACAATGGTTATTATATTGCATCTTGTTATCTTCAAAATAGTTGCACAGATTACCAGATATAGGCATGCAAAATTGATCAATATAAGCACTAACTGTTCCTTTCAATGAACTAACAGAATTAGTAATATATTTGTCTTAGCTATCCTCCATATGGGATTTTTGTGCTTTTTGTTAATTGTCTATGCTATTGGATCTTCTAATTATGATCTCCACAGAACAACAATTCTACTTTGTTCTCTGAGTGCACAGAATAAGTAGTAAGAGGTAGTAGCCATTCACTAAGTAATTGGTAAATAGATGACTACCCAGAGGAATCCCTGGATCTAAAAAGAAGACACTGTTCCATAGACAAGTTAGTGAATTTTAATCTTCCTTCACAGGAGAATCCTTTCTTATAACCAATTTACTTACTACCCTCTTTGTGCTGCCCTGTGAATCCAGGTATGTTCTGTTCAGAAGGATAAGGGTGCAGTAAAGGAGTAAAAGATGCAGAAGAGGTTCAGGAAGGAGATTGGGTAGAAGTCAAAAATATTCGTGCACACTCATGGTTTGATTTTGGTTTTGCCTTTCAGATTGTGATTTTTGAGCTTCAAAATAAGTGTATTTTGACTTAATTAACTTTCCTAAGAGTATTATGAGGCAGATAATGTTATAGGCAGCTGAGTTAGTTAGAAATATTATAGACCGTTAGACACGCTAGGCCCTCTAGGGAGCCAGCACAGAGGACTCAATGTCTTGTGACCTTACAAAAGACAGGCACTTTCTGCTGTGGGCCAGATATCAAGACAAAGGATCAAGCAAATACACCAACATGGTAAGGACTGACAATCTAAATGGTTCCCTATCACCCTGAGGAAGTCAGGAGTCACCATCCCAACCCCCGCTGCAGAAAAAGTCACTGCTGTTAAGAATGCCCACATACTACCTGACTCGCTTCCCCATTTGTTCCTGACTTAATCAATTTCACCTGAGCAATTAATCTTATTGGTTAACCACAGTTCTGTCCCACGTTATGCCCGCATTGTGAGTTCCCATTTTTCTCTGCCTTAAGCCGGCTCATCTCATGATTTTACTCCACAAAAGTCCCTAGAAGAAACAGAGTCTTTGGCAGCCTGCTTAGGATCTCTTCTGTCTCTCTCAGAAAGAAGCTTTCTTTGTCTTAATAACTATATTCTGCTCTTAACCTCATTGTTCCTAAAATTCATTCTTTGATTTTACAAAACATGAACTCGTCATGGACATATAGTAGATTGAGAGTTTCATTCCCGTATATCATTACCACACTTACTATTCTTTATAAATGAAAAACTGGGGGACCAGAAGGTTAATATCTTTCCCAAGATCACATAGAAGGTCTATGGAATAAATAGCATTTGAATTTGGCATTCTGGCTTTCTAGTGTAACCCTTGATAGCCACAAAAATAGCAAATTAATCATTCCAAAATTAATGAGTTATGCCTATGAATTAGCAGTTAGGAAGTTTTGATTTTTTTTCTTTGCAGTTATATCTTCCCTGCTACCTATCTCAGCACATGACTGTCCTCATTGCTCTTCTCTCCACCTGCTGCCCAGTCACATGAGCTCCAACATGAGGCAAAGTATGAGGCCCTGTGTCTGGAGAACCTGCAGCTAGACATGCTTAAGTAACAACCATGATAAAATAGCCCTGGATTTTAATCTTCAAAGGGATACTATTTCCTGCTCTCATTACCTTCTGTCAATCCCGTGCCCTGGGTGATGTTACCAGAAGGAGAGTGCATGAATGGCTGGATGGATAGGTGGGTGGGTGGATGGATGGATGGATGGATGGATGGATGGTCAAGAGTAAAAGTTTCGTGCTGGATATTTCTTTCAGCTCTAAGATACCTAAAGAGTCTCTTGAAACTTCAGCAATGAATTAAAAGTTTTTGGTTTTCTTCTCAACTTAAATCTGTCAAGTAAGCCTGAGGTTTTGAAATTCAATCATGTAAAAGAGATCAGATAAAGAAAACTGAATGATAAGGACTTGTGTCTCTGAGAACTTTTAGCCACAGGAGTGTCTGTCTCTGCCCATCCCTTTTCTTTCCCCAGAGAAATAAAAAGCAGTTATAAGCAGAAAAGTAGGAGCTTGCTGGGCTGTTCCTTTTTGTTCTAAGTGTGAAGCTAGAGGGATGAACCCCCTTAGCCTCAATGGTTGTATCCCAGTTTCCGTAAGTAATCAGGACCTGTGATAAAAGCAAATTTTAAAAAATATTTGCCTAGAATGCAAAGAATGCAGGAAGAATGCGGAAAGAATGCTGAAAGAACCCCTGTTCTTCCTTCTTGCTTCTTTCTAAATCTATCAAATGCTTTTTGGAGAAGACTTCTGTTAATACGTAAAGATAAATTCATATAAACAGGTGATACCTCGGCAGATCTCCTGAAGATTCTAGAAGATGCAGCCTTCTCCTTATGCAGAATAGTTCCAAGCTGCTATATCACATCCTGCCTCTGCTGTTGAACTGGTTGGAGCATATCAGCACAGAACTTTAGAGAGGTGGTCATTTATCCTCATTAGGGCTGTCACAGTCATGCCTGCCGAGAGGGAGCCCCTCTCTGCACCCGGGGATCTGAGCCTAGCTCCCGAATAACAGTCCGATCCCCAAGAGCAAATGGTGCAATGGTGCCATCAGAACCACCGATGAACTTCATCAAAAATATGAATTTCTGGATCTATTGCTAGAGATTCTGATTCATTTGCTCAGAGATGAAACCCTGAATGTAATCTGTGACTCTGAAGAGTTCCTCAGGTGATTATGTACAGCCAAGTTTAAGAATTACTACTAAAAATAAAATTAAATTAAATTAAATAGAGACTAAAACTTTTGATTCAGATCTATTAAAATACAATAGACTTTAAAAGATGAAAGTGTCTTTATTATTTGATGAAATGTTATATTGTCATGTTAACACTCCAAAAACTTAGAAAAAAAAGTAAGAATTTATCACTGCAAAACCTTATTTCCCAGAGATAATTCTTGTTACAGTTTTAAAGAACATTTTTCTAAAACACTTGACATGCAAGTGACATGACATGTTTTTAATTGATGTCAGTTTCCTTTGATAAATTATATACATGAGTAATAATCATCTATTAAATGAATATGTATTCTAATAACAGACTTTGGTAAATATTGCAGCAAAATTAGTAATAATATAAAGGTCTGCATAGGATTAAAAAAACCTGATAGGTAGGTAGTTAATGTTTACTGAGTAATACCCTGACTCACTCCATAGTAGAATTTTTCCACTTAGTGGTAGCTGAAATATCAAGTGAACCAGAAACCTTCAATATGAAGGAAGCAAAAGCATATGTTAGGAAAATGTTTCAATAGGTGAAAGAATAGGATTGTCGGGTAAAATACAGAATTTCAAATGTGAATTTCAATTATTCTTTAATGTATATTGTCCCTGTTTATCTTAAATTCAAGTTCAATTAGAAAAAACTGCACTTTTATTTCTAAATTGAGCAACCCTAGAAAGAGAAGATCCACACTTTGCCAAGGCAGAGATGGCCATGATGGAAACAGAAGATAGGCAGATATATGAGCAACCTCCACGTCTACAAACTAGATCAAGACAAAGATTTACTGACTCTTACATGTCTTAGAACTTGACAAAACTCTTCCACATCAAACCTTAACCTACTCTACACATTCTACATTTCCTGGTCCAGTGCCTGAAAGACTCAAACAAGAAGATCTTAACACAGGGTAAGACCCTTTCCATTTGGACATTTTCCCTTCATTCCCCTCTTTGTCCTCAAAATCCCTTCCGTATATCTCCTATTCTACAGCAATGCCAAATTTGTCTTTTCTGCCAACCTTATCACCACACTTTTGCACATACTAGGTCTCTTGCTTGGCCTTAGCCCTCTGCCCCTAGAGCATGCCTATCCTCTATCTAGAACCCATGTACCATCCTTTGTTCTCTGTGAACTCTTTCCTTGCTACCAGGGCAGTTTGTAACTCCCTGTACTTTATTTAATGCTTTGTACAAAAGCTCCCTACAGTCCTGGTTTATTGTCCCTACGTGGTGCTCAATACATGTTGGACTAAATGAACAGAGGAGAAATAAAGGGCTGGTGGCTGAGGGTGTGGCTGTGCTCATCTAAGAGACAAGCATAGTCTCTACAAGAGGCCCTGTTCTTCCAGAGTTATACCTTCCCTGGCCTTGGAAAAGCAAAACTGGACAAAACACACTACGCGTTATATATTACACTAAACAGCTTTGCCCCAGAATGAGAGAGAGGTGCCCTTAAGCACAATTTTTAGCCTAAATAGCAGCCTCCCCCCAACAACTTTCTCGTCTATAGAATAAAAATAATCTCCTTATAGGATTTTTGTAATAATTAAAGGATATAGTATTTTAGGGTATTTAGAAGAGATCTTGGCACATAGTAAATGTTCAATAAACATTAGCATTGATATTAATCAACTAAAAAAGACAGACAAATTCAATATACTAGGGTAGGTACCTGAGTAGATTCACTGAGAGGCCCTTAGACTGACTTTGGAGTTCAGAAAGGACATGGTAGAAGGGTTTCAGCAAAGAGCCCCTCCTGGACAATCAGGCTGTTTTCCTTAGGCGTTTCCTCCCTCTAGCTGATTCATGCTGCGTGTCCCTCAAAACAAGACCTATCTGAAAAATAAGCATCCCAGAAAACTAGAGACTAAAAATAGCAACCCCAGTCAGCCTCTCCTTGCCACTAAGGTAAAGAACAGTGATGGCAGGTGAGGCAAGGGTAGGTGATTGGGGCGGGCATTTTTAACCTCTAGTTTTCAAGGCTGATTATTTTCTGGCTAGGTCTTATTTTGGGGGGAAAGAAGGTGTTAGCTTTTGATAATGCATAAGTTTCTATAGAACCCAAATCTAATGCCAAGCCTGCCCAGAAGCCTAATCTAAATGTAGGTCCCTAGCCCAGAATATGCCAGGACCGGAACACACACACACACACACACAGAGTGTGCAGAGTATGGATTCTGGAGAACACTGCCTGTTTTATCCAGCAGCTATGTGAACCTGGAAATGCAGTTTGACTTCGGTGGACCTCCAAAACCTCATCCAAGATGCTCCTTCTGAGAAGAGATAGGGGAGCAATAGTATGATAGATGTCCCCAACCGGCCTCCCTGGGTAGATCAAGGGACTCAACACAAAGCCAAGATATATGAAGGCTCCTCTAGAAAAGAGGCCTTGACTCTTTACCACGCCTACCTGTCTGAATGAAGAGATCTGAGGCGAAAACTCTGTTGGGAAATGTGGTGCCCTTCTCAGCAAGCGTGAAGGTGGAAAGGTACATGGTTACGTCGTGAGGGTTTGTAGAGTGTTTCTGCTCACTCTGTTTCTTTCTTTTCTGGATGTGTCTAAGGTGGTGTAAGGTAAAAGCCAGGGGGTTGCTTGCAGAGGTCTTGCTGGGAGAGGCTGACCTGGCACCTCCCCCACCCCACTCGCCCTCCCACCTCTGGTCTCTGCCACTGCATTTCTTCCTCTGCCCCACCCTTACCCACCCATTCAGTAGGAGGTAGGGTGTAGAAAGTGCCAAGACCATCCACAAAATCACTTTGAGTCAGTCAGGGTATTGCCCTCCACTTACCCCTAGCTGTCCCTGTGTGGGAAAGGAGCCCTGACACACCACCAGAAGGCTGTGGACTCAGGATGTAGCTGCCTCCTCTCTTTGTTACTGTGTAAGTTAAATAGATTCACAGGCTTCCTGTGTTTACACGGCTGAAGAAATGGCAATTCGGTGAAAAAAGGAAAGTGGCCAAACAAAACCTAGATGCAGGCTTTGATGGCTGGGAAATTAAGAAGAGACAATCACCAAGTAATTTTTCCTGAGTGTGTTTGCTTTGTCTTTGAGCATTTTTCCCTTGCTGTGTCAATGGGTTAATTGCCTTCTGACACTGAGTGACAAAAAGACACATTGATCTGCTCAGATAAAGCAGAGCTAACTGAAGAAAGTTAGCAATGGAAATATTGGACTCAGTCCATTCCGGGTAGCATATGACAATTGAAATTATAGTCAAAGTGACCCTACACTCACACATAATGTTTCTAAGAGTTTGGGTTCTGTGTCCATTACAAGTGATACAGGAATCTATGTACTATGAATTCTGAACATCACTGTATGATGGAGAGCTATGATGTCCATCTCTAGAAAATTTAACATCAACATCTTTGACACAGAGGGAAGCCAACTGTTTCTATATTTCACTGTATTTTTATTTCTGAATATAAACTCAGATGACTTAGTGCATTTATTCCTGAAATACATTTACCCAAATTGTTTAGTCTCCTAGGTCCTTCAGTAGGAGCAGTGCCTGATACAGTAGGAAGCCTAGCTCTTTGCCGAGTTGGTCATTGTGTCATTACCTTCATAGGAACGACAAATGAGAGAATGTTAGATCTCCAGCTCTGTATAGACCCAGAACCTAATTCTCTTAAAGTAAGCTCTAGAGCCTAATTCTCTAAAAATGCCCCAATTCTCTCAATTTCTGAAGAGCTCTCTGGCCAGCATCTGTCATAAATTCAAAGGAAAGTACTACAAATGCCCAGTTAGTGGCAAAGCAAATGAGATTAAATTAACCACTGGCAGAGACAAAGTTTGCTAGTAGAAAGAGTTGTATGCATGAAAAAGTGTCTCTAAGTACTAGTCCAGAGAGGACAGACTGTCCTGTATTGACCAAGTGTCCTTGAGCTGGCAGGCATGGAGTGGAGCAATTCTCACAACTGTTGAGCGCCTGCCACTCCAACTGTCGAAATAGACAAACAGATGTTCATGGTTGTCAATTCAAGAAAGTGAGGGACAGCGTATATGAATCATCCAGTGGTGCTCATTCAGTGAAGATTATTCCCGCTTCCTCGGCAAAGCTGAGTACAGACTATGCAGACACTGGGGCACATGAATAACTATGTTATCATGTAAATTTCATCAACTTCAAAGAGAATCTATCAACTTGCTTCCACATTTGAACTTTAAGTAAGATTGAAGTCTGTAGTTCCACAACCAGAGATAAGATTTAAAAGGGTAAAAGTTCAAAGAGGGTAGACTAAGAAAGGAAGTGACATCCATTTTACATGTACAAGGCGTTCTGTGTTGTATCTTACAAATTAATTCTTACGTAATGGTTACAATTGCACTTCCTGGTAGGAAACAGATGAAAGGTTTAAACTAATAACAAGGGGGAGATTTTGGTAAAGACATTATTTACAAATATATGGAGCAGGGTTTAAGAAAACTAACAAGGGCAGTACCCTGGGCGTAGCAAAAGTGAGGGGTATCTTCAGTCCTAGGTGTCAGCAAATGGATAACAGCAATCAAAGAGAGTAGTAATATATGTAGTCCTGTTTGACAGGGAATATGACCTAGTAGGGAGGTTTCCAGCCCGCTAGGAGTGACTCTATGGAATAAATACCTCACCCTTCACCTCCTATCCCCCAATCTCTACTGGTACTCCCTGTTGGCTAAAAAACAAAAACCTGAATCCAAGAATCAGGGAATCCTATTGATGTGTCTCCCACATTATGGTGGAAAAAAGAGAAAAGCAGATTTGAAGGAGTACCCCGGGGTCCTTCAGCCCTAGAGATATGTAATTATCCCCGCTTCCCAGTGCAATCTAAGGCTCAGAGAGGATGAAGTCCACAGACAGACAGCTCAGCTGAAGGACTCCAGAGGACTCTTGTTCACCAAGTAAAATGGGCAGGATCTGGGAGAGATGAACTGCTGAAATAAATTCACACTGAGGTGCTAAAAGCCTGCGGCAGGAGGGAGGAAGATGAACATGTCCTAAGAAATGACAACTGAGGGAGTGCAAGCCATAGAAGATGAGGAAGGATGGGGAAGGGGAGACCAGAGCACATGCAGGTAGACTACCATGGCCTAGCCAGGACACATCCTTTGCCTTCAGGAGTTGTGCAAAACCAGGTCCCAAGGCATGAGGCAATGCTCAGACTTGTGCATCAACCCATGGTTACCTGTACCTTTGAGATGAAAACTTTAAATTTCTGAGCATTCATGAATACACTTGTAACGAGGTTAGTATCTGCCGTGGAAATGTATGGCATTTGGTTGTTGTTCAATGAACTAAACTGAACAGAAGTGATTTCTCCTTAGGACAAACCCAACCCCACACAAACCAAAATCCGGGAACCCAGTTAGGCTTCGTGCGGAATGGAAAAGAGGTGTAGGCTGGCATTATAGAAGCTGAGTTGAGGTCTTGACTTTTCTACACCACCAGTTCAGTTTCCTACACTATTTTGTTGGTCAGCTTTCTGTACTGGAACAAAAATACCTGGCACACACAATTTAAAAGAGAAGATGTTTGTATTTATTCACTTTCAGATGGTTCAGCCCATAGTTGGCCATCTCAAAGGTAGAAGCAGTGTGGGGAAAGAGTCTGGCAGAGGAAAGTTGGTTATGGCAACCAGGAAGGACAGAGAGAACAAGAGACCCAGAAAAAATATAAACTCTTGAAAGACAGGTTCCCAGTGATCTATTTCCTTCAACTGGCTCTGCCTTCTAACAGATGATTCAGCTAATGAATCCATCAGTGGACTAACGCATTGATGAGGTTAGTGCCCTCACGATCCACTCACTTCTTCCAAAAGTCTCTGGGGAGATTTTGTTTGTTTGTTTGTTTGTTTGTTTGTTTGTTTTTATATTGTGTTTTTTAAAATTTTAAAACAAAGCCAAAAAGAAAAGACATAATCAGGGGTTGCAAGGAGAACAGTTACATACAGGACACATAATTTGTAGCATTATTTATAATGGTCGCCCAAGAAGTCGAATACAAAGAAAGTGCAAGAAATCTGTCTACAACACTAGGCCTAGAAAATCCATCTGAGGGCTGGATCCCATGGCAATAACCTACATGAGTTCAGCTGAAGACCTAGAGTCCATGACAATGAACCATGCAAATCTATTTCACGAATCTGCTCTGGGAAGGCCCAAAGGTCAGCGGTAGAAACTAGAAAGTCTCTGCCAGTGGGTTGAAGGATCTGTGCCAGTAATTTGAGGCCTCTGCAGTGGAGCCAAGAAGCGACACTCAAAATAAGGACCAGGGCTCCCCCAAAAATTACCACAGCCATCCTCAGTGACAATGAGGTCCCAGGCTCCTCTGGCAATGAGAACATTTGCGTTCGTATCAGGAAACCAGTGTGACAAGCTTCTCCAGGAGACTGAACAGCACACATCTTCCCCTCTGGAGCCAGGAAGTGACTCCCAAAATAAGGACCAGAGCTCCCCAAAGGGAACCGCAGCCATTCTCAGCAACAAGGTCCCAAACTCCTCCAGTGATAACAGTAGAGTTCATATCAGGGGACCCAGCCTGACAAATTCCTCTAAGAGAACCAACAGCTCCAAACAACACTCACTTAGAACTCACAGTGCTGCTCTTCCTCTGCAGATCTCATTTGTGTGCTGGCAACTTTCCTCAGGTGGGCCACCTACCCTCAGCACCACACTGACCCAGTTCAGCTGGTGTCTCAGCTGACCACCAGTTTTTAATCCACCACAAACTAAAACCAGTGGTACAAAATTTCGAATCAACATCATAAGAGATTAATAGTAGTTACTATATTGCGTATTGTTACCTTCAAAGTAGTTGCTCAGATTACAAGATATAGGCATGAAAAAATGATCAAACAATGAAAGCACAAACCATTCTTTTGATGAACTGAGATTATTAGTATGATTATTTATCTTGTGTTTGTGTGTGTGTATATCCTTTCCCTACTTTCTTTTCTTATATCCCCCATCCTAGTTGTTCTTTCCTTTTTAGCAGTTTCTTTCCCTTTCACTTTCACAAAGTCTATTGTACATTTTAGATCTTACATACTCTTTTAATTTTTACACTAAAGGGACAAAATGATTTTTACACATGTGAATCTGACTTATTTCACTGATGAGTATCCATTTACCTATAAAAGCCTTAAGTTTGTCCTTCTTTATAGCTGAGTAGTACTCCATTGTATAAAAATACCACAAGTTTTTTAGCCATTCAGTGGTTGATGGGCATTTGGGTTGTTTCCAAGATTTAGCTGTTACAAATTGTGCTGCTACAAATCTGAGTGCATGTATATTGCTGTGGTACGATGCTTTTGATTCTTCTCAGAAAATATCCAGAAGGGGAAAAGCTGGGTCAAATGGACTTTCAAGTCCAGTGTTTTGAGCACATTCTACACTGATTTCCACAGTGGTTGTACCAGCCTACATTTGGGGAAATTTTTTAAACAAACCATAATATCTATAAAACAGGGACAACATTACCAGCCCAATACATACCATATGACTTTATTGTCAAAATCAAACAACATTAAAGTGAAAATGTGAGCTACAAAATATGTAAAACATGAATTATCTTTATTTAGATTATGCAGACCTCATTTTACTTTATTCTAAATCAGACAAAAATGAAAACCAAGGTTTGAGTTGTGGAAAACCCCTATCTTGGTTTAAGAAATTTCCTGATTGTTGCATCATTTTCAGCCCACTCAATACCTATAACCCCAGGATCTAGTACAGGGTTGAAAGACAGAAAAAAATTGCTTAAAATCTAAATATAACTTTACATTTTGTAATTCATTTCTTGGCAGCAATCCTGATGCAGCTGAGTGAAATGTAATAATAAACTAACATCTGTCTTTGTCTTTTTTTTTAAACTTCCCCCATTCCCATGTTTCTAATAAAATTCTAGGCAGCCTAAGAATTCTGGGCACATTCTCTGGTGGTGACTGTAATAATTTTTTGAATAGGTTTAGTCTGGGGACACAAGAAAATCAGTTAGATGAATTCATCTCTCTCCTGCTGTCCCTTATGCAAGAAACTCTGTCACAAGTGGAAAAACAGTGAGATCACTCAATTAACCAGCATTGCGGAGCCACAGTGCCAACACTGTGCCGAGGTCAGGGATACTGAAATTAGTGAAGGTAGATGATGGAGCCCTGTGCAAGCTGGTGCACAGAAAAATGGGAAAGTTGTTCAGATAAATCAGTAATTGAAGTTCAGTGTGATCATTCCACAATGATAAAAGCAAGCAAATCAATCACTTCTGTTTCTCATTGTCATGGATCCAGATCCAGAAAATGAGAGTTTTTAGGTAATAGTTTTCCATGAGGTTATTTAAATATGGTATAGACAAAGGAAGTTAATTTTATAGATGATCCAAAATAACAACAAAAAAAACATTAAAATAATCAAATTATAAATCAGCTCCTTTCTGACCTAGAAAATTTTAAATGGAATTTGGTGATACAGCCACTGATTTGATACAATTTTTTTCTCTCCCACAAAAGAAAAATATTCAAGGGACACAGGTAAACAAAACATCCACCACCAGGACCCCTCCAAAATATTCCAACAGAGAGCTCCACACTAAGTGTCAAAATTTATATGAAGCTAAAATCTTTAGTTCCATAGCAAGAGATAAGATTTTAAAGGGTCAGGATTAGAAAGAGGATAAAAACAATGACTTCAGGGCTTCAGAGAACAACATCTTTTTGACAAGGATTTTAATCAGATATATTACTAATCTGCCAAAATTAAATTTCACAGTCACACATGGACAGGGTATTGAAATGCTTGCAAAATGAATTAAAATCCCAGTAGTTGATTTACCATTCTGAAACTAGTTTTGAACTCCTGATTGAATTCAGAGGTAGGTTGATCACAGACTTTCAGAATTAAAAGGATAGAGATCTTTCTGATCAAGTCCATAATCCTTGAAGAAAAGGTAACTGAGTTTCTGAGAAGTCAGGGATTTGGACATGGTCACTAAATGGTTAATGGTAAACTAGGTCTTAACTAACAGTCTACATTTGAGGCTAACCATAAAAACTTAACTTATCAGGACATAAAACAGCAGTCAACCCACTCATATAATCACACGGGTAGAAAACTAACAGTTTCAGGTATATCAAGCTTTGAAGAAATACAGTTAGTCAAACTAGCAAATTCAAGTTAAAATTTATTTTAGTAATTAATTAGAGTCCTTTAATAGAGACTCTAGTCACTCTGAACAGGTGAGTAGGTAACTACAGGATGCCAGAAGGAACAAAGCAGAGCAACGTACCAGGGACTCACTCTCCAAGAAAAATAATCAGAATCATTCTACCCTGTGTTCTCTACCCCAGGTTTGTGGGGGTACCAGCAAATGGGATACCAGCCTTGTGCCACAGGGCCCTTGTTTAGAAATTCTCAACTCTCAGTCTAACCTTTTAAGTGAAAATCACTGAGCCCAATGCAGTTGCTTCATGAAACAGGGAAGCTTAGAACTGTGACATTTGTGGCACAATGCTCTCACATGAATCTCCCTATTAATTATGATCATGAAATATGGCAGAATTGGCAGCCTCTGTAAATATTTTTCTGGGAGAATTGGTTCATAATCACCATAGAATACACAGATGGTCTAATAATCCCTTAGCTTTAGGATTTTACATACTAGTCACTTTTCACTGCTAACTTTCTACTTTCCCACATAAAGATATATTGTAAACACAATTCCATATCACAAAACAAGTATGATTTTAACCCCCTATTAAATATAATTGAGGTGTAAAATGAAAAAAGAAAGCAGCACCTTGAGTTAAATCAGTTCAACTTTATGGAAATGTTTATTGTCCTTATTGCTACATGTCACACTGGACCAGGGGAAAGTTTGTCATGACTCTCCAGTGAGCCCCTATGCATACATGGAAATTATGACCTTACTCCATCAAAAAATACCTCTACCAAACACTTATTACTGTATCTACTGACTACTTTAGCAGGAAACAGATTCCAAATGAGACAGTTCGACAAACTTCCATAAAGCTGGCACTTGGAGAGAAGCGCAGAGCTAAGGAGAGAGGATGTGAGGCAGCTTGACAAACACCAACAGGGCGCTGTCCCCACAGCAGTATGTCAGAGCGTGGCTGAATTTTAAGTCTTACTAACTGACCCGATATTTTCTAAAAACCTCCAGCCTCAATATCAGCATGTTAGATGTTTCAGTACTTGAAGTCACATATAAAATTATTTTTTAAGATAATGGTATAAAATGAAAATAATTCTACAAAGGAAGTCTATAGACTTCAATAGAACTAGAGCTACAATAAATTTCTTGCCTTTCTGGACCTCAACTTCTCCATCCTAAAATAGATTACTTTGGTTGTCTAGGACTCCATGAGCAAAAGATAGCTGGTATTCTAAATAATTCCAGGTATTTTTCTAGTTATCTTTCAAGTGTCTTTCCCTTTTATTTTTTCTATGTACTTGCTCTATTAAGTCACCTGCAAAGATGGGAGAGTCCAATAATAAGCCACTTTAATTTTTATAACAGTTAATATAGAATTACTGACTCTACTATCCTTTTTTTAATACAGAATTGAACCTAGAGCCTTTGCACTGAGCTATAGTCACCAGCCTTTTTTATTTTTTATTTGTAGACAAAGTCCCATTAAGTCACTAAGTTCCCCAGTCTGGATTCAAACTTGAAGTCTTCCTCATTCTTCCTCTCAGAGTGCTGGCATGCATGACCATCTTTTGTATCCATCATATCCATCATATCTAGACCATATATGAGCTAGATCAAATAGGTGCTAAGGATTCAAAGTAAGAACAAAAGGTAGCCCTTACTCTTGAAGACCTTTCGATCCAATGAGAAAATGGATCCTTAAATAAACATGTCAGTCAAGTCATATATAAAGTATAGGAGAATATAAATACAGTTGTTAAATTTTCCAGCAGAGGAAGGACATCAAAAGAAGTCCCTTCAAAACTACAGCTTGTTAAGTTGATCCTCCAACAATCAGTAGGCATATACCAGGTAGGCTGAGGGGCAGCACCCACCTGCAAATGTTCTGGGCCTGGGAGCAGTTGTATGTTTAGAGAGCAGTAAGTAGTTCCGGGTGAATAGGTCATGAAATACGGAGAAGGGAAGGGAACAAATTGGCAAAAATAGATCAAAGGAAGGTCCTTTATGTCATTGGCAGAAGCTGGTTTCTATCCATAAATATTCATTATCCTTTTCTTTAGTAAAAGAATGTCCATGATTTAGCGGAGTATGTGTCCACTAAGCTAAGGATTGTATTTCCTGCTAGCCTTTCTGGCACCTTGGTGTGACTTTGTGACTCAGTTCCAGTCAATGAGATTGTAAGTGATAAGTGATACTTCCAGGATCTGCTGCTCAAAAGCCTAGTATGAGCTCCTCTGGGCCTGCGCCCTCCCCAGTAGTTAGAAGAGGAACACAACAGGAGGAGCAACTTCAAACCTAGAGATGACAGAGTTGCCCTGCTAGCCCTTGTTCCTTCCTTCTGAATGAAGTCACAGTTGTTCTATTCAAACCACTATATTTAATGCATTGTAAAAGCACTGAGAACTCATTGACACTACTGAATCCTGGAATTTGTAATTTACGTGGTAAATGATGGGAAAACCATAGCATAAAGGGCAAGAACCTAACCAGGCATGAGTTATACCAAGGAAGAATCAAAAGGAAGAGACTCTGGCAGAAGGACAGGTGTGGATGGACCTGTACCATAAGAGGCAGGTAAGTGGCAAAGTTGAAATTCCAGTCCAGCTTACCTGTCTCCAAAGCTGATGTTCTTCCCATCGCCTCGGTCTCTAAGAGAAGACATAGAATAGTGTGGCAAACAGAAAGCAGCAGATGGGGTGAAAGGCTTTATAGCTTACAGAGCCTCAGTAAAGCAGAGGAATTATCTATTCACTTACTCATTAAGCAGGCATGAATCCAAGATCTTGTGAAGGGCGATGGGCTGTCATTGACCTGTTTTTGGTTTGTTTTTCTGAATTGAATTCAGTATTGTTTTTCTTGTTCCTTTCAAAAGAGCTGGTTCAGTTTGCTTTCAGACTCTGAATATCAAATGTGGTCCAAAGACACTGGCAGTGAGTATCTCCAGCTAGCTTTCATCTTCCTGTTTCCATTGGAGCATTCTTGTACCATTTTCCGAATCAAATACATACCGTTTGAGGCTTGAAGACAAAGCTATTGGCAGATGTTTTGTAAAGCCGGACAACTGTTTGTATCACTTTCAGTCATCATTAATGTGATGTTTCATTGTTTACTTGGACCAGTGACCTACCATGGAATAACATTTAAAATTATTGTATATCACTGTTTGCGTGGAGAATGGTTTAATTGAAATTTCTATTCTCAGTAGTGCTATAACATGGAGTTGTAAAATACTTGTCATTGATCAACAAAGATCATGGGGAAATAATCATATAAACAATTTGGAAATTTATTTAACCTTCTGTGGCAGAATTATTTGTGTTTCGAGCATGGACCTCCAGGCATGATGACACTATAATTTTATCTAGCACTTCACCAGTTACACCCCCCCAAAATCCATATTTATTGCACCACTTTATCCTCTTAAGAACTCTAGCAGTAAGCAAGATAGGCACAATCTTCAACTGAAATAGAAGTAGGTTCAAATGGTTAGGTGACTTGTTCAAGCCCTTCTAGCTGGTAGAGTCTTAGAACTCAAAGAAAGTTATCTTTTTGGTGTGACTTTCCTTCCATTACAAACTACCCTAAGTATGTAGCAATATGTGATAACATCAAAAAGAAAAGGCAGTATTTTTACCCTCTTTGTCTTAATACATTTGTCCCCTTCCAAATATCTCACTCACATTATTTTTGCAAAAGTGTCACTATTTCCAAAGAGACAGAAGCACCTGTAATATTAGTGAAACATTCTTACAGAAACTGAAAGCACCTTTCAGATTATGGAGGGTAATGGTGTGTTTCCAGGGCTGATTTATAAGAAAGGAACTTTAGGGTCTGGCCGTGTGCTGTGTGGTAAATGTGAGACAGAAGTGAAATTCAAAAGCAAAGTGTTTTTCTCAACCTCTAATTAGATCATTTCATGAACTCCCAAAACATGATAGCTGAATTCTTCCAGAACAGTCAAGCTCTGGAAGTCAGGCCTACAGTCCAGTTCTTAAGCAAGCCAGCAATGACATAGGAAGTTGTAGGACACATCAGGGCACAGTTCTAACCCATCTAAGCTCTGCAGAGCACAGAGGCTGTAGTTCATGTTTGGATTTCTAACGCTGAGGACCCCAGGTGCTCATTAAATATTTGCGGGATCAAGTAACCCTGATGAAAAACATGACCTCTACCAGTATGTCGCCAAAGTAGCACAGGTGAATCTGCTCTAGTTTTTCATATAGGAATATGGTTTTACCTTCTTTCCTCTCCTCTTTGTTCTTTCCTTTCTCCTCTGTTTTTCTCCTCCTCCTTCTCCTCCTCTGTCTCCACCACCCCATAAAATTCCCAATAATTTTCTTTATGGGTTATCTAAAAAATAAACAAATTATACAAGCTATGTAAAATTCATTATGAATTGGAGCAAAGTTAATCAGTGTGCTAAATTATGGTTAAATTAGAAATAGATGTTCTGGTGTTCTATTCCATGATAGAATGACTATAGATAATAGTACTTTATATTTCAAACAAGCTAAAAGAAAGCATATTGAGTGTTCTCACCACAAAGAAATAATAAATAGTTTGGTGAGATAGATGTGCATACCTTGATTTGAATGCTGTGCAATGCATATATGTATCAAAACATTACATGGTAATTCAATATGCACTAATTTTTATGCATTAATTTTTAAAGTTTAAAAATTA
The DNA here is from genome assembly GCA_004027455.1 of Hydrochoerus hydrochaeris. Lineage (NCBI taxonomy): Eukaryota > Metazoa > Chordata > Mammalia > Rodentia > Hydrochaeridae > Hydrochoerus > Hydrochoerus hydrochaeris. Next base: position 371,976 of record PVLA01001021.1, read on the forward strand.
TGAATTGTTCATGATACAAATGATTAATATAACTGTTAGAATCAAAACTCTGAAGTACTGAAACTATACCTAGTAAAAGTTATTAACTAAAAACTCCATAAATACCAAACATTCTTGAAAAAATTTAGTTAAGAAAATCTGGCCCAAGAAAATTGCTCTTTGTAGAAATAATGACCATAACAGAAAAACTTACTATGGTCAAAGCTATGATCATTTTTTAAAGATAATTTATCAATGATAAAAATAAATATTGAAATAATTTCTAATTATTAATTATTATTAATCAATTCTTTTAATTTTAAATTAAAATAATTGATCCTTGTGAAAATAATTTAATGAAACAAAAATGGAAATTGAAAAAATATTATAAGCCATTAAATGCACCCTACTGAAAATTAATCAAGGAATTAAATTAAATTATCTTCACTTCAGAAAATATTTCCATAAACTAAAAATTACTCAATATTGGTATAGTTTTGACTGAGATCTTTATGTTAAAAATGTCCTCTAAGTCAAAAGATTGAGGTCAAAATAGTAGATATTAAAAATCTTCTGTGATATCAGTAACTAAAATCCTATAATTTGGGGGGGGGCAGGAAAATCATTTCTCTGGACCTGAGTTTTCATCTCTTTAAGACAAATATATTGAAATAGATTTTTCCTGGTTTATTTAATGTGATTGATCAAATAAGTTTTAAATACTCTTGTGTAAGAACTAAATTTCAAATCAACATAAATGGGGAGAAATCAGAACTAAACTTGTGTGAAAATCTTTTTTGATTAGATAATATGAATGCTAAATATAAATAGCAATGATGTTAAATATAAATGACATAGTTAAAGCTATGAAAACACTTTGTCACTTTCATATGTGACAAAAAAAATCTTGATTTACTTTATAAACTGATACAAAAAGACCTCCCTTTTTATATTTCTGATATTTTAAGATAGAATGAGACCCCACTAAATCTATCTAAATAGGGGAAATTTAAGGTAAAGTGCTCAAAATTTGATTTTTCTGTATTTATATTCCTAATCAGAAAGAATGTTCAAATTATACTTAATATTCATCTGTATACTTCATTCAAATAAATCATAAGATAATAAAGGATGCAAAAGGCAATTTACAAACAAAATTACTAATCAGATGATGGCATAAAATTGAGTTAATTAAATAATTAATAGGTTTATGAGTTTCTTTTAAGTCAAGTATAATTTCTCCAATGGCAGTATGAATAGCAGATTTCATTTAAAATATGAATATTGTTAAAGATATTCCTGTCTGATTCATTCTCATCAATTCCCATTTTCGCTAAGGGTATTGACATGACCCAGAGCTGAAGGGAAGATGCACCTCGGAGTCCTTCATGGAGTTTGCAGGGCACTCACTCATGCAGCACTGCCATGCAGCACTCTGGCTGGGGCAGTCAGCAAGCCCAGGGCTGACAGATCGCGCTCTAGCTTTAAGGCAACTGCAAGACAATGCTCCCCTCTTCCCAGGCTGGAAGAATTATGAGTCATCAAACAAAGTTAATTTATTCATTACACGTTTTATTCAAAAAGGATAAGATCACTTTTTAACCCCATTTTAAAATGTGGTCATTTTGCTCACTTTATGTTTCATACGATGTAAAATAAAACATTCAAACACAAATTTGGAATTGCACATGTGGAATTATAAAAGAAAAAATTTGAAGACCTTTCGATCTATGCTCCTTTGAAAGCTTTAATTAGTGTGGCCTCAGAAGATAATGTTGACTAGCACTGAGGCAATCCCTTTTCTAAGCTTATGTATATTAAATCTTTACTAAAATCCTACGGGGAAAGTTTCATTATTATCTATATTTTATAGATGAGGATTCAGGGCTTCAAAGACATCATATGATGCCTAAATTTAAATAGCAAGGGAATATCAGACTCAGACTCTGAATACAGGTGGAATGACTCCAAAGTCTGTGCAGTGCAGAATCCCCAGATTAGTGTGGGGCTTTAGAAAAGAGGACTGCATACGGAAATTTAAGTTTCTTTTCCATAGCAATCAATTGAGAACTGCAGGCATAAATTTTCTATTTAATGTGCAAAGTAACTCCTTTGCAATTGTAAATCTTGAGACCATGATTTCTCTGAACAAATTATATGTCCTTTCCTACAGTCGTATTTTATTTTCTCATATTAAAGTTTCCCATTCTTATTTGACTACAATTAAATTGCTGGGCAGAGTTCAGGATCCATTAAGAATTCCAGGTGAATGCCCTTATCTCATTTTCTTCATTGCATTTTTGAGGCACAGCTGCCTTATCTCTCTAAACCAAACCACCATGGTGGTGTTTTTCCTAGTTGCATTTTGGGAGGATCAGGTGAAAGGAGTGACGGACTAATACCAGTATACTCAATTTGTTTCCTTCATTTCTAGCTTCTCCTAGCTCAGCCTTTCACCATTCTGACAAGTCTTTGAAAATAACCAAGTTCGGGTAGGCAATGATACACTTTAAACTACTATATTTAAATGACCAGGTGAGGATTTTAATTTTGGTTACATGTCACTGGAAAGTTATGCCTGTAATCCTTATAAAAAAAGGGACAACCTATGATTCATTTCACAGACATGTAAGAAGAACATGCTACTTGCTGACATTATTCTGAGTGTAGGGGATGCGCAGAAATACAGCTTGACAGACTCTGCCCAGGGTCAAGAGAGCAGACCAAAACAAAAGTGAGAATTAAAAGTGCACAGGTTTCATGACAGTAGGTTCAGTGAGGGTGTGAAAAAGGAAACACCATTTCCCCTTCTGGATGATTAGGAAAAATTACATCAAAACTGTACTGCATTGGCTGAGTCTCTAAAGAAGGGTTTTCAGGAGGGGACATTCCAGGAAGAAGTACAGAAAAACAAAGACCTACAAAGTTAAAACCACAGGGCCTGTGCAAGATTCTGCAAGGAATTCAGCAGTGTTCCACATGTGGGAAGGAGTGGGTACGGAGGGGTGAGGCTGGAGGGGTAAAAAAAGTCCATGTCACAGCAGGCTTTCAGGCTCACTGACAAGTTTATACCTTTCTGAGGGCAATGGAATGCATCGTAGGGTGTTCAAGAAGAGAACGTCAATATCAGACTTGTATTTGCAGATGGTCACTGGCAGGAAGACGAGGAGATTGAAAGCAGGGAGGTTTCATTCAGTGAAAGATCTTAAGGGTAAACTATGGCAACTGTATGTATCACCTACTGGGACATAGAAAAAGGTGACCCCTCTGAGCTATGGAGCTGCCTTGGCGTGGATGCAGGTGATTCTCTGGCCCTCAGTCCAGTGCCTTTGGGCAGCACACTAACTGCTGAGCACAGGTAACAAGCCATGGCCATGGCAGAGAACGCAGGAGTGAAGAGGACCCCGATAATCTGTAGAAGGCAGTGGAATTTGAGAGAGAAGGAAAAGGTGAGTCTAGGATGACGCCCAGATTTCTAATTTGGGTGAAGATGTGAGTTACATGGCCATTTACCAAAGAAGAAATTGTAATAATAAAAATAGATTGGAAAGAACATAAAATCATATCAAAATTACAACTTTCAATATACATCTGCTAGAGACTTAGAATGTACTTGTCTGTCCAGAGGGACCTCTTCATAATCAGCAGTGTCAGTTTCTGCTAGATAAAACTTCCTCTGCACCCATCCATCTCCAGTCTTTATGTGCTTCCTCTGTCCCATCTGGATTCTGTCAAACCTGGATTTGCTTCTCTCTGTGCAGCCTCGGTGGGGAAAATGAGAAAGCTCAGAGGACAAGTTCTCCTGGCGAGTCAGAGGCACACCCTCTCCACAAGAGATGCCCTAGAATACTAGCAGGATCTGGAATACCCAACCTCTGAGACAGGCAGCATTTCCAACACTCTCTCCTGTGTCAACCAGGGTGTCTTATATCTCCTGAGAGAGCGCGATCACCACACCAGAAACTACAGAGGACACTGTCAGTCACATAGGTCAGCGGTGATTCCTTTCAGGAGCTCAAGGAGTAGACACAGAGCCACACAGAGGGAACAGGCTCAGGAACACCTCATGATTAGTGGATATATGACAGAAGTGAAAGTCCTCCTTGAGATGGTACGTTATTGATGACCATGCTGTGGTAAGCACCCCAGAATCTTAGTGGCTTAGGGGAACCGAGGTTTGTTTCTTGCGGATGCTGCTGGTCCCCCTCAGGCTGGCTGAGACTCTGCTCTACATTATCATTGTCCTCACTTCTGGAGTCAGGAGGATGGGCAACCCACCACCTAGACCTCTCCTGTCCAATAGCATATTGCCAGACACTTACATTTTTTTTTAAATTCACAATAATTAAAAATAGAGTAGTTTCTTAGCTTGGCATGGTGCCATATACCTGTAATTCCAGCCTTTGGAAGGCCGAGGCAGGAGAATCAATGTGAGATCGATGCCAGCCTGGAATACATGGTGAGTTCAACTGGTTCACAGTGGTGCATCCTGAAAAACAAAGTGAGACCCTGTTTTTTTTTAAAAAAAATTCATTTTCTTGGTTGCATGAGTGATATTGCATATGTTCAATAATACATAGGACCAGCAACTACTCTACTGGACAGTACAGACTGAGAACATTTCCATCATTACAGAAAGTGCTTGTGGACATGTTGAGCAATAGAACTAGAGTATGGACACTCTTAAACCAACAATTAAGTGTCAGACGGTCCCTTCCAACCACTGGAAACCGAACAGTGCAATTCTTTTTTGTGCCCAGAAAATAGACAACCAGAATATTTGGTGAACAGCATTAGTACGATTTCAAACGAGCTCACCAACCTCCCTTACCTTTATTATGATCCAGGATATGAATAAAGAAAAACTCACAATTTGGACATAGGTAAATTGGAGAAAAAAGTAACTTAGTGTTTTGCTTAAGGATCTCACAAAGAAGCTGTGAGCTCTGAATTAAATTTTAAAAAAATAATTATGGAAATGTCATCCTACTGAGCTTTTCTTCAATGTTATGTGCCTTATTTTATCTTCAAAATGGCCCTATGTAAGAAAATTACAATCCACACTTTAAATATGAGGAAACTAAATAGGTAAATGGAGGCAACTTGAGACTATCTTCATTAGTGAAATAAATAAGAATCATATTTATAAATATCACATTGTGTCTCTAGTGTAAAAAGTAAATAAGAACTGTAAGTGTAATAAAACCAAAATGTGTAATTGCTATTGTAAAAAAAAGAGGAAAAGAAAGTGCTCTAAGGGATATAACTGCATGTATGTTTGAGTGTGTAAAATAGATGACCATATTGCTGAACTTTTGTTGGATCTTTGAGCAGAACTGTTTGCAGTCTGACTGTTTGAATGTCTGCTATGTATCCTTTAACTTTGTAACCTGAACAACTACATCCAAGAAGACAATATGTAATTTATCAACTAGTGATTTCTTAGTGGGTTTTTTTTTCTTTTTCCTTTTTTTTTCTTTCTTTCTTTTAGAATTCTGTATTGTTGCTACCCTTTTTTCTGTTTTGCTTTTTTTCTTCTCTTTAAATAAAATTTTTAAAATGTGTAATTGCTATTGTAAAAAAGAAGAAATAGGAAGTGCTATAAAAGATATAACTGCATGTATATTTAAGTGTGTAGGATTGATGCCCATATTTCTAAGTTCTTGTTGGATTGCTGAACAGACCTGTTTGCAGTCTCACTGCTTGAGTGTCCACTTTGTGTGCTTTAATTTTGTAACTTGAACAACTATTTCTAAAGGAACAATATGTAACTTATCAACTAGTGATTTCTTACTGTTTATCTTTTTTAAAATTCTGTAATATTTCTACCCTTTTCCTGTTTTTTCTCTTTAAATAAAAAAAATAAAAATATGAGGAAACTGAGGCTAAGAGAAATTAAGTAATTTGACCAAGAGAGTCTACCTGACTTTAAAGCATAGGAGACAATTTACATAAAGAAGGATTAATTCCTAGGTCTTTCAGTGTTTACCATTTAGTTCTATAATATTACTCAAAGTCTAACTCTTAATTCTATACAGAATTCTACTATGGTTTGAATATGGTTTTTACTCTGTAAAACTCTTATATTAACATATGAGATGTTAAGAAGTGGTACCAGATGAGATCTTATGTGCTGATCAGGGCTCTGACAGATTATTAGATTAATGGGTTATCTTGAGAGTTAGTCTGCTATAAGGTCAATTGGCTGGTTCTCTTGTGCTCCTCGGGATGCTGCCAGCAAGAAGGCCATCATCACCAGATGCGGCCTCTTAGTCCTGGATCAGAGCTGGGAGCCAACATAAATCTCTTTTCTTTATAACTTACACAGTCTGTATTATTGTGTAATTAGCAACAGAAAATGAACAAAGATAGGTATTAGAGAAACTCAGTAGAAATTTTTGGCTTAGTGACAAAACTATTCAACTAAAAACATTTGTGGGCAAGAACTATTGTGAACCCAAAGATATGAAATGACTAGTTTTATAAACTGTAATACACACACATGCACACACGCACGTATGTGAAAGTCTTTGGAAGAGAACTTGTGCAAAGTGTTCAATTGCAATAGAAAAACTATTAAATATATTGCATTCTTCTTGCTCTATTTTTCTCTTAAAGTTGTCCTCATGCAATTTCCCATCTTTTCAGGTGCCAAAATAGCAGTCTCTGATTCCGGAATATTTTTAGCCGTGGAGCAGAAACTTGTCTATCCTCTTAGATTTGGCAAAACCGTGACCCATCCCATTTTCCAAAGCTTGGTTATAAGGTCTCCAGCCCAAGACCTTTTTTCATGAGTCTTGCTGGGGCCAAGAGCTCTGGAGACTGCTACGGCAGCTCTACTGATGATACACCAAGAGCCATATGACCAGCCTGTCCATCCCACCGACTGGCCAAATAAATCACCCCATCTCACCTTGGTACTTCTCTTTCCTCTCCCTTTCCAGCCTTCCTTAGCAGGACAAACAATGCCGTTTCAGCAGTTTTAAAGGTGACTTCCAATAAAATATGTATGTAGATCTACTTCAGGGCTGGTAGTTCAGGCTATAAATTTGTGCCAGGTCAATGATAGAAAGCCCTTCAATTAAAAAAGAAGAAAATATAGAAACTAACTTTCCATCAGCATTTATCTTTCAGCGAAAAAAATGTGAACGTACCTCTTCTTTTTTTTTTTTTTTTTTAATGGGGAAAATAAAGTCCCATGAAGAGCAACTGACTGGAGCATTTCAATAGCCTATTTTATAAATCTGTCTTGTAATGCCCAGAAATAAAGAGAAATCTTCAGTGTTGCCAACCGTTGCTTTGCGTGACCTCTGTGCTTTGGGCTGCAGACATGCATGCCTGACAGCTTTCACCACTCTGGAGCAATTGGAAGCGTTGCCCTTGGTTTCCTCCCTTGCACATGAAAGCTGAGGGATTACTGGAGCCGGAGACAGAAACCCCATTGAGCCACGAGCCGCCAACCTCAGTGGGCTAGCATGTTTTCTCCTCCTGCCTGCCAGAGTCCTTGCAAACCCAGCACCCCTCTCTTTCTAGGAAAACTGTCTTCTTTCCCATAAAAGGTTACCCTTTGGCCTCAGCCAAACAAAGGCTGCAGATAGCTTCATACTTTTTATTTGCCAAGAATTTATTGGAACCCATAAAACACATTTCTATAGCTTGGGAAACTGTACCCTTTTTGTTTGTCATTATTGTTGTTTTTAATCTAGGCTGCAGTCCAAAAGTTTGTTTGCATGAGTACACTGTTCTCTTCTGCTTTCTAGTTTTATTTGGCTTGAAAAAAAGCAAACAAATGGCAGCGCTTTGTGCAACATTATATAATAGAGGTTCCTAGTGCATGGTGTTTGCTTTATTATCTATAAAATAAAATCTTAAAGAAAGTACTATACCATAAGTCCATAACGTATAAAGCACTAATAAAATCAGATTTATCTTCATAACCACTTTGTATCTAGGTAAATGCAAGATACGTTTATCCTATTTTACAGATGGCTCGGGCCAGGACCCATCCTATTTGAATGACATTCATTGTAGGATCACAAAATAAGTTGGGGGTGGGCGAACCAGTACCTCGCTCACAGTTCCAAAATTCTTGCCCTTTGTGCACACTCCCTCCCTGCAGTTTATTGGAGAGTAACATAGTTTTGCAGCATAATACTCCACAAGAAAGCTGTTATGAAAAATGTATGGCAATGCCTTGTTAATTTTACAACTACTAAAATTTATCCTGGAGGCCACTGAATGGTCCATATTTATTGGACCCTTTTGTTTTATTACAAAATAAGAAATGGATAACAGAGGATAAGAAAAATGGCACTCAGCCGTACAATGAGAGGCCATGCTTACTTCTGTGACATATCATGCTCTTTGAAGATTTAATTCATCTAGTAACTGAGACTTGCATACAGCTCAGTTTCAACTAAGGAAAGAGACTCAGCATTCAGCAGTTTTGTATTAACAGTAAAAGCTGCATAGCAAGTATGGTCCCATCTCTCTCTTCATACTCTTGAAGAGAACTGTCCCCGAAATACTTGGAAAATAATACTTGGCAGAACATGGTGAGGAGGAACTATCTGAAGCAGGAAAGACTCTGGATTTTCCTACTTAGTTCTTTCTTCATCCCTAGTACAGTGTCCAGCAACAGCTGTAACCATCCATGGGTTTGTGGTGCTTATATGAAGCTTTTTTGGCATCGCCATATCAAGAAAGTAAAAACGCCAGAAAGAAGCAAAAGTAAATCTTTTTCTTTCTTGAGGTTTACCCTCAGTTTTGTTTTAAAGTTTTTAAAAATTATTTTTATCCTGGCATTCTTTAAACTAGCTAACCACAGAATCAAGCTGCAATCAGATTATACATGGAAGCTCAAATTTTTCGCTCTTCTCACAAAGATACTACATATAAATATAAACTATACTACATATTAACAACCTCTTGTGAGTAAGCAAATGTCTGACACCTTTCTGACATCCCATTCAAGTCGGAAGGAAAGTACAAGCCTGCTGAGTGATTGGAGTGCTGGCTAAGCCTGCTGAGTGATTGGGGTGCTGGCTAAGCCTGCTGAGTAATTGGGGTGCTGGCTAAGCCTGCTGAGTGATTGGGGTGCTGGCTAAGCCTGCTGAGTGATTGGGGTGCTGGCTAAGCCTGCTGAATGATTAGGGGTGCTGGCTAAGCCTGCTGAGTGATTAGGGGTGCTGGTCGATGTGGTGTCATCCTATCATCAGCAAGTATTCACACTATTCCCAAAACCCCTGCAGATTCATGGGCTAGAAGGCAGGTGAGAACAGGACTATGCTGAGTGTTACACATGCTCCAAAGGGGCACCAACCATGACCCTACCAAGTGCACTCTACTGTGGGGAATTCATCAATTTCAAAGAAGCATTTAGAGCTGCTTCCTTTCAGGACTTAGGGCTTCTAAGGAGCAGAAAAGTTATTCACACACACTGAGAGTTCCTCATCCTTGTGATGTCCCCCTCCAATACAAGTCAAATTTAGCTCCCGCTCTCTCCTGTATTCCTGGGTATCTCCAGTACCTAGAGTAAAGCCATTTGTGTTCCCAAGGAGTCTGCTAATCCTTTCATTCGCTGATAAGACAATTATCCTACTTCTGTTTTTAAAAGGCAGCTGAAGCACAAAGGGGTGTGTGTGTGTGTGTGTGTGTACACATGTGCACGTGTGTGAGTTTGAGTGCGTGTGTGTTTTGATAAGGACATCTGTCTGCAGCTATAAGACTCCCAGAGTAGCCTTTGATTCTTCCCTTCATCACAGCAGCATCCTGTTTTTATCCCAGAACTGAAGAAAACAGTTCCAGAGATTCAGAAGGTGACTCCAAAGCAACTCTGTTTTGAGTCAGTGCAGACCCACACTCTGCTTCAGGCCTGGGCCTAGGAAGCTGATATTTTCCTAAGCAGGCCGCGAGGCACCAGAACACATGGGCAGGTGCAGCACTGGCCAGAAAGTAATGGGGCCCCAGAAGGTGCATTTCCAGGACAGCAAAGTCAAAACATCCGTCAGTCTGGAATAGACTCACCCCAGGTTAAAGAGCTCTGCCAATTTCAAATTAATATTATTATGCAAACAAATATTGCCTATAAGAGGAGAAAAATACATAATCTGAATGAAGGTGCTATTTGTTTCTGATTAGCTTTCCTGGAACTTGGATATACTACAGCTCTGTTTCACACAGTAATACACAAGGCTTACAGTAAAATTGGTACCTTTTATAATCCCCACATCTTAACAATCTTAACAAGCTCACTAATTCTCACAAGTGAGTGTTCAACAGCACTGTCTTTTGTATAAACATTTCTGCCTTTTAATAATCCAAATTATGAAAATTCTTTTTTTGGCAAAAATCTAATTCACATGGAGGAAATATATGTGTATGTAAATATATATGTATGCATAGATAATATATTTTATATATTCAAATATTTTGTGGTAGTGTCATTCGTGACATTAGTGACTGCTTGAATGCTCTCTGTTAGTAAAACATTGATTGAACCACAGTAAATTCCCAGTTGAATAATCTTTAAGCAAGTAATGTACTTGACGCTATAGTACATTTTTAAGTACTCGTGATATAGTAGGTTTTAAAAACATTTATTCTATGGATATAATTGAGAAGATAATAATAATTGCACATAAAAAACTAATAGTAAACATGAAAGGAATCTTTACAGGGGAAAAACTTGAAAGTATATACCTCTTTTATTGAAGTTTTTATTTAATGTTTTCCTAAAGTTGAGTAACAAAAAGGAAAAGTAAAAACAACAGTTTTGCACTTTGGATAGCAACTGTTTTCCACATTATCTTTAGTGATAGATGTGTATGTTCAAACGCAGACTATAGGGTGCTTATGTAAAAATTTGGAAGACTTGATGTAAAAGAATCTTGTAGTGGAAATATATCTCAGAAAATCCTTCTAAGGATGCATTTAAGTTCTGCCTCAATTTAAAAAATGTCCCTATTTCTCTCACACCTCACACTCTCTAACATAATGAAAGGACAGTTTTGGACTGCTAGCTCAGTAATTAAAGCTTTCTCCTAACCCCACTGCCTTCCTTCATTCGAGTACAAGTCTCTTGATTGTAGGATAAACAGCCTTTTTCTAAGAGGCAGGAATCTCATGTCTCCAATTTAATGTATAGCGAGATAATAAAAGTGCAAGTTGTTACTGATCATGTTCCATACCAAAGGTGTCTTGTAAATATCATGCACTGTGTTATACCCTTAAAAAAATTATAATAGTTGCTACTTACAGACCCAGGCATTGTGCTGAGCATTAGATGTGGATTATCACAGTTGATCCTCACCGCAACTCTCTAAACTACATTCCAGTAGTACTCTCATATTATAGATCAGCAATGTAAGGTTGAAGGTTAATCAGCTGTTACACACAATAAAGTGAAGTAGTCTGTGACTCCAAAGCCACACACTAATGGACCTGCACTCTGCTTTTCTGTGTAAGTACTATGCACTAACCAATTATGCCATTGGAGCTCCCAGTCTGCCTTTCTAAGTACTCATGCAGGTATATTTTAATTTATTAAAACAATAACGCCCACAAGCATCTGTCTACATAAGCCAGTGATTTCTTTTCACTTGAAGAGATGTAGTATGATCACTGTAGAACCGGGTGTAGCTTCTGGTATAGAAGTGATTTGTGTCCAATACAGATAAACTCCTGGAGGTAGAGATGCAGAACTAGAATCTGACAGAAACTAGAGTAATAGCTGGATATAAGAATATGTGTTTCACCCAAAATTCACAAACCACAGCCTCATCCATTTAAAAAGTTATGCCCAAGGCCCTGGTGAGTGAAAGGAAAGGCACCTACTTAACTGGAGATGAAAAAGGCAGCTACAAATTCCAGCTAAATCTGGGCCAAGGAAGTAATCCTGAGCTAAACCGAAAAGAAGAACCATTACCCAGAGGTTTAGGGCCACATCCTGTAAAGGCAGGAAGGACTTTAAGAGCCTTCAAATACAAAGGGTGGGCCACAGCAGCTGAGGTACTGATTCAGGATTCAGGGCTTGGACAAAGCTCCCTGTGTAGCCTGAGTCTAAACTGTTCCCCTTACGTGTAAGACTTGAAACCTCCAAACTCTGACACTGGCATGAAAGTTAGCAGTGCACTTGAAGCAATTCTACATGTTTGACTTTGGAGTAAAAGGAGGCACAACAGGAAAGAAAGAAGCACTTAGAGAAAGCAAGAATGTGGAAAAAAGTCTTCCTAGTGCGAGCAGTGAATTAGGAGCTTCAATTCCCCTGGATGTTGGATCTTTGTTCTGAGTCACAGAGAAACCAGAGCTTTATGCAGGACAGTGTGGTGAGCAAAGCAGGGGCCTTGGAGCTAGAAAGACAAGGTTTACATTCTGAGTCTAATATTTTCCAGCCCTATGATTCTGGAGAGTTATTTCACATCTCTGAGCCTGGTTTCCTCATCTGTAAAGTGAAGGTAATCACATTTGCCTCACAGGGTTGTTGTCAGGCATAAGAGGTATAAAATTTGTGAAGTATGTAACACATAAAAAGTACCCAAGCAATATAGATCATTTTTCCTCTTTCCTTCTCAGAACCACCCTTATTAGCCAGAAGACTCATTTGTACCATCAAAATAGCATTAATTTCACATAGAACAAGAGCCCAATGAATAACATTTCTGCAGTTCTCTTTCTCAAACAGTATTGGAGGTGATTAAAATACTACATCTTGTCTTTTCCTCTTCATTTCCTTTTCACCTAATGGTTCACTTCACACTGGTAGCTTGCAATCCCCAGATCCACAACAGTGTGAATATTTACACTGTGAAACTAAGCAAAAGTTACCAATTAGGGACCTTTTTTGCTTCCAGAGAGTTGATTTGCCAACATGGCATGCTCAAGCCTACACTACTTCAGAGTCTTTATCTCAACTCTTAATTTATCCCCTCCTACCTGTCCCAGAATAAACTCAGTTCCACTCTCAACCTTCACAACTTTCCTCCTCCTCCCTCTACTCCCTTTTCTGATTCAAGATGTTAATATGTACATCGATTGTTCTTTCTGTGGATGTAGAGAGCATAAGAGAATCATCTGGCAAATACAGGACCCTAGTGGAACAGGAGAGAGTTGCTGTAGAAACCACTCCTAAGTTAACGGTAGTTTTTTTTTGCTCTGGAGGATTTGACCCATACAATGGTCATATGTAATTAACTCCATAGTACCTTTTAAAGCTAAGGCTGAAAGACCTCCCATTCTGGAGCTTAGCTTCTATGTTTTTCTATTAACAGCATCGATGTAAAGAAATAACTTACTTACTTTGGGAATGAAGGCTTGTTGAGTCTGTCTCTGTGTTCACCTCTTGGGCCATGTCCATTATTGGCCTCTGACTCATATGGTACCTGAAATCAGTCATTCCTGCCTGTTTCTTAGAATACCTACCCAGACATGCCTCGCCAACTTTTACCCTAGTAGCTCTGTATCCATCACTCATCGCTCCTCGTTCATCTGGGGCATGAATGAACCACTACACAGTATAATAATAGAGTCAGGAGGTTACAACAGCTTCCACCAAACAAAGCTTAGCAGACAAAACAACTTGCCTGCAGGTGTAGATGCTGCTCTGTGTTTTTCACATTCAGGTCAAAGCAAGGAGACACCATCCAGTGCAGGGACTGTCTCCTCCGCTGTTACTCTACTGGCTGCTGTGTTGTTCATTATTTCCAAAAGTAGTCCCTGACAAAACCTGGTCTCTAGATTATATCCCTGCCTTCTATTTTGTACATGCCTTGGGCCTAGCAAATATCCAGGTAATGCCAGACAGCTGTAATATGGCAGCCGAGTTTATATGATATTAGTGAGACTTACTTAATAATTAATAATTAATTTTCTTAATAATTTTCTGAAATTACAGATGATAGAGCCATTATTGCAATAAAGAATGTTTTAAATCATGCTAACAGATTTATGTAAGTTTTTATTCTCAAACTGCATGGTGAAACAAATGTATCTACAGGGATGTCATGCAAATAAAGGGCAGAAAAAGAACATTTGCTTGGCATTTATGTGTGTCAGGCACTAATCTAAGCATAGTACTTCATTTAATTGTCACTTTATGAGGAAAATACTATTATGCAGAAAGGCAAATCAAGGCTTAAAGATGTAAAATAATTTTCCATGAGCTCAAAACTATTTGGAGTAAGCCAAGACTTGCACCCTGGTCATCTGACACAAGAACCCATAATTTTCCCACAAAGAGCACTAAATATGTTATCTGAAAGATCACCTGATACAATGGCCTGCTGTTAAGCCTTCCAGCACTTGAGATTCATGATCCCAACAAGAATAGTTCACCTAGACAATTCCAACATTGTGTGTTTTGCTATATTCTTTGAGAATTTGATCCGGGGATATAGCTCAATGACACAGCACCTGCCTGGCAAGTGTAAGGTCCTGAATTCAACTCCCAGTATTAAAAAAACTAAAAATTCTTAGTGAATTTGCTAATTTCTAAATGGTTTAGAATAGAAGCCTGTTCTAAAATTTGGATAAAACTTTCATAATTTCATGCGACTGGAGAAACGAGGTGGGGCTTACTAAGGAGTGCAGAACCTCAACATCCCGAGAAACAAAGATGACGCAGGAAAGCAGATCAAACACTCTATGCAAATTTTCATCCGATGGTATTTTCTAATGCTTAAACAATTTAGAATATGAGAACAAGAAATAAACCAGAGAGTAACAAGAAATCTGAGTGGAGTTTTTGACAGTCACATAATGCCAGGAGATAAAAGTTGGAGTCAAGTCTCATCAAAAAGGAAGGATTGCATGATTAAATCCTCTAAACAGAGAGAACTGCTCTAGAGAGCTACGTTCAGGAGGAATATGTGGCAAGAAAAAAAAAAAAAGCTCACCTTTGATCCCAGCTTCAGGTGACTGGATTATAGAGATTTGCTTCTGACTGCCAGAAATACTTTGAAATAAGACAACAGCACCCAGCTTTTACAGCTGCTCATACAGAATGTGGAACATCTAACCAAGACTTACCATGAATGCCAAAGACCAAAAGAAGGAAAAATGAGAAGTAATAGGAGCTAGTGCACAGGTGATTTTGGTATTGATTTTTTCAGACCCAGATGTTAAAATAACCATGATATTAGGTTCAAGAAAATACCTAAGTAGATGTAAAATCACATTACAAAACCAGAATCTAAAAAAGAAGAAAGAAAGAAAGAAAGAAAGAAAGAAAGAAAGAAAGAAAGAAAGAAAGAGAGAGAAAGTCTAGAAATGGAAAAATACAAGAATACAAGAAACAGGTAATTGAGCCTAAATGTATACATATTCATTTAAACCAGAATTTAGGAAAAAATCAATAATATATGCAGGCATATCGCTATCAAAAGGTGTTTTCTATGTACAAAATGATATCAAAAATGAAAACTCACATAAATGACCTTGTAATGTGACTATAAATTCTGAAGTATTAAGTATATTAAAATATCACTTCACATTGTATCTCAAAAACTTTTCCTTAATTGTTATTAATACTGTACATGTCTTCAGTACACAATGCTCCATCCCTGGTATGGAGTCGGTGCACGTGTATAACACATCTTATTCCCTTTCTCATCTCCTTTCCCTCCCCTCTTCCCCTCTGCCTCCATCTCTAGATCTCCAGCCCATTTGAGAAAAAGCCATCACCATGTTTCTTATTATTTATCTTTTATTTTGTTCCTTATAATTTGAGGACTCAAGTTTATCTTTCTTCATAGTACAGTAGTACTATATTGTGTGGAAATAACACATTTTCTTTATTCATCAGTTGATGGACATATAGGCTGCTTCCAAGCCTTAGCTGTTACATATTGTGCTGGTATAAACATGGGTATGCATATATCATTGTAACATGATGTCTTTTACTCTTTTGGTAAGATACTTAGAAGGTATCTAGGTATGGCTAGGTACCTGGGTCAAATGGCTAAATAAATGGCTGGGTCAAATAGAATTTCTAGTTTTAACTTTCTGAGGTATCTACATACCGATTCCCATAGCGGTTGCAGTAGTTTACATTCTCAACAGTATAGAAGGTTCCTTTTCTTCCCATAGCCTCACTAGCATTTGTTATTAGGTGATTTCTTGACAATAGCCATTCTTTCTTGAGTAAGATGACATCTCACTGTTGTTTTAATGTGCATTTCTCTCATAGCCACTAATGTTGAGCATTTTCATGCATTTATTGCCCATTTGTACTTCTGAGAAGTATCTATTCATTTCACTTGCCCATTTTTTGATTGGGTCTTTTATTATGAAAGATACAATTCCTTTTTAGTTCTTTATATATTCTAGACATTAGTCCTCTGTCTGAGGCATAGCTGGCAAAACATTTTCCTTGTTATTGAATTATTCAGGGATTTTAAATATTATCAGTTCAGTTTTTGTAATTCATATGTATCTAGAAATCTACCCATTTCTTCTGAATTTTTCCAATTTATTGTCAAACAGGTTTGCAAAAAGCTGTTAAATAGCCCTTTTTATTTCAGCAGTTTGCATCGTGATACCTTTTCCATTTCTCAGTGCACTGACTTGGGTCTTTCCTCCTCCTCTATCACTTTTTTTTGTTACACTGGCTAAGGGTTTGTCTAATTTGGTTATTCTTTTAAAATAATAACTTTATGAGTCATTGATTCTTGGTCTCAGTTTCTGCTTTGCTCTTTACAGTTTCCTTCCTTGTACGAGCTTTGGGTTGGGATTGTACTTTTTTTCTAGGACTTTGAGGCTCACTTTGATTTTGCATTCAAAGTTGTGCATTTCCCTCTTAGGAATGCTTTCATTGTGTTTCATAATTTCTGGTACGTTGTACTGGTATTATCATTTAGCTGTAGAACATGTTTTATTTCTTCCTTGATGTTTTTCTGTAGTCTGATGTTTATTTAAGAATGTATTGTTTAGTGTCCATGCATTTACATAATTTCTGTGTTTTCTTTTGTCATTGATTTCTAGCTTCATTGTGCTGTGATATGATAATGTGCATGGTATAATTTCAATTATTTTGCATTTACATAAACTTGCTTTATTGGCTAGCATGTGGTCTATTTTTCAAGAAAGTTATAAATGCTGCTGAGAACAATGTATATTCTGTTGTTGCTGGGTTTAACACTTTGTAGATATTTATTACATTGAATTTCCTTTTTCCCAACAAATCTTCTCTATTTGTTTATTTGAGGTTTGGTTTTCCAGACTCATTTACTCTGTCTCATTTTGGTACAAAGCCTTTGATCTTATCATTGAGCATCTGAATTAACATTTATTCCAACCAAGTATTATTTGTCCCAGGGCAGGCAGTTGGCTTAAAGGATGAATCATCCTCATTAGCAGGAATCCTTCTTGCAATCAGTAACAAACTGTGATTTCCAAGATGACAATACCTTGCTGGTATTGTACTTACAAGCTGTGTAACCTTGGGCCAGCCACAACCTCACTCCCTAAGCTCCAACTATCTGCGAAGCGGGGCCAATTAGCTTCCTTCACAATACTGTTGTAGATCACCAAACCAGCATGTGAATCCTTCTGTAAATGACAAAAACTTCTCAATGGTTATTTGCTGTTACTTTTGTTCCCTGGATACAGAGGAAGAAAGAAGCCCTTACTTATGTTTACAGACAACTCTTGTTTTTTAAAACAATTTCCCACATTTAATTCATGCAACATTCATACATTTATTAAACATCTACTATGTTCCTGACAGATGCCAATAAAATGTGCATTCTATCCTCAAGGACCACATAGCCCAAGAGGAAGACAGACAAGTAAATAAATCATTACAACACAATGTAGCAAGTAGTGGAACAAAGAAGGAAGTTATCATCTCTGCTTTAAAAGTTAGGGGAGACTGGTTTTTGAACGGTAAATGGAAAATCAGATCAGTGGAGAGGGTTGGAAACACCATAGCAGACAGAGGGAATGTACAAAGCCCCAGGGGCATGATGAAAAGCAATGTACATATATGAAACTGTAAAGCCTCAATTTCTCTTATTTAAAAGAGCTGATCATTGGGACTATAAAAACAAGACAAAGCATCATCTTGGTCACTGATCTTTGGGGGCTTAATCTGCTGAAAAGAAAAACACATACAAATCATTTAAGTGATTACATGAAAAATTAACAGACAAAAGTATATATTATCTCATACATGTAATTTTCAAAGCATGTATAAAAGTGACTGGAAACAAACAAAAGCAACCCAATTAAAAATGGGCAAAGGACCAGAGTGGATACTCCTCCAAATAAAATATACAAATGGCTAATAAGCACTTGAAAAGTTACTCCACTTTATAGTCATAAGGAGAATGCAGATAAAAACTATAATAAAATGCCACTTCCCAACCACAAGTATGGCTGTTAGAAGATTGGCAAGGATATGGAAAAGTCAGAACTTTTATGCATTGCTGGTAGCATTATGGGAAAGGTTTGTTGGTTTCTTAAAATATTAAATACAGAATGACCACATGATCCAATAATTTCATATGGGAACTCACACAGATACTTGGAGATCATTATTCATAGCAGCGTGACTCACAATAGCCAGAGTGGGGAAAAACTCAGGCATTTATCACCAGATCCATGCACACATAACATTTGGAAAATATATACAATAGACTAAAAAAAAGAATTAAGCTCTGGTACATGCTTCAATATGGATTAACTTTGAAAATACTGGGTTAAGAGAAATAAACCAGATATGAAAGGACAAATATTACAAGTCCACTTGTATGAGTTACTTGGAATAGGCAAATTCATAGGGACAGCAAGAATAGAAGTTACCAGGGGCTGCAGGGAGTGGGGGAGGGTAAAGAATTATTGCTTAACAGTTACAGAATGTCACTTGAGACTGATGAAAAATTCTAGAAACAGTGGCACAAAACACATAGGGTAAGGTAAAATTATATGCTTTATTCACAGAATTCCTTGGAATGCAGAAGATATCATCTAGATTCTATTGGATGTGACCATTAATCCTGTCATATGAACTTCACTAGATTAAAAAATACCTACAGATGAGTAAATTTTGCTCCTGGGTATTTCTGGGTCGGCCATGGAGGCGTGGACTTGGGTCCTACCTATGGTCCCTGGCCCATTCCTCTCTTGTACTCTTCCCCTGCTCTGATTCCTGGCCACCAGCGACTGACGTCTCTGCTTCAGAGCCAGAAATCTGAAGCAGACTGAAATCTTCAGCAAATTAAACCTTTCCTCCTTTAAATTGTGGGTGTTGATAATTATATCTCAGTGAGGGGAAAATCTGATTAATATACTGGGCCTGGCAGCACTCTTGCCGCAGCTTGTTGGGAGGGTTCTTAAGTGTGGCCTAGGGAACTTTCCTTGGAAGCAGTGCAGCCTGGGTCCCAATGACTCTCATCTTCCTCAGAGCTTTAGCTCTGTGCCAGAAAAAGCTCCACACAGGATAGGATATCCACAGCCTCTAACTTCAGAGACACTTCTCCCTTGGAATGCAGCTGCCTAGCTGGGCTGGAGGACTTGGCAGAAGTTAGAAGAGCCAGACCATAAGCCCTTCAGCAGAGAAAAGGAAGGACGCAAACACTAGCCAGTGTTTTTGTGGGATTCCCTCTTCCTCAGTACATAGGAACCAAACATTTGGCACCAAGACTTTTCCACTTTTACTTTAGGGAAAAAGAGAAGCTAGTTTATTGGTTTGGTTTGGTTTGGTTTGGTTTGGTTTGGTTTGGTTTGGGTTAGGGTTAGGGTTAGGGTTAGGGTTAGGTTCGGATTTATTAACTGGCTTCTGGTTCTCTGCTGCCCTTCCTTGTCATAGAGAAAGCACTGACAATATTGTAGTCAGGTGTCTCAGCCTTGGCACAAACAGTTTTGGAACTCAGCTCAGCCATGAAATGAGATCACCAGGCCCAGGACCTGGGGTACTCCTCGTGTGCACTGGGGTTTTGCCTTGAACTGTTTTGACTGAGGGGCCAAGTGAACTTCCAGGGGAGGAGGGAGGTGTGATGCATTCCAGAGTGTCTCACCTTTACGCTGATAACTGATGATATTCTGTGTATTCCAGAGGAAGGCAGGTTTATACTACTTGTCTTGGAGATGGTCCTTAGTTGTTAAAGGTACTTGTATGAGACTTGTAAATAATATACTGAGGGTGACAATCACTTTTTCTCCTGGGATTGTGGCAGAAACTTGATTTTGGCTTCAGTTCAATCATCTAATATGGCCCTGGAGAATAGGCACCAAGAGTGGACAAGTTCCGTGTCAGAAAACTTAGGACGCAGAGTTTCGTTCTTTTATTTTGAACTCTAACGCCCTGATTTCAGAGTCAGACGTGGCAATTTTTTAAATGCTAAATTCTTATTTTCCACGTACAGTTCTCTTTTAAAATGTCTATATCTCTCAGTCAGACATGGTGACACATGCTTCTAATCCCATCACTCTGGAAGGCTGAGGCAGGAACATCACAAATCAAATAATCCTCAGCAATTTAGTGATTTAGTAAAACCTGTCTCAAAATTTAAAAGTAAAAAAAAAGTGTTTCAGTGGATCGGTGATGTAGGTCAGTATAAAGGCCCTGAGTTCAGTGCCCACTATGGAAAAATCTTTCTTTTGCACTCTTTACATCTTTATTGAAACTACTTTGACATGCAATGTAGTCAGAAGTTTATTCTCTAGGGAATTGCAAATGGATAAGATTTGGGACCCACTGGTTGCTATGAACAGCTCAGAAGGGACCGCAGGAACCAGCTGTGCCCATCCCCCAACTCACTCATAAGATCCACATCACAGAGAAGGGGAACAGTGCACAGAGAGGATGGGGCTGAGGGCCACATACGGTACCCAAATGTGACCGACTAAGACACACCAGACGTGGGAGGGCTGTAATACATGAAACTAAGCATAAGCAGAAAGAGACAATTATTAACTCTTAGCGGGCAGAATCCATGAACTTAGAATACATCATGGCTCATTAGTGTCTGAGTAATGTTTAGTCACAAAAATACAAAAACCAAATATAGATTTTACCAAATAATGTGACGTGTGAAGAGGGTGGGATATAGGGGAGTTTGAGGTATTTGTTTTTTTTAATTTCTTGGGGTTAAGGATGGAAAATTAGTAATAGGAAGTAAAGAATGTTTAAAATTGGCAAAAAGGAATGGTGATATTAGTATGCTTGTTAGAAATGTGGAGAGAATGTGTATTTCAAAAGAAAAAGGCAGGGAAAAGAGTTGAAGTGGGTTTCTCTGGGAGATAAAAATTAGTTACTTTTAGTACTGTTTGGTACAATACAAATAATAAAAAAAAGAAAATCTATGTAAATGCATTACTTCACTTAGAAGCTATTTTTAGCCAATATGTAAGATTCATCCAAATTTGTAAGAATCAAAGTTTTTCCAGCCAGAATAAACAAACAGGAAATACAGAACAGTTAGAGACACCTGTCTTAGTTTGGTTGTTGGTTTAATAAAGACAAACAAACCAATCTATTTTCCTTTTGTTATGACTTCCACACTGGTTTTGACAGATTTCCCTGTATGGCTGTCTTCCACTACAGATCACTTATTTTCCTGAGTCACTCTTGTCTAGATCACAGGCGTGGCCCTGCTCAGTGTTCAACTGATGGGACTTGCAGGTTCTCCTCAGATTTTGTTTGTATAGCACTTCCTCCCTTTCCCAAAGTACATATTATATGTGGATGAGGCTCCTCACAGCTCTGCATAATTACTACATTTGGAGCCATTCTTTTCAAGGCATTTCTTCCTTTTTCTTATGATTTTTTTTATTTTTTTGTTTTTGTTTTTGTTTTTTGTTTTGCAGCAACTACCATCATTATTTTGATGCTGTGGTTTAATAGTGCCTTCTTCAAATGCAAATGTGACAACACAAGCTGAAAATTACGAGTGGCAAACAAAAGAACTAAACTTCATTCCTATGTTTCGAGAATCCCACCTGATTTTGTAGAAGGCCTTGCCTACAACTTTAGCTTTTGTATTTTATAAGAAGAACCAGAATTTTTTAAAGACATTTTGCAAATCCAAAATGGAGTCTCAGTCACTTCCTCTTGCTCTGAGTTTTATAATTCTGACTTTGCAGGCACTTCATATCCAGTTGAAAATGCCTGTTTCTCAGAGAGGGCAGTTCAGTATCTTCTGGGTTAGCCCAAATCTTAGCTGGGCTTTAAAAGGAAGACTTAGTACTTGAAAATACGAACATTTTACTTGTTAAGGAATGCAATGTCAATACAATTCTCACTGGTATTTTATTTCTCCTTTTGTATAGGAAACTATGTTATGGGGAGACACTTTTCAAGAATTCACAATTGGATGAACTACCCAACTGTTGGTCTTAATTCTATGAGCATAAGCCAATTGGTATTTTATTTATCTCTCTTAGGGACAGACATTCTACACATTATACAAATATCTTGTAAAGGCTAATGGTGGATTTTTTTCGAGCATTTTTTTAGCTTACCAAATTTTATCACATATTTTTAATTGAAAGCAGCTGAAAACATAGTGCAGTGATAATTCTCAACAGGAAAATGTTAACTATTTTATTCTCTATGATTTTTCTAGAAGCAGGTTTTAGTCTCTGCGTCTTTCAGTAATTTACATACTGGATTTCCACTAAGAATGTTCAGTCTGAGTTTATGCTTCAACAATTCCAGCTGCATTTCCTGAATTTCCATTTCCTCTGTCTGGAATATCTTTCCTACCTGGATAACATGTCTGTTTTCTTACAAATCTAGCCTAGGGATTGCTTAAAAGAATGATGCTTGACTGTTCCTGTCTCCTAGTCTCCTACCCTTAATAGACAGAGTTGTTTTTGTTTGAGGAGTTCTGTTATAAAAGTTCTCAGTTTTTACTGAAATTGTTTATGGTATTGTTTAGCCCTTAAATTAAATTTAGAGTTCCAGGATGACAGAGACCACATCTTTATTTCTAAATTTTCAATATCCAGCAGTACTCTAATACATAGCTCCTGAAACATGTTATTAGAGAAACACACAAAATTATTTTTAAAATATTATTAAAAAACAACCAAAAATATCCCAAATTTAATGTAGGCCAGTTATAAGAATTTACTATCAATTTCAAATGATGAAATCTTTCATTGAATCAACTATTCAGCTATTGGAACAAAACATCTAGCATTTGATTCATATCAACAGTGTGATATCAGTGTTAGAACTGTTCAAATCTTTAAATCAAGCTGAGAAAATTCCAGGTAATTATCTTTCGAGAACACGAGAAGCTAAAACCACAATAAATGAAATATTGGAGAGGCAGGATGATAGTTTGGTC
This sequence comes from Hydrochoerus hydrochaeris, assembly GCA_004027455.1. NCBI lineage: Eukaryota > Metazoa > Chordata > Mammalia > Rodentia > Hydrochaeridae > Hydrochoerus > Hydrochoerus hydrochaeris. Next base: position 395,246 of record PVLA01001021.1, read on the forward strand.
CCAATCTCTTCCTTGAAAATTGTTTATTTTGGTCTGTTTCTCTCATCTTACATTAATAGCTATAGTTCAAAAGGAATTATTACTTTAATATACTTGAATTCTTTTTTTGTCCTAGGCAGCCATGTAATGCATACTTTAAAAGTGTAGTCCCTTGATAAATTTATTTCTTGCCAATTTCAGTCTGGATGAAAAATAAATGTTTTAACCCATGGATCCATGTTTCAGATCCTGCTGGGTTGGCATATCATAGATACCTATCATTTCTACATTTAAATTAAGGAAGGAAAACAGTTGTAAATTTTATGACCTAGATAAAAATCATACTCTGTTACAGTCTCTTATCCTTAGAGCTTGATAACTTCTTAGGTCCTGAGAATTGATTTTTAAAAAAATCTAATTTCCTCCTGCTATTTATGGTTTTCTTTCCCTATCTGTTCTTCAATTAACTTCAGCAGGGTGGGGAGCGGCAACACAGAGTTGCTGGTGTGGTGTTTATGGCTAGATTATCTTATATTAATGTAAATCTAAAACATGGCAAGATTAATACATCACTAGTAAAGTCATTTTTTAAAAAAGAAGATATTTTATCACTAAATCTTTTGAATTGTACCCCACATTCATCTACAAAATTACAAGTGACAAAAAATATACTTCCTTCTTTCTCCCAAACACCCTTTATGCCAATGATAACTTTTTTCTGGAAAAGAAGACTTTCCCTGCCTGTTCATTTCTAATTCCTTTTATCCTCATAAAGGACTATAGTTGTGATTATGGAAAGCCATTCCCTCCCTAGACCTTGGCATGTTTTCAAATGAGACTCAGTTGGAAGATTGGAATGAAAGTCAGCTAAAACACTGAAGGATTTTCAAATGAAAGTGAGAAAGTCAGACTTTGGAATGGAAATAATTCGACATTCATTTATTCATTCAGCCACTCATCCAGGGTGAGCAGTATGTTACACACAGAGAAAAATCTGATTCCCAATATGCCCTCAAGGAACTTCTAAGATAGGAAGAAGCTAAGTAATAACTGTGGAATAGTCAGGAGAGCAGCCATAATAGTGACATTTCAGGATCCATGGATAAGACCTTATCAGTTGTTCAAACATTTAAACACTTCCATACTGATTAGTTAGAGCTGTTTCCTGGGTTCCTGAGCACCCTCTCGTACCACAGAGCTGGGCCAGATTTCCCTTGTCCATCACCTGGCCCACGGCTCAATGGCTAAAGCAGGGAAACCCTGTGGTGCCCAAAAGAGTCAGCCATTTTGCTCTTCTCTTGAGCATTGGCCAGGCAGTTCCGGTTGTGACAACGTGGCTTCTCTCTCTTGGATATATGATACAAAGAAAACAAATTCAGAGAAGTAAGGATCCTGGCTCCCTGCTGAATCTCTTAGTTAAGTTCCTAAACTTTTCAAGTTGACACAATATAACAGCCATAACACTCACTTAGGCATAATTATGTTTCTCCACCTCCACGTGGTACACATTAGACTAAGACTTTTCTTTCAGGGTTATACCCAGCAACGGCAGCTCACACAACCAAATAAGCCAAAGTGCAAGTCAGTCCACCAAGAATGAAAGACTCACTGTGGCTGAATCCACTCTGAAACCCTTGGTCTCACCGGATCTTGACCATCCTTGGGCAGGACTTGGACGGGAGACTATACAAGACTCCAATGCAGTAAACACTCACACCATTAAAAAGCTTTTCTTCAATCTCCTATGCCTCTGTTATGGAACAAAATAAGCACTTAGCTCTGCTATTTGATAGCATGACATTATTTCCATTGAGCCTGTTCTACTTAGTTTTCCTAAATGGTTGAGAGCAATGGTCCCAAAAGTTTTTGATCAGATACCATGTATATATATATATATATATATATATACACACTTAAATTTATATATTACAGGCACATATTTATGAATAATGTTCACGTTGACCTAATATGTTTATTTAGATTATAAAATGTAAACAAAAATAAAAGCTTTAAAAGACATTTTTAAACAGATTTTTGAAAATTAATAAAAATAAAGGAAATATTTCTTCTGAACCCTTGTGGATTGTCTTAAGTGCCCTTTCTTGAGAACATTGATTTAAAAGTGCTGACTCTTCCAAATGACCCAGATATTTACATCATTAATCTATCCTTTTCTAATCTTTTGCAATTCTTAGTAATTGCTTATTTATAATCTTAAAGTTAGAATTTTTTTAGAAAAATTCTTCAGTTTTTATATTTTGTGAGATGTGGTCTGTTTTTCACGTACTATTTATTTAAATCATTATCAATCAGATTCTTTACCAATCCCAGATCCCCCAAAATTTCCCCACTAGTGCTGAGTGTTTCTCTACAATCAACTGCATCTTAAACATGGTCTTCTTATTGGAAAAGTCTCTTTTTATATGCATATGAAGTATGAAAGAAGGTAGTAACACTGCTTCAGTGACATACACTCCATGAGGTATATACTGTAGTTGTGTGCTCATCACTTTATGATTCTACTTTATTTCCTGTCTTTTTCTTTTGAATTCCATTATTGAGCTTAACTATGCATCTCATTCATTGGGTTGAGCTATTATAATATTTTTATCATTTACAAAGTTCAGACCCATACCAAAGATGCATTTTATATTCAAAGATAGAGAGCAAAGGTTTGTCCTCCCTGGAATATTCAAAACAAAATGTCTTATCTTCCAACTAAACTCAAAGAAGATTGACAGCAACCTTATAATTAGCATATAAAAAATTTATACATTAAAGAAACTTCAGCTATGGTTTTCAATGTCTTATTTGATCAATAGCCTCTTCTTGTGGGTGTTAATCTCTTCACCAAAGTTGGAAAGCAGTGCAGTATGCTGAACAGAACTTTTGGAGGTCCTTAAGCCATAGCTCAAGCCTTCACTCCATGATTAACTACATGACCTTCAACAACTACTATCCTAACCTTCAAGTTTCTTATTCTACAAAATAAGACACTATCTACTCTTAACCTTACTGTGAACATGTAGTGTTTACAAAGCTGTTAGTACAGTGTCCAGAACACAGCAGATACATGTCCATTAAATGGCAGCTATTTTTGCTATTCTTTTGAGCCCCTAAAGATAACAATTTATCTTTTCCCTCACATTTGGTACCAACTGAGTATCTTGCTGAAGCTAATATTCAGTAATTTTTCCATTGAATAATACAAGTAATTTCCTACCCTTTGACAATTTTACTTAACTTCATAGAAAAAAAAATAATAATGCTCAGATGCTTCTTCTATTTCAGGGATTAAAGATAAGATAGTTTGACAACAATGTAACAATAAGCACAAAGTCTATTTGTGCAGTCCTATCTACTACTCCAGCATATGGAACATCAGTTCCCAGGGTGTGAAGTTATCTAAGCTCTGAAGTAAAAATGAGAAATTGAGGTCCTCTAATCCTGATTCTACTAGCAGCTGTGTATGACAGAGGCACAAATCCTTTCTCAGGGTCAGTTGCACAATTCAGGTCTCTGCATCTAGGGGGTCAAATCTAATCCTCTCCATTTGGTGATTTGGGTAATCCTCTGGTCTCCATCTCTGTGGATAAATGTTATCTTATACCTGGGAGGAAGCAGGGAATGTTGCTTTTCTATCCATATGTGACCTTATCTGTTTGTGTATGTGAGTATTATGTGTATAGAAAACAGAAGCAGACACAGCCAACTGAGTTCTACAACACTCTGCCTTAATTTATAGAAAAAGCTGATCCAGAATTTTAATCATTAGAGCCCCAAACAAGAAAGCAGACCATGTAAAAAATATCAGACCAAGAGAAGGTGCAGCCTCACAATCAGAAAAGCAGAAATGACAGGATAAAACTCTGTTGGTTTTATTATATTAAGTGGGTACAAAGACCCACACTCACCCCTCTGTGCAAATAACTGATAAGTGCAATGATACTATCAGCTTCTTTAGCTGATGGTTCTCTCTGAACAGAAATGTAAATAAGATTAATCAGTCTCAAAGTAGTTTTTGCTAACATTAGAAGACAATAACTAAATGTGGATAAGCTGTTTGGAAAGTAGCATGTCACAGTGGATAGACTTCTTTTTATCACTTAGAATTAGATGACCCAAGTTGGAATTCTCATATTTACAACTTACTATCTATGTGAGTCTGAAAAAGATACCCGAAATATAAGTTTTAACTTTCTCATATGTAAAATGTGAAAAATAACACCTATTTCACAGAGTTATTGGGAGGACTGGTTGAAAAATATCTTCACTTGTACAAGGGACATCACAGCCTTTTAATAAGTGTTGTTGAATCTTCATTAAAGAATTATATGAAGGTTCTGGTTTCATTTATATTCCTGTATCCTATCCCTCCACCCTGGAAATCTGACAGAAAAAATTTAGAACCTTTTATCATTGATTTGGAGCATTAATTATTCAGCATTAATGATTTTTACTGCATCAAAGATAGGTTTTGAAGATTTTTCTCTGTGCAGATTTTAATAATTACAACATTTCCCCATATTTGCATAGAGTTACACTCCTCAAATGGCTTTCCTATCTATTTTTCACATTTGTTCAGGAGTTAGTACAGTTTTGCTCTTAAATTTTAACATCAATTTCATGGAGATGAGTTTAAATGGTTTTCTGTGGCTTGATAAGAATAGGACCTTTTATTTTCAAATATTCATTTGAAATTGGCAACCACATCCCATAACCTGTGAAAAATTACACTCAAATAAAGCAGGGTTTCAAAGGAAATTCAGAAAAATTGCACAGGTAGATTACAAAACATGTATCTGGCATTTTTCTTGGCTCCTAAGCAAGTGTAGTTCACCTGAACGGGTGGCACAGTCACAGTTTACAGCACACTGGGAAACCCTCATGGATCCCCTCCCCACTGTGGATAACCAGCCAGGGAAGTAAATAAAACACTGGTTCTAAGTTCATGATGAATGTTTCATTGAAGCACAAAGGAAGTTCATATTAAAGCAGAAAAAGAAAATGATTCTGTCACACTTTTATATTAAAGGATTTCTATCACTTGTGATATTCTCTTGAGCTAGATCTCTAAATAGACTTATTTTTGCAGTCTTTTAATAAGTATGTAAACAGTAGCACTGATTAAAAGAGATTTAAAGCCAAGGACCTGGTTGTGAACCCCATTTCTTCTACTTTCTGATTGTGATCCGTGAGTTAACTTTCTGGAGCTTCTGTTCCTCCATCTTTGGAATGTTAATGCACAATAACTACCTCAATATTATTAGGAGGATTAAATGACATAATACACATAAGCAACATTTAATTTGCTAGGAAACACTAAATAAACTTTAATGTCAATGTGGAAATACGACCATGAGTTGTGATAATGGTAATACTGATACCAAGGACCTTCCATGGCTGTGGTCTCAGGAATACAACTGAGACTAATCTGAACCTCCTGTCCCTCCCCATTCCTGCCACTAAGAAACTTCTGTCTACACTGCTCTCAGACTTAGGGAAAACAAGTGAAATTTTTAATCACAGGGCGTAATGCACATTGTGTCAACACTTCAGCTACATCTTCCTGCAGCTTCTTAGCATGGCTTCATTTTCTCCCAAATATTTAGAATTTGCTCAACTGATATAGTTAATTTATTCAGGCAGTGAAAAAACATTGGATGATGGATGATCATGTGCAAGTTCTGTAGAAGGTCCTGCCTGATTGCTTCTCCCAAATGAGCAGAAACCAGTGTCTGAGAATGCAGCACATCATAGTGTATAAAACAGCAGAGCACAACTAGCCTTTGGGTTACAGATTGTTTAGCCAGACAACCTTAGACTCTGCAACCCAAGGGCTAGTACTGCTCTGTTATTACTAACCCTTTTTCAGGCAGACTACACGATAGTAGTCAGCAAGCCAGAGTGTGTGGCAGATGAGAGAAGCTATTAGACCAAGGACACAGGGACAGAAACAGAATGTAAAATCTGCATTGTAAAACAGAAGAGATGGCTGCAACACCAGAGTAACTGTTCTTGGATGAGGGTGTGGAGATTGCTGAGGAAGGAGCTGGTTCTGCTTGTTTCGGTGGGGAAGATATGAGAAAGCACTGAACATGAAACGGCAGGCAAGTCCAGTGCCGTCAGGGATGGGTTCTTGGTTGGCTGGTGGAGATTCTACATGCTGGGTATTGTGGTGATATAAAGCTGAATCAAACTCAGCCGCTCACAGAAGTCAAGATATAATACAGCAACATTCAAGAATCAAATGACATACCTGTTACAGACATTCAAAAACAGGTTAAGAGGTTTGATTTCCAAAAATCAGAAGGAGATTGTTCAATTAGAATGCTTTTTTTTTTTTTCTGAAACTCTCAATGAGGTAGAATTTGTTACTTTGGTGAATTAATCGTGATCAGATGTCTGTGGTTTAGCTTTGCAATTTCTAAAGCTGGACTGTGTGAGCAAGCCAAGTATGCCTCTGACCCTCCAGGGTAGATTCACAAGAGCCAAGCCCTGGAATACGCAGTGCCAACAGACTCGGTTACAGTTTTTGGGAACTATTACTGTCACACATCCAGGAATATTCAGATGGCGCAACCAGCACTTTCTCTCTCGTCTCTCTCTCTCTCTCTCTCTCTCTCTCTCTCTCTCTCTCTCTCTCTCTCTCTCTCTCCCCCTCTCTCTTTCCCCACCACTGTAGGAAAGCCTATATGGGAGGTCAGCTTGTGATCAGAAAATAGCTTGATAAGGTAAGATAATTTGAATCTCTAATAGTATCAGGTTATAATCACAATAGGAATGACCTTGACAGTGTGTAAAACTCTGTAACTTTAGACAGCTCCCCTCCTAAATTGAGTGAGCTTGGTTAGGCATGATCGATCACTTTTATTCTCTGTGATTCACTTTTCCCTAAGTTCCATCTCTCTAGCTGATGTTTCCTTCATTATTTGTTTAATTTATATTTAACCTGGCATAGAATCTCTCTCTTTTCATCTAGTATGTGTTGAATTTTTACATTTGGCTGTAGAGTCTAAATTTTACTACCCAAATCACTAAGAGACAGAAATTAGTGAGCAGGGAAGAAGGTACCCCTCACCATCATTTCATCATTATGAAAAAGTAGTTACAGTAAATGTGAATACACTCTTCATTTTTCTCCACTCAATACAGAAACATTTGCAGATTGTGCACACATTACTTTAAAGACATACCTGTAGGTAGGCATATAATGCAGCAGTAGTGCTCTTACCTAGCTTGTCCAATGCCTGGAGTTTGGCCCTGCCTTAATTACTTTCCTCATTATTGGGACAAAATACCTAACGCTTACAGGAGGAGTTTATCTGAGTTCACAGTCCTGTTCATAGTTGACTGGCTCCAACGCAAGATGGCATGGTATGTGGGGATGGTGTGGGGGAACTGTACTTTTGTTAACACCCTAAGATTGAACCAAGTTAGAATTTGTTTCTTCAGCAGCACTATTGCATTGTTGATTTATCTTAAATTTTGAATAAACTAAATCTTTTCAATTTTCTTTTTAAGTAAAACTCTATCTCCCTAGCTTCTGACTCACTTTTTTCATTTATTCCTATTAAATTTTACCTGGAATTCTTTGGTGCATGATTACAACATACCAAACATGGTAAAAGTGGTTTGCCATAGGACAAGGGGTGTAGCTCAGCAGTGCAAGCACCTGCCTGGCAAGTGTGAGATCAAGTTGGATCCCTGGTACCACAAAAAATTGTGGTTTGCTACTAATTAGGAACTATATAAACACTTAGGTATGTACTATAGACTGATATAGACTGAATTCCTACAGCAAGTAACTATTTTCTCTACTTCATCCAGACTATCCATAATTTCAGTGTGATATAAATACACCAACCACCTTCCTTCTTGACCTTTTTCTCTTTATCCATTTGGAGCTTTGTGTAAGCTATTTTTCTCTTGCACTGGTGACCACAGAAGGATTGAAACAAGATTAGCTAAAACACTCATCTGACACTGATCAATAAACAGAGCCATAAAGGTACTTATTGCTCCAAAAGTAAACAAGGTAGGACACAATTCTGCAGATTGAATAATATCCAATAAATTCAACTGAAAAGCTAACTTCATTATTTCACAAATCATAAGATTATTGATTTCCCTTATTTTTTCAAGTCAGAGTGTAAGCACTCCACAACGTAAGGTATGAAAGTCAGATGATCAATCAGACAAAAATACTAAACACCTACTGTATGCTAGGAATTTCAGGGGATTAAAAACTGAAGCAAAAAAAAAATTCCCCCACAGAATTAATACTCCAGCCTTGAGGGGAAAGGCTGTGATGAGAACATTTAACTAAATTTTTATATCCATGCACTGGCTAGCAACCTGAGATGGAAAACACCTATTTTAACCACCTATACAAATATAGGTTGTGTGGTTATTCTTTTCTGTTTTATCTAAAGGTGCAATTCAAATGGGGAGGAAGAGGTGATGGACTCATAGTTGTTTCATTTTTAGTTCTTAAGGGGACATGACAACTCATAAAAATCAGAGTTGGAGAAACCATGACTCAAGCCTAAACTTGAGAAAGATCTTCCTCTAATTGAATCCTGACTCCCATTTCCGCTTGACTCTTGGATCAGACTAATCTGACATAAAGAATGCTGTCTTGTAACATCACAGTATCTCAGTTCTGGGATCTCCATAATCCAAAGAGCACCCATCACCTTGACTTTCTTAAAAATTGTGAGTTGACTTTTGCCTTGTATCTATATGGCCAAAAGAAATGACTCAAAAGATTCATTCCATAACACAGGCTACTCTGAAAGAAATTCCACTTCACCTCAAAAAACACTTGAAACCTCAAGAATATTAAGGTAGAGGATCCAATGAGGGAGCCCTTGTCATAGTCTAGCAGAGATGCCAGTGCAGTATCCATGTAGTAGGAGCATAGAGTAGAGATACATCTAAGAAATTTCAGTGAGCAAAAAATAAATAGGAGTTGGTCACATGTTGATGCAAAGATAAAGATAGGAAAGAATTAAGTGGTACATAGATTTCAGGCTTAAATGATTGGGTGGGTTGAGGTACCACTTGCTGTGCAGATGGGAAAACCTAAATGAAAACATATTGTATTCAGTTTTGATAGAGTTGTGCTTCAAGTATCAAAGTTAGACTTGTTCATGTCTTACACATATTGGCTTCTCAGGTATATCATGAGTCAAGGATTCATGCGCAAGTGATTTATAAAGCAAAGGCTCTCACCAGAGATTAATAAGGATGAGGCAATAAAGATGGAATAAACTAAATAAGTACATAATATCAGGTCAAAGTTTCACAGAGCACAGGCTTTAGCCTGATCCACAGGAGAATTTGATGGGTGAGCTACATCTCATAGCTCCCCACCTACAGTGTGACAGGAGAGAACAGCTCTGATTGCCTTTCAAGAGAGAATCTTCCACAGTGTGCAATTAGCCAATGCCTCCCAGACAGCCCATAGCCAACAACTAGGCACAGAGGTAGTTTAATGACTTGCTGTTTCTGAGTCTCCTCTATAAGCAGTCTGTCCATGGAGCACCCCACTAGATTAGTTGAGACTTTTCCCTGAGCTGTACTGTACTGCAGTCTGATGCTCATTTTGCATACCTCTCCTCCCTTCTCCCTCTCCTTCATCAATATCAGACCTGCCTCATGATCTAAAGACTTGCTCGCTCTCAATTCCAATTCTTGTATGCATTAGGCTCCATAAGGTAATAATAAGGTGGCTTCTGCTTCTGTCTTAGTATGTGCTTTCTGGTAGACCCAGTACAAAGGAGCTGATATGTCATGTCCTATACTCAACAGTCACAGGCTAAGAGTTGACAGCTATACAGATGGGGAGGGTGGAGGGCACATGAACACTGAAAAAGGTGTAACTCTCCATGCACATAAACAAAGCTGTTCCAGTCATCCAAAAGACAACCCCTGAAATCAAACTACAAGAGCAAGCCTTGGGAGTGGAGGGTTGTAACACACAAGAATAACAAGAAGGACCCAAAAGGACCTGAGCAAAGCAGCAGCAGTATCTGTTACACACCTACAAGGAAGCTGCGTATCTGTACATCTGTCTAATTCTGAAGAACCATCTAGAGTAGAGGTTGGAAGCCACTAGGTTGCAGGCATTGGAGGAAGACCAGGTGATAAGGTACCCAAGTATAGAAAATTTTAAAACAGAAGAAGCATCAGCCAAGGAAAGAAATGAAAAGCAAAACAGCATTTAAAGGCCAGATAAGAAAGAGAAGTCAGAAAAAGAGGAGGGAGAAAGGCAGAGAAAGATCAAAAGAGGGTGTTGTCAGAAAAAGCCCAGAAGAAAGAGAAACCTAAACATATGTGAGAAGCAGGCAGTGATAGTGGTTCCAAGGACAACTAAGGACACAAGTGACAATGTTTAGGGAGACTGGAGCTGAAGAGAGCTGAGGATTGAAGGGGAAATGAAATGAAGACTCCAAGTCTCTGAGTCTCTTTTAAGAAACTTGTCACTGAAAGAGAGATGCTTTGGGGAACAGGACTGTAGATCCTTCTCCTGGCCTTTGTGGTGAGAGAGACAAAGCATGCTTGTGAGAACTTCTGAGGATAACAATGAGTTTCATACAGAGAAACAATGGCTCGTGACAGCTCTGTCTCTGTGCTGAGGGCTGAGCAGCAGTGTCGGTCAGAACAAATGACTTTGTTAATTGTGTGTCTTCGCGATCACTGCACTTTGCCCTGGAAAGCCATTATAGCTAATGCGTTGCTCCTTTTTACTACTTTCACCCACTGGACTGGTGTGAGATAATACAATTGTTCAGCACTGTTCATTTCCCTGTCTAGAAGCTTAATTGCATGTAGTTGCTGACAGAAACAAAAATGGAAAACTATGAGAACTAAATCAGTATTTCCTCCCATTTGGTTACTTTGGGAAGCTGGAAAGACTTTAAAACTTTTAAAACATTATATTTCTTCAAATTTTCTCCCCAACAAGTAAGCTTTCTTTCTTCGAGGGTCAAGGAGAAGTGGATTTATCCAGAGATCTTGAGCCAAAAGTAAACGCGTGAGCAGGGAAGATATAAACCACTTCTTCCCCTAAATCCCGGTAGACAAATTAGATGGACCTGCCTGCCCATAGTCTGAAGTTTTCAGACAGTGGCTGCCAAGCCAGTGCTGAGGCTGCAAGAGCTCCTGGGAAGGAACAGGAAGAGAAAGTGGAAAACCAAAACTGACACACTCCTCATCACTCACAGCGTCGATTTTATTTTCCTAAAAAGTGAGAGAGAAGAGGGTTGCTCTTGCCCTTGATGGGAAGTTAGAGTGAGGCAGCTGTGCACCTCTGGGCTGATCTCCAGCACTGTGTGTGACCTTCGGGCAAGAAGCAGTCTCATGATTGACAGTCTAACTCGGAAGGCAGGCTGGCCTTGTTAGAGCCTCATCTGTACCACCTGCTGTACAGACTTCAGCAAACTCCACTATATCTGCCAGCTTTAGTTTCCCATTTCTTAAATAAGAATAGTTCTTGTTATGGCTTCGGTCTAGATGTCCCCTGCAAAGTCTCATGTGGTCATGGGTAGGGTTTTCTGAGGTGGCTGGATCTAGAGTGTGTGACACTGCGATTGATTCATTGTGTAATGCAAGGATTAAGGGTGCTAGGATTAAGGATGTGAGTGCTACGTACCCCAAGGGTAAGATATAAGGGACAGAAAGAGGCATGTCATGGGTCACTTTCTTGCTTTCGCTGTCTTCTGTCTACAGTGAATTGTTTCTCCTCTGTGATGCCCCTCTGCCAGGCCACACTGCCTTGGAGCCAGCCTACTCTGGACCAAAACCTCTATGAACCATAAGCTGAATAAGCCCTTCCTCCTCTGAGTGTTGAGGATTATGTCTTAGCAATGAGAAAAGTAATAAAGATAGCTCCAATGCTCTCCATAGTTAATAACAATTTATTATGTATTTTGTTTAAAAAATTAAATAAGAACTTGAATGTTCTCCACATAAAGAAATGATAAATGTTTAAGCAAATGGAAATTATAATTACCCTGGTGTGATCATTCTATATTACATACTGTATGAAATTATCATACCATACACCATTTTTTATATATATATATATATATATATGTGTGTGTGTGTGTGTGTGTGTGTGTATAATGGTGGGAAATTATATGAAATTATCATAACATACACATATATATAATGGTGTATGATATGATAATTTCATACAGTATATATATATATATATGTAATATATATATATATATATTCTGTGTCAGTTGAAAAGAAAAATTAGTACAAGTAAAAAAATAAAAATTTAAATCAGAAAAAATAAACATAACTATATTACATGAAAAGTTGATCAATGAATTTACATTAGCTTAATGAAATATACTTAAGGAATTATTTCCTCAAGGAAAATTCAATGTTTTGTAGCTCTGATTAAAATACTGTACATAAACTTAAACTGTCCTTTCAATCAAAATAGAAAGACCAACATGGGGAGACGCATGGTCCAAATACCCTATGCCCCTATATAATCTTGTAAAACAACCTCCAGATATTTCTAGTTTCTGCCCTATTTCCAGAGATCCTGTCTTCCTAAGATAGATGCACAGTTTACTTGCTTTAATAGCATGGTTACAATTTTTTATAGAACCATGCGCAAACCCTATAAAACCACAGTCCAGCATTCTGGGGTTTGTAGCTTGATTTTTTTAAAATTTCATACTCTCTAGGAATCGCTGAGCTGAACGAGACTTCGGGAGATCATCTGGTATAAACTATCCAGGACAAATGGTGACCTGTCCCCTCTTGGCCCTCCCTGGAATGAGAGGGAGGTAGGAGAGAATGAATAAGAAGAAATGCACACAGTTACTAACGAAAAACAGGAGCTACACACTTGAAATCATGAAAAAGGGAAAATTCCAACCTGTTATTTAAAATTTCAACACTGAATTATTTTACTTGTATTTATTTACTTATTTCATGAGCAGCCCATACATATTTTCTCAGAAATAGAACCTAATATCAAAAACCATAAAATAACAATTGTTATAGAAGTCAGATACTTATAAAATTAATTTTGCTCCCAATTGTAGGCAGTGAGAAAAGACCCAGAGTTGCTACTGAAAATATAAGCTAGCCATATCTATTAGGATTTAAAGTGCATGGATTCTTTGATTTCCAAAAGCCTAATTCTAAGAAAAACAAAAACACCATGGCGTATGAATTTATGTACAAGGCAGTTTATTGTATCACTGTTAGAAATAGTGAAGTAGTGGAAACCGTCTGCAGGTTCTGTACAAGTTGAAGACAAAGAAGTCATCCACAAAAATGTCTTAGGCCTCTCCCCGTCACAGTGGAAAAAGATCAATGACACTTTCTTTGGTATGCGAAAAAGTTGTGAGAAGCATATGACACAGTTCCTTTCATCTAAATGAACCCGTAAAGGTAAGTGTGACAGGCAGTTTCTTTCTTTCTTTTTTTTTTTTTTTTTTTGTCTTTTTGAGACAGAGTCTCGCTATGCAGTTCAGGCTGGCCTTGAGCTCACTTTGTAGCCCAGTCTGGTCTCAAACTCGCAACGATCCTCCTGCCTTTGCCTCCCAAGTGCTAGGATTACAGGCATGAGCCATCGTGCCCAGTTTCTTAGTAACTAGGACTACATGCATTTGAATGTCACAACTGCTACACACTAGTTGTGTGACCTTTGTCAAAGTACTTGATCTTTCTGTGCCTCAGAGAGCAATAGGTAGCTTCCTAACCCATAAACTGAGGTAAATATTTGTTCTTACTTCCTAGGATTATATGAATAGCATTTTTAAAAAAAATCTGGTGTAGCCAAAACATTACATAAAGATTATTCATTATTGTTAAGTTTATATAGACAAAAGAGAAATACAGGGTTTGTAATAAAAAAAAATTTAGCAACAGTTAAATAAAAAGAGTAGAAACAGAAGAATCAAAGACCACAAATCTTACATAGTTCATTTTTGCTTGAGTTATTACAAAAAATGCATGTTACTTTTGCAATTCATATGACTGAAAATTTTCAAAGGAGTAATATAAAGGTTTTTTGGCCCAATGTATTAGATAATTCTGGAAATGTCAACATGCATTTGTGAACAGACAGTTGAATTTCTGGAATTCTTTTTGTAACAAAGACTATGACTGTTGCTTCTTCTCCCATTTGTAGGAGCAACATCTTAAGCAGTTTTCACCACCATTATCACTAAAAACATAGTTCTTTGGCTATTGCTTCACCTACATTAAAATGTACTTTTGTTTCTATAAGTGTACTAAAGCTTTGACAATTTCCATTAGCACCTCTGCACAGAGTAATTGCAAAATAAAAGGCAAATTGTATAATTATGAAAACATTAGACCAATATTTCTTATCATTTGCAATTACTTTTAAGTGAGTAAAGTTTTATTTTACTAAAAAATCTGGCATAAAGTAAGTTTGAAAGCCTAAGGCATTTTATTGATAAACTGTGCAAAATTTACTGTAAGAGTAGCAATATCGTAGATGTTACATTTGATTTGAAGAGATTAGCTAAAATGTGTTTTTGCTATTTGTTTGTGTATTTGGCCCATTTGGTTGTCTGTGTGTAGTTCATTCATTATAGAAGCTACTATCTTCTTTACGATTTGTAATAACATCCTCAAGATATTTACTAAGCATTATTAGGGGAAATTATATTTATTATTTTTGTGAACATATCTCTTGCTACATTTATAATTTTTGCTGAAGCAGTTATTGATGAATTTTAATATAGCCCCATGTAGGGACTGTTTCCACTATAGGATAGCCCCTGTTTAAAAGTGTATAAATGTAAAAGGGAATAAAACCAACAAAGTCAAGATTAATTTTCAGGTCATGAACAATTAGCTTTCTCTAAGCCAGTGGGAAAACCCAGGTGCGTTCTGTGTTCACTGGGTTCCAGGTCTGCCTGCTGGTCTGACCTGCACGAATCCTGTCCTACTGGTGTAGAAACAAGGACAAAGAAACAGAAAAGACATAGCTAGTGATAAGTATCACAAAGGACATACTGCTGGTGACATGAAGGAGCATGACCACAGAGACAGGGCAGGGACAGTGTGTAGAGATGAATGTCTGGACCCACCAGAGGAAATGAAGTGAAAGAATGAGGTAGCCAGACAAGAGTATGAGACATGGAGAAGCAAAGGACAGCACAAAGATGAGACAATCTTTATAATTAATTCTTCAGAGTTATATCTACTTGTAATTCTTCTATCTACAGAGACGATCAGTTTAAGAATCTAATGGCAGCTTTTGCTAAAGAAGTTCAAAATATGCTCTCAGACATTCTGAGGAAATTTCTTTGACTTGGTGCCAGGCACTCTCTCATGGTTATTTCTTCCTTAAATTAAATAATTTTGTCTTTCTAATTATTAATTTTCAAATAATTAGGAAGATACATGCAATTACATAAAGATAGCAGAAAGGCGCCTTTCATTCCAGCTTTGGCAGTGCCGGATGAGTAAGTCTGCACTGTGAAGCACTTGTACTGCCCTGCATTGCACACTTGCCTGGCAACCTCACCCAGGCTCTCTCCTTCTTCCCAGCTCCTCCCTTCCTCTTTCTATTCCCCTCTTCCTCTCTCATCTTTCTCAGGTTTCCCATCTTTCTCGGGTTTCCCACCACTTTTTGTTTACCATTTGACTCTGCAGACTCTCTTTGGACCTCAGTTTCCTTGTCTGTAAAACAGTGTGACTTGCTGAGATGATATTAAGGTTTCTCAATTGTGACATTTTATGATCCATAATTCACCATCTGCAAACCCCTCTCCCACAGGCACACATGATCAGACTTCTCTGACCTGGCTGCATGGGTATGTGTGAGTCTACATACTTGTGATCAGAGGACACGGTCTGTGTGTAGGAGAGAATGGAAGTGTGTGGAAGGGAGGTGTTGTGTGTGAGACCCCTGGAGGCAAAGAAGCATGTAAGGGCCCATGTGGTGTCTGGGTGGGGACGTGGATGGGGTCGCTGGACACTCCAAAGTCAATTACTATATCCTTGAAAAAGGAAGCTACTTTACAACATGATCTATGACTTCAACAAAATTCCTCATGAATCATGCAAAGACAGTCTATACACATTCAAAGTGGCACATTGATTTGTCACCAAGCAGTTAACTGTGAGCAGCACTGACCGGAATTAGGATGAGCCATCCCAGGCCCTTCGTGTCACTCCTGTGTCTGTTGTCCATGAACTGCCTCCTTGCAGAAACAGAAAGGCTGTGCTGCCCTCCTTAGATTCCTGCACAGAGGACTGCAGCTAGTAGTTAAGAGGATGAGTTGGGAGCTGGAATCCTGACTTTATCGCTTATTTATCATGTGGAGATGAGCTAGTCACTTAAAGTTTATGCATCTACTTCATAGGTTTTAAAATGACTTTTGTTTCTATAAGTGCACTAAAGATTTGACCATTTTCATTAGCACCTCTGTACAGAGCGACTGCAAAATATGAAGCAAACTATAATTATGAAAACATTCGAAATCAAATATAAAGTGTCTGACATACAGCAAGTGCTTAATTAATGCTACTGTTACTGTTGTGTTGATTATTAGACTTTGTTGTGAATTAAATAACTTTCATTTGTAAACAAGGGTTGGAGGAATATTTTGGATGAGCTCCCGAATGACAGTGAGTGTAAAGTAATAATGACAGTCATTGCTTACCAAGCAGAGGGACCAGGCCCTTTGCGCCTGGCTTGAGTGCTCACCTCTTCCAAGTAGGCAACATGTAAGTTCCTATCCTTCTTGGCGCAGGCATCTGTGAAAGCCAGAAATGGGATTGTTACTAAAAGAAAGGAGGACATAGGCCTTTAAAGAGAGAAATGGCAAGACAGTGGGGTGAGTGCCAGAACAGACAGGGGTGCAGAAGGATGAAAAGATTCTTACAGAAGGAAAGAATGGGAAGAATATTTCTAGCACAGAGAACATCCATGAGTTTGTAAATTGCCAGGCACAGCTTCAGGGTGACAGGTATGCGAGTCCTGGCCTGAGCTTCTGTCTCCAGAGCCACCTCCCTATGGTGGCATTATGTGCCCATGTGTCTGTGCTTTCTTCATGTGACTCCTAGGGGCCTCTAGAGTCACATGTCTAATCCTTTATGTTTGTGGTGTTGGAGAGAGAGTCTTTTCTCAAGCCTACTTTCAATTATGGAAACACACGTCAAATGAATGTCTAGGAATGTAATGGGATTTCCCTGCACTGTCACATAAGCTAGTAGAAGTCTACTCCTATTAAAGGAGCCCAAAACATCACATCCATCACTTTGGTTAAAATAAGATTTGAGGTGAGATGGAATCACTAAGGAAGAGATGCAAGTGACCATCTTTGAACAGATAGGGCACTAATAAATGGTGTGGGACAGAGAGCAGTGACCCTCTCAATTGCCCCCGTTTTACCTGAAAGCCCAGGTCAGCTACCAAAGTACATTTAATGGCTCTCTCTCTGGATTCATGCCTGGCAGTCACTGGTATGTTCATTTATTTTAGCCTTTATATAATTAGCTCACAGATATTATTAGATAGTGATAATGTACACTCACACCACACTCCGTTTATAGGCTTGCAGTTAAGGCTGTTAGTCACGCTCTGTGTGACTACAACCAAATCTGTCACAGCGTCTAAACTGACCAATAAATCCATGTCAAGTGAAGAGAATAATTTAAGTGATAATAAAAGGCAACTGGCTTAGATTTTGATTTTATTGGCAGAAGATTCCTGCTGCCTGAATGTCATGTAACTCTTCAGGAAACAGAGATGAGAGCCCCAAACCTTCCAGGTTTAGATGCAGCAGTGGGGATTACAAGACATATTAGCTAATTGTTAGATGTGATGCTGAATTAGTAAGTGCCATCAATGGAGAAGAAGCAACTGAAAGGATTCGAGGGGCACTTGGTAGTGCATTATGTGGATGCAGTTGCTATGGAGATAGGTTTGTTCTCCAGGAGACAGAAGCTGGAACAGAGGATGCTTGGACCAGGGTGTCATTGTCTGCA
The DNA here is from genome assembly GCA_004027455.1 of Hydrochoerus hydrochaeris. Taxonomy (NCBI): domain Eukaryota; kingdom Metazoa; phylum Chordata; class Mammalia; order Rodentia; family Hydrochaeridae; genus Hydrochoerus; species Hydrochoerus hydrochaeris. Next base: position 413,234 of record PVLA01001021.1, read on the forward strand.
TGAAGCCTTTCACCTTGGCTTACAGTTATGAAGCTTCCAGAGTTCCACCAAAGGCCATTTTGGTCCCAGCATTGCCCTGGCAGAAGCAATGACTTGTGGGCTAATGCCATGAGGTCTGGCAAATGCTCCAACAGTGCCATCTGACCCACTTCCTCCCACAATTAGTTACTAGAAAGGGCAAGCGATTGCCTTTAAGCATGGGAAGAAGGTGAGTGGGAACCCTGGCATCAAAAAGGGACATATGTGCATCCGTTTCATAAAACTTGTAACTCCTAATATGTATTAACATTCTTTCTAACTCTCTAGGGAAAAAAGCATGACATTTGGCTTTTCACTAGTCCCTACTCTATGATCATGAAGTCCAGCAGACAATATCATGTGGACCTCTCTCCATCTAAGGAGGAGAAACAAGGGTTAAATTCTTAAGTGAATAAGAAAGGTCAACAAGGGGCAGACATTCGTAGGAATGATTGGCTATCCCTTAAATCACCACTCAAGACCTGGTAACCTGGCATATAGTATGTTCTCAGTAAGTATTAATTGTACTAGAATCTGAATTTTGTTTGATAATACCCTTTCTGTAGTATTTCTGATAAGCTACAGAGGAGCTGTGTTTGCCGTTATTCCAAGTTGGCACATGCTTGGACTTGGACTCAGGACCCATAATGCTGTAGTGAGCCAGGTGACTTAGAGATTTCTGTGAGGACAAAGAACAACCCTATCTGCCTGCTCCCTGTTGTGCATGCCCAAAGCTCATTCCAGATCGGGCATGCACAGGCTCATCAGAGAAGGGAGATTGCTGCTGAAGGAGTGAAATGGTCGCTGAGACGAGACTGGGCCTTCCGTGTAACTACATGGTGTGCGTTGTTATGTTTTGGGATGTTTACAAGACTGTAATGAATGGACGAGATACTTACCCACGCTGATGCTGCTCCACACACTGTCAGACTGAGCAGCTTCATTTCCATGTGCCACGGTGACCCTGGTGGCATCGCACCAGGCAGCCTTCTGAAAATGTGCAATCTTTAGTGCTTACCTCATTGAACACTCACTACTCCTAGCATTTTGTTAATTACACTGAGAATAGTGACCTAAAATCATAAAAATAATATCCTTGTTCATGAATCATGTCTTTTTGTGGTGCTTCATGATGTTAAAATATCTGGGAAAGCTAGATGAAGGAAAGTCATGACATATTAATGACTTCAAATGTGTGCTGGAATTGGCAGAACAGAAAGTGGCATGAATAATTCAAATAAGACACCAATTTTTTTCCCTCTTGCAAAAGGTGATGCATAAAAATGGGGGAGGGAAGCTTCTGGGAAAACCAGCTAAGTACTAAGTTGTCCAGTGATCTTCCTTGCATTTGGAGGGTTAATCTCAGTTCAAGTAACGTAGGACAACTTCCAGTCAGTTTGAAGGGATTATACTGAAGTCTATTGACACCACGTTTTGTTCCTTCTGATTTTGGCAGCTGCTGGGGAGAGTTAAGGCTGAATGTTTGATGCCCAGTGAATTACAGTCTATTTCTGAACTCAGACCTCCAAATCCCGAAGGAATGGTCCCCAAGATGAAAAGAAAGCAGGAGACAGCACAGGGGTGGATGGTTTAGTGCACTCCCAGCTTATCTCCACCACACCAGCAGTGATGGGAGCCAGATATGAAACAACCTGAAAGGATGCTCTGAGCCCAGAGGACCACTGCGAGTCAGCTGGGAGCACAAGCCAACAGATGCAACTTGTTGCTTTAGTAGTTTTTGCTTTTGTCTTTTTCCCTTAAACTACTTTTGAAAACATAGCTACAGTTGCCATTTTAGTTGTTCATATTGTCCCAGGTTTGTACTCATACATAAGACTGAATTTCTATCAGGCCTAAATAATGTATATTCTTTTTTTTAAAATTTTATTTAAAGAGCGAGGGGGAAGCAAAACAGAAAAAAGGGTAGAAACAATACAGAATTTCAAAAAAAAAAAAACAATAAGAAATCACTGTTTGATACATTACATATTGTCTTCTTGGATATAGTTGTTCAAGTTACAAAATTAAAGCATACAAAGTGGACATTCAAACAGTGAGGCTGCAAACAGTTCTGTTCACCATTCAAACAAAAACTTAGTAACATGGTTATCAATCCTACACCCCCAGTATACATATAGTTATCTCTTTTAGAGCACTTTCTTTTCCTCCTCTTGCTTTTTTTTAAAAATTTTTTTAGCATTGCTTTACATTATTAATAAAATCTAAACATTGGAGACATTATGGGACTTCAAAGGCAGTTAATAATCAAACCAGAATGGGTATCCTATTGAGTTCTGTCATCTTCAGAGTAGTTGCCCCTACTCTCAGACTGGACACTCTCAAGCATACCAGATTCAAATAAAATCAATCAAGATAAAACAGTGGTATAACCAATCTTCTCTGACTTATCTCTGCCATGCTATTTTTCTGATGTTATTTGTTTACTTTTCTCCTTCATTCCACCGTCTGCCCTTTCTTTGAGGCCTTTCTGCCATTATTCCTGGAATCCTGGTGATTTTCTTCTCTCTCTCTAGAATGTCCTTCAGTATTCTTTGCAGGGTTGGATTGGTGGTCACAAACTCCCCCAGTTCCTCTTTGTCATGGAAATATCTTGTTTCTCCATTAATTTTGAGAGACAGTTTTGCAGGGTACATCATTCTGGGTTGGAGGTTATTTTCTTTCAGGGCTTGGAAGATTTCACTCCAAGGTCTTCTTGATTAGATGGTTTGCATTGAGAAGTCTGCTGTGATTTTGATGAATTTTCCTTTATAGGTAATCTGCTTCTTTTCTCTGACCACTTTTAATATTCTGTTCTTGTGATGGATTTCTGGGATCCTGATTATTATATTTCTAGGTGTAGATCTGCTTTGGTTGTAGCTGGCTGGAGTTCTATATGCCTCATTTATCTGAACTTCACTTCTGTTACCTATGTTTGGGAAGTTTTCCTTAATTATTTCTGTGAATAGACTTTTTATTTCATTTGTAATTGTTGCTGCATCTTCATTCACAAATTTTATTCTTAGGTTATAAATCCTCTTGTCATCTTCTAGCCTTTGTATCATTGCTTCCTGGTTCCTTATTATTTTTAAGAGATCCTTCCTTTCACGATCATACTTTGCAAATCTATCTTCAAGCTTTGAAAGTTTGTGTTTAGTTTCTGTTAAAAGGTTTTGCCAGGTTTCAATGGAGTTTTTAATTTCCTGATATTCTCTTTGGATCTGTTTCATATATTCTAGATTTTGTTTATATTCTTCATCAAAGGTTTCTCTCCTTTCTCTGGGTTCCTCTATTCTTTCATTTGTGTCTACTTTAGGATTACCCAGGACTTCTTTTATTAATCTTCTTATATCTTGCTTCACCTGAGTTAGAATTTCAGATTTAAATTCGACGATGAGGTCACAGATGTATTTCTTTATTTCCGATAAGGCTGTCTCTGACATTACAGGTTTGCTGTTCTCAACCTCCTCTGCATTTACCTCTGTTAGACTCACTTTCCCTGGTTCCGCAGTTAGGGATCTTTTGCTCTTTCTCTGTCTTGTCATGTTTTTGGCCCTCTTCAGACAGGTGGGTGGTGGAGGTCTCTGGGCTTTTCCTATTGCTTACAGTTTTTCTGGAGCGTACTTGCTAGGGAAGTACCGCTCCCCAGTCTGCTGCGAATCTGCGAGTTGCATGCTGAGAGCTGGCTCCTTCCCCTACGCCAGTCAACCAGTTTATGCTTCAACAAGTTTGTGTGTTCCCTGGGGATGCCACTGGCCCAGAAAAGCCTCGTCCCTGGCTATTGGGTTTCAACCAGGGGTGTGGCCCTGCCCAAGCAGATCCCACCAATCTGCTTTGGACTAGGAGTCATCAGAGAAGCTGCCTCCAGTTTTGATTCAAGCCAGCCCTGCCCAACCCAAAATGTCACCCAGCCAGTCCTCCCGGTTTGGGGAATCCAGTTCCCATCACTCACCAAAGTTCAAGCAGCTCAACTGACCGTTTCCACTCCTGGTCTCAGCGCCCCCTCCAGCCAAGGGTCTGGATCTCACCAAATCCCGCTCTCTGCAGGGCCATGATCTCAGCTCGATCGTGAGTTATCTGACTCTAAGACATGCCAGTATAGTGATCGGGACTTGCCCAGCTCCAGCCCTCTGTCCATGCTTCTTTTTCTTCTTTCTTT